>JAFCMP010000130.1:0-197400 GCA_017506865.1 Tribonema minus
TGCTTTGCCTCACCTCTCCCTCGGTGCGACGGCGGCAACACTGAGGGTACTCATCGCACGGGAGGGCAGGCACACACACAGTGCACAGCCCGATACATTTGCCCAAAACACAAGGTACCCGCGCAGCAGGAGCAGCCACCACAGCACTCCCTGCGGAGGCAACGCTTAGGCACATGGCAAAAAGTAGACGAGTGTGCGGACTTCATCATGCTCGCCTGCGGAAGCATGAAGTGCAGCTGAGGACTGTGAGAATGGTATTTTGAAATTACAGTACTCCGTGCTTAGCGCCTGCTGCTCGGGCGAGCGGCAGGAGGAGGCAGCGAAGGAGGAGCCGCTGGCGGAGCGGCGGCGCGGAAGGCGAGGATGCACAGGGACACTGAGGGCACAGCAGCACCGCACGCTCAACCTGTCGGCCTGGCTACAGCCGAGGACTAGAGAGCGGATTTTCGCTCCACCGCGGGCCTGAGGCGAACAAGGCCAGACACGCAGCGTGGGTCGCCGGTGTAAGCAAGTAAGCCTCGCATTGATATTGCTAAAGCTACCTACGCACACAGCGACATCGGCCGAAGCACAAGAAGGGCAAACTAAAAAAACAACAAAAAAACAAAACATCAGACGATATCGCCGTCGACGGATCGGGAAGGGGGAACCTAGGGCACACTGGATCGCAGGGCAGTAGATAGCAGTTCACCAGATTAAGGTTTGAACGCTTGCTGACCAGCTTGATTTGCAGCCGCACAAGGACCTCGCCTGGCAGAGACTGACTGCATTCAGCACACGCACAGACACGACAGGACCACGACACTGCAGCGGCAAGGACACGAATTGCACAGCATTGCATTCAGCCCAGCTGCCTTGTGTTGGTCAGAGGCAGAGAGCTTGAGCACACCGACTCGTTCCACCACCGCTCGTTTCACGACGGCGGGAGAAGCACCTCAACAGATACACCAGAGCAGGACGGGATCTTGAACTGAAAGTGGTATAGTTGTGCAGGGGTATTCGCGGTTGGCAGCCGCGCATTCGAGACCGAGCCTGGGCTCTTTTTTTTTTTTTTTTTTTTTTTTCCTCGCGCCTCAAAGTCGCCTTTCAAAGCTATGGCTCTCCACTGGCTTACCAGCCCTGCCTCACGTGGGGAGGGGTCACCTCTGAAACGCAAACGGGAACAGCGCAACCACGGGCTGAATACTGGCTTGTGGTGGTGGCAGGTCAAAGCTGCACGCCAATCTGACACACGCCGCAGACGCCGCCATGGTGTTGGCCGTTGGGTACGCCTAGTGATACCGCCGCCGCCACCGATCCCGGGCCCGCCGCCAATCCCGGGCCCGCCGCCGATCCCGGGCCCGCCGCCGATCCCGGGCCCGCCGCCGATACCGGGCCCCCCGCCGATACCGGGCCCGCCGCCGATACCGGCCCACCGCCGATACCGGGCCCGCCGCCGATACCGGACCCGCCACCGATACCCGGCCCGCCACCACCTCAGCTGATGGCCCAGAGCTCTAGACCGCGGCCGATGCCAGAGGTGCCAGTGTGCAGTCAGGTTGCAGAGCTGTGCAGAAGCATGCGCAGACTACACTTGTCGTCAGCCGACTCGGACGAGCCTCAGGGCAGTGGCAGCCACGCGCACGTCAAGAAGCGCCGCCGCCATCTGTCTAGCCCAGGTGCCGCTAATCACTGTGACAGGGGATGCTCACAGACGAAGCGCCCGCGGCATCAGCCTGCCAGTGACTCGGAGTCTCAAGCGGCGAGTTTACGGGAGGCACTGCCGCCAGCAGCGATGATTGTACTGAGCTTGGTGGTACTACCGCCACCAGCGGCAAATAAACGCCGTCGGGCGACACTGCCGCCGGATTCACCAGTAGCGACAACGCCAATGCCAAAACGACGTTCGCGGCGGAAAACGCCTTTAGTGACGGCTGCCACTGCCGCACCAGCGGCGGGGCCCGCACCGGCCAACCCGGTGGTTGCACAGCCACGGACGACTGTCACAGCCGCCGCTGCATGCGGTCGCAAGGTTACCTCCGACTTAACGGCGGCGGCAACGCCACGTGCGGCAGACATGGTGCCAAAACCGCCGGCAGGCGCTGCCGCATCAGATGGCCAACGCGGGGCAGCTGCATCCCGGCGGGGTCGGCGTCGCGGCGCCAGCGCCGGGCCGCCCCTGGGACGCCTCGGAAGCATTGGCAGCATCAACCGCCCAGAGTCGCCGTCTGGCAAACTGAGTGCGCTGGCAAAGGCGGTCACCACGACCGTGCCCGTACCGATGGAAGTTGGCGAACCTACCAGTGGGCCAGCGGGTCACCAGAGACGGATCACGTCGCGGCCTTCGCAGCCAGCTAGCAGCGGCGCCTCTCCCCAGTGGCATCCCGGTCCTCAGCCGATGGAGGTCACCGCAGCGGAAACCCCATGTACTGCAGACATGGTGACAACAGCACCAGCGGCCGCAGCGGCTGCTGCACCGGGCGGCGAACGTGGGGCGGCTGCACCCCGGCGGGGTCGGCGCCGCGCCAGCGCCCAAAGCACTGGCAGCGTCACCCGTCCAGAGCCACAGTCTGGCGGTGCGCTGGCAAAGCCGGTCACCGTGACCATGCCTGTACCGATGGAAGTTGGCGAACCTGGGCCGGCGGGTCACCAGAGACGAATCACGTCCCGGTCTTTGCAGCCAGCTGGCAGCGGCGCCTCTCTGTCAGGCGGCAGCGTCACCTCTGACGGTAACAGTCGCAACGGGCACCCAATATCCGGCATCACCGCTATGACAGTTTTGGCGCCCGCCAAGACACCCGCTGCCAACCGGAAGGTCAATATCCCGGGGCTGGACTGCCGCATGTGCGACAAGTTCATAGTGCGAGCAAATCCTCGGGCCCCGGGAAAGAATTGCCCAGCGGCACACGCATGTGCACACCAGCGCACGCGCCACACAGGGAAAGGGAAGCAATTTGCAGAACTGCATGTTCAGCTTTTCCTAGACCACCGACCAATATACGGCGGCCTAGAGCAGGTCTGCGACGGGTGCGGCAACCTCTTCATCAGACGCACAGCAGCAAGCGCCACGACACCATCTGGTGATCTAGGGGCCCTGGACCAGTGCGACGTGTGGCGCTGCGCCGACTGCCTCGCAGGCCCGGTCGCCGCGACAGCATGCACACTGTCAGGCTGTGACCGTGCATCAGGCCATGATCACATTGCTGACATACACACCCGACCAACGACATGCGCGGCGGCAGCGGGTGGTGCAGCTGTTGGTGGGGGGAATAGCCTGAAGCCAACAGCCGCGCTGCTCGCCGCCGCTAGCAAATGTGGTCCCATACGCAAATTCCTCGGATGCGAGCACCTGGGGGTAGACCCCAGGCAAGCCCATGCATCTACGTTGGACGGTGTGGCAGATGCGCCGCTGCCGAGACTGACCCGGAGCAGCACAATGGGTGTGCTGCCTGGCGAAAGTCGTGCTAGCGATAGCGGCGCAACGATGTCAAGCAACGATCGTGTGCCCAGCACACCTGGCAGTGCCGCAGCTGCTGTCGCAGCGGGCGCTCAGTCTAGCGAATGCCCCAGGGACCCGACGGGATCACACTGGCAAGGCCTGCTGGGGGCGGCTGGCGCACTCGCGCGCAGGGTACGTGCACTGGCCCTTGCCCCCAATCGGGCACGCGTCACGGTGCTTTGCGCTTGGCCGACGGGTACCAAGCTTGGACCCTGCCGCACGTCACGCCGACTGCATATGCGGCCGGCGCCCAGCGACGCGCCAGCAACACAGACCCTGCTGGGCCGGACTTCCTGCGCACCGCTGGTGAGTCAGATGCATGACCTGACGGTCACGTTCAGCTTGCTCTCCCTCCGAGAAGAAGGTAATGACCTGGCAACGGTGTTTGACCAACTCTCCCTTAGGGAACCGGTCGTTGCCAGGTCGCCTCGCCAGCCAGCCGGGAAACGTGGTGAGTCAGACGTAACGCAGGCTGGTGATAACAGCACCCACGCAACAATGACCGAGACAGCACCTGTCACGGCTATGGTTGCCAGTGGAAAGCGCAGTCGACGCAGAGGTAAACACAGACGGCGGACGCAGGAGCGACAGGCCCAGTGCGACAATTCTCGTGCACCCCTGGCACCAGCCACCACACCGCCGAGGGGCGGTGCCTCTGCCCCCTCAGCACCAATATCCGGGCCGGCGAAGGTCACCACCGTGACGGTGGCGACCCGGATACCCTCAACCGTGTGCCATACAGTCACCGTGGAGGAGCAGCAAGACGCGCTGGCAAAAGCCACCAACTATGGTTTTTCCACTTGGCACACGGGCCCGCAGGCACTCCACAAACAGGCGCTTGGGGAAAACACAGCGACGCTAGCACGTGGTGGGGAGCTTCGCCCCGTGAGCAACGTGGGCAACGGCAACTGCCTGATTCATACAGCTCTACACGGCATAGACAGCGTCGCAGTTGAGCACGGACTGCCGGCCCCAGCACTGGTGATTGCCATGCGAGAGGCACTGCTGGACGGGATGGTGGCATACGTCACGCAGGGGGCGGGCAAACAAGGGGCCAGCATGTCATCGATGCGTCAACTGACCGCGCATGCAGCAGCCCAACCTGCGTGTACACGTGAACAATTCGACACGTACGGGACACGCGCTCGCTGCCTCGCAATCGAGTACGGCACAAATGAAACGGACAGCGCGGACAGCGGGCACACGCTCCTGCTGCAACGCCTACAGGAAGAGGGCGTGTGGGGACGGCCCCTCGGTTTGTCTGTGTGGGCCATTGTTGCAGCGGTCTACGCGGTCTCGGTGACGGTGTGGCAGGCCGAGCCTCAGGCCACTGGCAGCACGCAAAAATCAACAGGGCTGGTGCTGGCACAACTGATGGGGCTGCCAGCGGTATTCGCACCGGCAACTCCAGCTCAGCCTGACTGCCATCTGGATGTGCTGTGGACGCCGCCTGGGCTATATACAAATGTGGGACACTTTGAACTGCTTGTCGCCCCTGCGGCAGCTCCGCCCTTGCCAACCACTATGACAGCGTCGGCGACCACTCAAGCTAACAGCACCCACATCACGGCTCCGAGTCGGACACAGCCCCGTACTGCGCTGCAGTTGCCACAGCAGCCTGAGCCACTGAGGTGTCCTTTATGCACACTGGCATTTTGGCAGCTTGGTCAGAAAGAGGACAGCAAACAGCGAGGCAAACTGTCAGCTGCGAGCCGCATGGCACCGGTAGTGGCCCACTTCAACGGTGGTAGCTGCACGAGGTCGATGCTGAACCCTGAGGCGAGCACATCACACTGTCAGCAAAATCTGGCGGCAGCATACGCCAAGGGCATCCGGCAGCAGGTTGATCACGACCCATCCGGTGACCGTGCCCCTTCAGGCAGCAGTACCTGCAACACTGGGGCACACCATGCCAAGCGTGTGCAGGAGATGAGCACCATGTATGGTTGCACGGCAGAAGACTTCCTACGGGCGGTAAGGAAGCTGAGTGCATGCACAGGTGCCTGCGGTCTGGTCCATATGTCAGCCAGCGCGGGGCAGAGGCAATGCGCGCTGACCTCGCCATGCCACACGTGTCGACGGAATGGAAGCGCCCCCACGCGCGCACGCCCGGCAGTACCCCCGGGCCAGTCCGAGGGCGGGGGTGCGGGTAGCGACGGCGCGGCCGCGGCGGCGGGGGCTGCCGCAGCGACACCTCCAAAGCCACCGGCGGTGCCGGCTAGTGGCGCTGCCAACTCAAAGTCCAGCAAGAAACGCCCGGCGGCCACGGCAACCGGCGCGCAACGCCGGCGCCGAACGGCAGCTGCTGCAGCACCGCCTGGCAGCGCCGGCAGCCGCACTCAGTCTAACAGCCTAAGGCTGCAGGACAGCAGCCCCCCCCACGGGACGGCCGTGGGATGGGCGGACATGGACTTGGACCCGCCGGACGATGCCGCGTCACCGCCCCCCCCGACCACCACCACCAGTGGCAGGCCCTCAAAGCCCCAGTCACGAGCATCCCTGGCTTGGGACCTCTCGACGCCCTCGGTCGTCCACGCACTTGACCAGACCAATGAGGCGGATCTACTGCTGCTACGGTTCACCACGACTGCCAACCCCTTCCGCACTCAGCTGCAGTGCACCCAGTGGGCACGGCTAGTGGAGCACGCCACACGACTACTGGCGGACGCCACAGACAGTGCACGTGAGGCGGCACGGGTGCGCCTCCACCATGGTGCCGGGGCGTTTGCTCATCAGGTTTCTCAGACTCTAGTGCAGCGCGGCTACAGGCTGCTGCACCTGCTAGCAGCAATGGCCTTTGGTAGGCAACCGGAGGGAACCGGTATGCCGCCTGCGGCCCGGCTGGCAGCGTTGCTGTCTGGCGACTTTGCGGAGCTACTGAGAAAGACGCTGTCAGCAGCAGCGGCGCTGCGGGCCCCCAAACCAAACAACGCAGCTACGGCGTCGGCACAAACGAACTTCGATGCCGACTGGACGGAGGCTGACTCCAGGCAGCAAACAGCATGCGCTGCCCTCTCAGGCAAGCGACGGGGGGTAGGCCTGGCTGCCGCACGACTAGAGGCGCGTGAAGCATGCGCCCCAGCAGACGAGGTCACGGCACAGGTGCTGGCAGCAAAGCACCCTGAAACTGGCACCCGGCCCGGGGTAGTCGATACGCCAATGGAGCAAGTGCGCGGCCTGGTACGCGACGCCCGGCGGCACTGCTTGCACGGCGCAGGGGTGGCAACGACCGCCGGGCCCGCTGGCAGCGGCAGTCCCGTCTTCGAATCGGGTCAGGCGCATGATCGCAGCGATAGGCCTGAGGATGCTGCCAGCGCAGCCGGACGGCGCCTCGAGGTGGAGGCGACAGACATACTGTCGACCTTGTCCGCAGCAGGGGCGGGGAAGGCAGGAGGGCTGGACGGCCTACGCTATGAACACCTCTTGATGGCCGCTGGGCCTGGTGCACCAGTGAAAGCAGCCACCCGCCCCGTGGGCAGTGCCTCGCCAGGACTAGCTGGTGATTCAGAATCGGATGTGATGGAACCGGCATTCGCCCATCACCTGGCCAAGGTGTTCACGACGCTGCTTGTTGAGCCCGAACTGCTGCCGGAGCAATCGCAACGGCTTCTCCGCGCCGCGGCCCTCTCAGGCATAGGACAGAAGCGGCGTCCGATCGCCTGCTCCAGTGTCTGGCGCAGACTCCTCGGGTCCACAGCGGCACGGGGTGTCAAGGGCAAAATATCGGGGCTGCTGGCCTCCATGTCGCAGTTTGGCGTAGGATACCGGTCTGGCGTCGAGCATGTGGCAGCGCGCGCGCGCGTGTGGCACGAGCTGTATGGCACCACAATCCAGCTGGACTGTGAGAACGCATTTAACAGTGTGGATCGCGCCGCCATTGTGCGGGGACTTATGCTCTTCTGTCCGGAGCTGCTCCCGCACTTTGAGTCCGTATACTGTGGTGACACTGCCCCAGAGATGCGAGTGGAGGTGAACGGTGAAGCTCGCATTATCTGCTCCCACCTAGGGTGCCAGCAAGGGGACCCTCTAGGGCCGCTGTACTTTGCAGTGGCAGCGGCATTCCTACTCTTCTACCCTGATGGAGTGAGTGCGACGCCCGGCAGTATGCCGGCCTACGGCCACAGCACAGCGGAACCGCCAGCCCCGCACTGCGCTTTCCTGGATGACCTCAACGTGCTGCAAGCTGCCTACTTCGACGATGCAGCGGCCGCTGGGGTGGCAGAGGTGATCCGTCGGCTTGCGGCAGGGGGCCTACGCGTTCGACCAGACAAGTCGCTGGCCATTGCCATGCGCGGCACAGTGTTTGATGAAGCGGCCAGAGCACGCCTGCGCGCCCTTGACATACCGTTTGTGGACGCCACCATGCCAGAATCCAGTCAGGGCTTTACGTCGGTCGGGGTACCGGTAGGGCACCCAGCCTATGTGCATGCTGCCATGAGCAAGCATCTTGTTGACGCAGGGACATGGCGATTGTCGTGGCAGCTAGCTGGGATGGCGCGGCATCACCTACAGGCAGCACAATTCATTCTGCGCAGGTCACTGACAAAGCGCATGGGCTTCTTAGCTCGGGTCGTTGACACGGCTTTGAGTGAGACATGGCTGCACGCATTTGACGGGTTCTGTGCATGGACGCTTGAACGCATGCTGCACCTGCACGGCTGCGCTACCGCGGCAGTCATGAAGTCACACCTGCTGGCCGCCTGCACTGCTGGTGACAATGAGGTAGCCAGCAGTGGCAGCGTGCTGGTATTGCCGCGCTTGGGCCCGCCAGAACTCACGGACATCGCAGTGCCACTGCGGGCGTCACGGTTGCCGGAGCGACGAGGCGGTCTGGGCATGCCGCTTTTGGGGCTACTGGCACCAGCCGCATACACGGCCCAGGCATGCACAACACTGCGGCCTGCAATAATTCATGCCACTGTGGCAGCAGGGGCCCTGAGGCTCGGCACTGACGAACACGGCGCAGTCACCTGGTTCGCGCAGCACTCATGCGCAATACGCGAGGACCAGGGACTGCCGCCAATCATCGAGGCCGTGCGACGCTCTACGCGAGCGCTGACAGCTGATGGCGGCGAAAAATCACGCACAGCTGTGGCCGAGCAGCTCCCAGCATCGTTGCTACGGTGGGCAGCGGATACAACGGCCGCAGCGTCGACGCTCCCCACTGCGGTGCAAGCGATCTACGCCGCAACTGCCGTCACGGAGACGGGGACCACTGAGCCAGCCCCACACACCCACGGCATTGTGCCTGGCGCCGAGGCGGCCGCTGCGGCGGCGACCGTACCTGGCCCTCAAGCCGCTGCCGCGGCTGCCTCTTCCACGCCCGCTAAAACACAAACTAGCGCGGAAGAAAGCAGCTGCAGCGGCGGGCAGGAGGACGACGACGACGACTGGGAGGCCTATGCTGACGAGATCTGCAGAAAGGTAGTGCCCCGCCGCCGGCGCGGTCACTTCACGCACGGACTACAAGCCGGCCTTTCAAATGTTCTTCGACGTCAATACGAGGACTGCCTGGTGGAGGACCTAGAGGCTGCCTCGGCTGGTGCCGTGGGCAAGCCGACGCAGGCTACACTTATTGGTGACTTGCGTGACACCAGCCGCCGCCGCCAACAGGCTAGCGCGCGGGTCCTGGCGCAGCTGCGCAGCCAGCGTGCGTCCGGGGCAATGGCGTGGATGAGCGTGCCACCCGCTGCCAATGACCGCCCGGGTGCGGCGCCCATGTCCAGTATGGCAGCAGCCACGATGATTATGGTTGCGATCTTTATAGACGGGTGGGGCATACAGGGCGAGGTGTGCCCATGGCGGTGCAGTGACGTGAGCCCCACCTCCACGCATGCGATCAGCTGCCCCAGCCAGCACATACGGGGGCACAACGCGACACACACTGCCCAAAAGCGGTGCCTACAGCGCATCTTGAGACAGCACCATGTCTCTATTGTCCGCAATGAGGACGCTAGCGTCTTCAAGGTACCGGGGTATCGGGCGGACACAGTCATTGACCCAGGGTGTCTGCACTTTAGCAGTGCATACCGTAACAAGGGAATAGTGCTAGACACAAGTGTGCGCGCACCCACAGCGAGCTCGTACCTGACAGGCAAAACAAATGCCTCGAACACGGACGGCTATGCTGCTGGGGTGGGGGAGGACGCGAAGGTCAAGCACCACACCGGCACCTTGACGTCATCTTGGGCTTTTGTGCCATTCGTGCAGGAGTCGTACGGACGGCTGGGCAAGCAGACAAGCCTTTTTGTTAAGGAGTTGGCAATGCACTCAGCACTGTGCTCAGGGGGGGGGAAGGCAGATGTGTTACGCAAGGCCGGGTTAGCTAAGCGTCAGATCCACATTGAGCTGAGCATATCGCTGGCGCGGGAGTTGGCGGAGCGCGTCATGGCATACACACGTGGAGCGCGAATGCTGGGCTGTGTTGCGGCGCCGGTATCCAAACTCCTAGGGCACAGCGCAGACTAGGCTGCTGCGTTGACGCAAGCTTTTCGATTGCATAGGCAACCCGGCCTCCCTTGGGCCTTTATAAATACAAGTCCATACGTACTCATTTCTTTGACAAATGTCTCAGAATTTGCATTTGATGTCAGATGCAGTCACGGGTGCTCAAACTTGAAGCTAAAGCGCTGCATAGTACAGGTGATGCGAAGTTATTCGTTTTGTTTCGGGTCGCATGGGGGCTGACCCGATTAAACGGGCTTTGCGATAACTATGTACTGTCTACGGGGGCCCGGCCGGCGCTGGCTGGCGAGGGCCGCGGCACCTGCTTACTGTGCGATGCGGTGATAAGGCGCTGACGTCGCCATCAGGGGTTATGGCTGCGTTTCAGTTGTCAATCAATAGCGTGGAGCGAGGGATGTGCGGCGGCGCCAGAAGGCACGCGCAGCTGCGAAGTGAAGTTGAAGGCCGAAGAAGCTGAAGTTGACGACTGAGACGCATGCACCATGCACGCGACGGTCACCTGGGGATGGCGCTTGGGGATGCTGGCGTGAGTGTGTGACTGAATTACTAATCCACGGCCCACACGGGCGGGCCCGCCCGCTCGCTTTTGCTTTCGCAACACGAATTTTCTTGACTTCAGTTGGGCGGCTGGTCGGTCACGTGCGCGCTGGGCCGGGTCGCGAGAGACCAGTACTGGGACCAACACAGGTCTGCAGGCCACGTCGTCAGAAGACAGCACGTCGTCGCAGGTCAGGTCAGCCTACGGAACTGTCTGCCTCTCAATGCGCGCTGTCACATCAACCAACATGAAGATACTTCGATATGTAGCCAATCTTGAAATATTGAATGCGTGTGCAAGTGCGCCCTGATCATTGACGATGGCGGTGGCGATGGCAATGACTCTTTGTCTTGTCATGCACAGCACACGATGTAAGATGGCACCCTGGCTTGCTCATGCCAGGTTGACATTGGTCGGCCCCCAGGTGTGGGAGCATTGATGAAATTTCATTAAACAAACAGCACAGCGCAGACTAGGCTGCTGCGTTGACGCAAGCTTTTCGATTGCATAGGCAACCCGGCCTCCCTTGGGCCTTCCAAGAATACAAGTCCATACGTACAGCTGGCCAGGATGGCCAGGATGACATGAGGCTATCATTGAAATCTTGCCCTAATTTGGCACTCAATTTTAAGGATTTCTGCGCTGTGGCGCGAGTAAACAAAGCACCCACGAAGCAGCAGAATTTGTATGCCATAATCCTCGACCATAGAATTTGCATTGTATAATGTCTGGTAACAACCGCACCAAGTTCAATGTTATTGAAAGTTAAGTTCAAGAGAATGTGCCACCGTTAATCACGTGCGTTGTTGATGAAGGTAAGCATAGTGCTACAGCTACCACTTTCGTGCTCCAAGAGGACGGCCGCCGCTTGCAAGTCAATGGTGCAGTTTCACCCTCAAGCGCTCGCCTAGTCTTGCACTGCCTGCTTCCTAATGAAGCTGCTGATTGGCAGATGAACTCGCCCCAAGCCGCACCCCCGTTTAACGCAGTCAGACACCTCAACGAGACCTCCAGCAAGTGGCACCTGCTGTAGATATTTGCGAATAGAGCGACCGCCTGCTTCAGGAACTCTCAGTACAAGTTTATGACCCCCATGAGCTGCGCTTGCCACAATGCCACGTGGGCCTCTGCCTGGGCCATTAATGTCAAAGACGGCCCGTGCGCATACAAGATGAGAATGCCTAACACATGCAATCAAGCAATTGACCTCTGCATGTTCGTGTTGGTGTCATGTAAGAGCCATCATAATTGCCTACTTGTCAATCCCTGCGCATTACCTCACTGGCGCAGCACGACATGCCCCTTGCAAACCGCGGTGTGCATCAGCTCCGCGATGCTCTGCCATCACTCTGTGACCACACTCGGCTATAGGTTCATGCGTCGCTTTGCCGGCATTAACCGTCAGCATGCTGCAGTGATAGGGCGTGCCTTGAGCACCGGCCCAGGCGCGCATGCCATCACCTTTCGCACTTTGAAATGTTGTCAAACAGTACATAGCCTGCCCGCTGTCACAGTTGCATGCAGATGATATCTGAAAAGGATGTGTCAGCACATTACCTGCGCAACAACCATCTTGAAATGATCTACAAGGTCATTCCTGTAAAACACTCGAAGCACAAACTGCTGCAAGTGCGCTACAGATGCCATCCATCACCTTCACAATGTGTACCTGTAGTCTGTGGTGAATGTAATTCAGTAAATTTGTTATGATGTGCCAAACACTGCCAAGCAAACAACATCATGTTGTCATGATGTTGAATATCAGAGCAGCCTGCGAGCTGTGCTGCTTCAGTGGACTGAGTGCAGCACGAGCAACAAGTGTCACAGTGCATATGCACATGGTCAATATTTATAAAACCCCAAGCACTAGCATGACATCAGCACCAAAAATGTGGGTACAAGGGGAAGGCAACACAGATACAAAGGAATGCTTGAGGGAGTTTGCATTCATTGAGTTGATGTAGTTGCCATGCGGGACACATGCAGCGTAGTGCAAACACCCCACGAGCATCGTGCCAATCCGCCGAGACTTCCTGTGTACATGGCCAACTTGATCTCCATACACCAACCATCACACACACACACGTGCAAACTCATTCAGTCTAAGGATGGGGACTGGCAAGCGGCGGCGATGGCATACACCACAGCGAGCCAGCAAACGTGTCCAAGATATTGTGGGGCCATGGCCGTACAGCACTGTACGTACCCACACCTCTTGCGCCACCAGAAAAAACAGGGCAGGCAGGTGGGGACATCGCTGTCGGCGCTTGATCTATGGTAGGCGCATCGGCAACCAGGAGCCCTAAGCGCAACGTGAATGAGGTGTCGTACACAACCCCCCCCTTCCCCTTTCCCAAGTACTTACGCGGCGTTGGACAGGTATGGAGATTGTGGGTGCCAGAGGGAGGGTGGAGGGAGAGTGGAGGTAGGGGCATTGTGTGTGCGGCACATCAGTTGAAGGCTTTTCTGAACCTATGGACTATCTGTGGTCTCCCTTTGCTGAAATTCTACCGAAACCGCAAACCCTGAGCGGTAGATGGTGGATGCCCGACTCAAGGAGGCAAAAAAGGGTGTGGGCGTCAGCGTCTTTGGAGAAAGAAGCACGGTCGGTGTCCTCCAGCACTAGCTGCAACGCGCAGCCGCACGCAGGGGGTTGGCTGAGCGCTGCACAACCCCTAAGAAGGCTAGGCACAAGAACTGCGTCAAATCGCGCCGTGTATGCCGATTACTGACACCACCGCCGAAGTGCCACGTCAAAACACGACTAGAGTGGAGGCGGAGCTGCGCCACAAGGCGGCGTATGTGCAGAGAAGGGAGGGCTGAAACGGGCACTCGCAAACCCTACCCTTTACCAAGCCCCAGTTAGCTGTGGTTGCGGATAAAAGGCGGCTTAGGGCTTTATGGGATTTCAGCAGATATTCTGCAGTCCAAGCCAGCTTCTAGTGTAAGCGTTGAAAAGAAGCAGCTACCCCTATGCATAGCCTCAGCCGAACCTGTGCCGCGCTGAAGCAGCGACAACCAGTCGCAGCGCTACTGACAAGGCAGGCCAATGCTGCTGCTGCTGGTGGTGGTGGTGGCGCTGACACCGCCACACTGCTGCGGCTACTGCTACCGCCGCCACACCAGCAGCGGCAGCGCAATGACAGCAGCAGCGACCCACACGCACCGATATCAACCACCACATGGTCAGGGTCGGCACACCTGATGGTTCACACCTCGGATATCGGTGCTGCCGCATCAATATCATCAGACACCGATGCTGCCACTTCGATGTCCTCTGATGGGGCAGTGGTGTCCTTGTACAGCGGGACGGCGTGCACCACCTGCTGCCGTGTGGTCGTTGAGGCACTCGTTGCCGCAGTGGCAGTTACGGAGGACCCCACCTCATGCCCCTGGGCGGAGGGCCCCGCGAAGCGCTCCGCAAGGTCGCTGCAGCTCGCGAAGTAGATGCAAATGAGCGTACTTGTGATGTCGGTGATGGAAAGGACTGTTGTCGGGTAGCCCTTCCGCTGGGCCAGGATGACCAGCACCGTCACGATGATGGTGACGATGCTCGATATTGTCATGGCGATCACTGCGCAGCGTGGCGGGGGGGGGAGGGGGGGGGGGGGGGGGGGGCTATGGTCAGACCTATGAAAATACTTTTGGCGCAATACTGCATTGAAATTAATTACTTTGAACACCAGAATAGTCATGACAGCGCGTGACTATTGGTCAGCGCTACAGCGCGTGACTATTGGTCGGGGCTCTCAGAGCAATCACACGGTTAGTAGAGGAGAGGCAGTAATTGTTATCTGTGCCTAACAAATGGGCGTCACAATGGTCAGTGCCTGCAATGCAGTGAAATGATTTTTGGCTCAAGAGGCTAATTGTTCAGTGCCTCAGACCCGCCATGGCGATGGATATCTGAAACTTTAATGAGCTTTCGTGAACCTCGTGAAGCTTTTGTCTGTTCAAGTCATCGATAGTGGACCACGCCATGGCTGGTGATTGTATCATCACATCGTCCTCACAGCTTGCGCAAAGCTTGACAACAGTAACAATGTGTTCAACTCAACAGTAACAATGTGTTCAACTCAAACCAGGGATGATAACTACTTCAAGGCTCTTGTTGTGCGCCAACGGGCAAGATTGTTGATAGCTTTACTGCCGGTACCATGCCTGCTTGGTCCACGTGCTGCTAATGTTTGCATGCATGCACAAGGCACACAGGTACGTGCACTCACTGTCCCCAGCACCTAACAGCCCACACTTGACAAACACTCCTCTGTGCATGGTGAAGTGTTTGCAGCTTGCCGTCGTACCTCTCCTATGACCACGCTATAGGAAATTATGTCGACATGTGGCACAGACACATACGTACACCTACTCACTCAACAAGGCATAGCTACCCTGATGCCTTCAGAGCTGTCACTGCAAAGAAATGTTCTAGCGATCATGTACTTCAAGCCACAAATTGAGAAATGCTATGGCAACAGCTTCTCGGTTTGCTAACCGCCGTTGTTGACACATAGCACAAGCACCGCCATGTTTCCAGCGCAGAGCTCTGCGTCATGTACCCACTGCTTTGAGAACAGGCTGCCGCTCCATTCGGAGCACTCGTGCAGAACATTGCTGAATATACAGGTGGCATGACCAAAAAGCGAAGACCCACCTGCTCTTTTTGCCATATGCCGATAAACGGCGACTGATGAGCTAGTGCCGAGCCCCGCTCGTCGTCCCTTGTCTAAGAGCCGTATGTGCACGATCAGCGGCCATACGAAGAAGGCAGACTGGAGCACCACACATGCGCGCGAGCAAGGGGGAAGCAGGCACGCACGTGAGCCCCTGGTGCATGTGTGTGTGGCAACAGTGTAACGGCGTGGCGGCGCACTTGAAGCTTAGTTTAGGTAAAAGTTCATGTAATGGCCTGTGTGACCACTGTGCATGCAGCATAAGCTGGCTCCACAGAGGCGAGCGATGCAGAGCAGCAAATACATAGGGGGGACGCCATATGAGAGCGCTCAATACAGGAGGAGTCTGACGGCTGGACACGGATCTGGTCGATATGAGAGCGGTTTGGCGCTCCTCAGGCTGACCTCTCTTATAGGTGTCCACCTACCACTAGCCGTTTCACGATCAATGCATGAGCGACATCTTGCGCGTAATGTTCAACAATGCTCAACGCATTGCAGCGATTATATCGAACGGTGCCACAGCCGCAGTGCTGTTCGCTGTGTGTTTCGATTAATTCGAAGCCATCTACAAATGATGGCAGACGAACCCTTAGTTGATTACTCCAAACCCGAGTTCTAGGGTTAGGCTTAGTGTAGGGTCAGTGCTAACCTACTTCATGGACGATATAGGAGGTCACGGTATAAGAGCGTTAAGGCTGCTGGGACGATCCCGCTCTTACATCGTGACCCCCCCTGCACAAGTGTAGGCATGGGCGGTTGCTGAGCGCAGCACGTGCAGGCACAGAAACCACACGTCAGGAGGAAGTGCGCTGGGTGTGCCCAATGCATGACCCTAATCACGCAACCAGGAGTATGCATGTATGCATGCCGTTTGTGACGCCCAGCAGAGGCCGTGCTCATCGGACCTGCAGCAATATGATAAGTGAGAGACTCGAGGTGGAGTTTGAGCAACTTTGCTGTACGCGGTCGGCCTTATTCCAAAGCCACATGTCCTGGTAGGCAAGTTCAAGTGCTAAAAAAATCAGTAAACACGCGCATGCGAGAGGCGCAGGTGGCTCAGACATTGGTTTGCGGAAGCAGACACGACAAAGCTCACCTGCACCACGTGATTGACCAGCTGCACGAGGAACTTGACGCGGAAGACGACCAGCCCCGGAATGAACAGGCACCGCGTGCCATCCGGCCCGTTCACCTCCTTGAACTTGCGGTCCACGACCACCCCCCCAAGCACTGCCCAGTTGGCAATGACGAGAAATAGGGCAAAGATGCGCAGGTATCGCCATCTGGGATTCAGGGCATTGATGGCGTCGGCACGCTGGAACAGGTGCAGGAACGCCATGGAGTTGCACGCGCCCTGCAGGATGCCCGCGACCATCTGCGAACGAGCGGGGTTGAGCACTGCCACGTCAGGACTCTTGCTTCTGGTTCCCTGTGTGTGTGCGTCGTGTTGGTGTCGGATTGGCCTGTGGCGCATGTTTTCATGGTCCATGATGCACAGGACGAGCTGGCAGTCACAGCTGTTGCATTGTGAAAGGTGTGCATGTATGGTGAATTGAATCATGAGGAGGGCTTAGGGGCAGGAGAGCCAGAGAGCAACATGCCCTACAGCATGCTAGATGTAGTCAGCAACAGGAGCAAAGAGAGGGTTCACTTTTTGGGTTCAATAGAAAAACACACATGCCATCTCCTTGCAAAGCGCGCAGGACGTTCGCTGCCAGTGCTCACACATGTATGAAGCTCCCAAATGTTGCGACACGGATGGACGCATGTAAGACGCGGTTCTCAAATTGGCTTGCTGTGCTAATCATATCAGGAAAGTTGACTCTATGCTGGTTGACCCTCAAAACAGAGCTAGACGGTCATATCGTTGAGTCAAAAACGGTATATACCTGGACCATGTATAAGACTGTACTTGTTCATTGACCAGAGCGAATCGCTGTATCTGACTTTATGTCACCGTGCCCTGGACTCCGATGTGACCAACTTGCACTGCTCTTCAAAAAAGTAGGGCACCGCAGTACATATTTATTATCATCATACGATGCATATAATGAACTTCAGGTATAAACTTTGAAAAGTTTAGCATGCACGTGTTCAATAGTTTAGACGCACCAGAACCGACTGGCAGTCGTAGTAGGGGCCCAGGCCAGCAAACCAGTAACCTGTTTTGTACGCCGCATATCTGAAACAAGAAGACACAAGAACGCAGAGTCAGAGGAGGAAAAACAGACTAAGTTTTAAGACAGCGCGCGGACAGCTGAACTTGTCCCGGATGATTTCTGCAAGAGTGAGGCCATGATTGGTTTCTGAGAACTCCAGACTGGAAGCATGCGCAAGCCACTTGATGTCACACAGTTCTCAAAGTTGATGGCGCACAACACACCGCAGCAAGCCACATACCGAAGGACATTGCAGCTCTACATAGATGAGTGCACCAGATGCAGGGGACGACACCTGCTGGCGCAGAATAGTATCCAGTCAGCAGCAATAATCACGCTTGGTGCTACGAATGGTGCGTATGAAGGTGGTCTAACCGACAACACACTCCAGGGGACGACACCTGCTGGCGCAGAATCGTATCCAGTCAGCAGCAATAATCACGCTTGGTGCTACGAATGGTGCGTATGAAGGTGGTCTAACCGACAACACACTCCGCACACATCTTGCACTTTTGACGCACAAGCTGATTGGATACAAGACCAATGAGAAGTCAATTCTTGGCTCGAAAAAGCGAGCACTCACGTTAAAGCCAGCGCACTGGCGAGAAAAGCTGAGAAGTTCATCCAAACTCGTCTGTAGAAGAAGTACCGATTACCAAACACCAGCGTCGTCTGCAAACAGCGCAGGGAACATGAAAGCAGATTAGTCCAACGATGGATCAAAAAGACAGGAAGAGGGCAGTCTCATCGACATTGAGCTAGACTGAGGGCGGGTCAACACAGAGACATGTTGCCATGATGCTGAAGAAGTCTTTTGTGCATGCTCGCGCGGCCACTCCGTGTGTGTTGTCCTGGCGCCAGCTCGAAGGCATACCTGGAGAGAAATGCAGAAGAGCACTCCCAGCGCCGCCATTTCAAGCAAGCATTTGAAAGCTGTCAGCGCCATAATAGCCCCCCCTCCGCCAGCGCCACCTCCACCTCTGGCCTCGCTGCTTGCTTGTGTTGTTTTCCTGCTCCCTGCTCCCCTCCGAAACACACCGATACTCCCTTGCGCGTTGGGCAATCAGGCGGCGGGCGCGAGCGCGAAGGCTTAGCCACTACGTCCTATATAGCCACTACGTCCTATATAGTCCACCGCGATTCCGCCACACTGCGGACTGGACTATTGGATGAGAGCAATTATGAAAAGCTCTCGCTCGCTTGTGACACAGCGAAAGAATTCGCGGAACAAACTTTTTGGCCGACGTGACGCGCAGCGAACACGAACGCCCCCAAGCTGTGATGCCGCACCTAGCGGCACGCGCTAGTGAGACGCTCGCCAGCATCTCCAGCATCTTGGTGGGCTGGAGCAAAGGAGCGTGAGCTTGGGACTCGCCAAAACCGCGAGAGCTAGGAACCTATGTATGTATGTATGTGATTGATTGCTGTGATCATTGATCACCGCGAGTGCAACAACGGCGGGGACGTGTGGTGCTGGAGCCCTCACGGCTTTGTCAACCCCCTGCGCCTGCCTGCGCGTGCAGCACAGCTGAAGGACATTATCTTGTGCAACATCTTGGGGGCTTCATGAGTCCAGCGGAGTTGTCCGCGAAATCGGGTTGGAGTGCATTCAGCGCTAGCCTAAGCTTTGCAGCTGGGGGGGCAGTAGCGTAGGAGGAGCAGTAGTAGTAGCCGCAATTGCCAAGTTGGGGGTGGGGTAGCCTTCTGCACCCACAGCCAGTTCAACAAGTTGCTGACGGTGTGTTGTTAGTGTACATACGCACATGGTACATCATTATGGGGTTTCTCGCCCTTCAAGTGTCCACGAATCAAAGCTCTAAAGCAATTGTCGAGCTGCTACATAGCAGCTATCACAAAGGTTGCAAGAGTGTAGAACTGGCCGCCAACACCAGCAGCCGCTGAGCGCCAGCAGCAGCCTGAGCAGCAGCAGCAGCACCTTCCCTTGACCCCCATGCAGAGGCCTTATACTGGGGTCTGATGCCGCCCATATTATCATATTTTTATGCGGAGGATGGAGTAGGGGCCCCAGGCTGGATCGCGCTTGTCGACTACGAATCGCTACCGGCGCCAGCAGCACCAATGCCTGCAGCTATAGCTCTTGTCGTGAAGCGGCATATTAGCGTGCATTAGGATGATAGATGTGTGTTGGCAGCACGTAGCATGCCTTGAGGTGGCCAGGGCTCAATTGGAGAGTTGTGCCCGTATTTGTCAACAGTCACCTCAAGTTGAATGGCAGCAGCGCTCAGCTGCTTTTGTGCTTGTGTTCGCCTAATGATCAGAAACCGATCTACATGCTTTGAGGAAGGCTTTTGTCTGCTTTTGCACCGCCACGTTTACCGGCGCCATGGCTCTTGGAATCTGGAGAGAGTAGTTGCAAGCGCCGCTGCTTTCTCAAGGCAACATTCGCAGGCTTTAGGCTGTAACTGGAGCAATGGAGCAGTTCCTCACTCCTGAAGAGTCAACACTGTGAGCTGGGACACTACCCAGTCACCACAAAAGGTGCCACTGGTCTGGCAATTTGAAAGCTGGACCAGGTGCTGCTGCAGCAGCTGCTGTCAGTCTTGCTAGCACTGGCAGCTGTCAGTCTGCAGAATCTGATGCTGCAGCTGCTGCTGGCGAGTCCGAAGCCGTTTTGACTGGAAGGCTTACACTAGTAGTGCTCCAGCCCGCAGCCGCTGCATCCTGATGCGGGCAACACTCCAGATGATGATCCTCGAGTGGTGACCATTGTGGCAATCATGGGCATCATCACGCCCTCGAGGATAGTGCCTCTGCATGCACTGGCAGGACCTGGTGCCGCAGTGCGCCCCCCCGGGAGCTGCTCCCCTGTGCAGTCCTGTTAGCGCGGCTGTAGCTGCTGCTGCTGCTGCTGGCGCCGCCGGCGGTGCTGGGATTGCTGCTGCGGCATGCGGCTGCTGGACTCCACTCGGAGCTGCTGCTGTTGCTTGCGACTCCACAAGCGGGCTCCAATCCCTCAGGCTAGTAGCTCAATGATTGAGAGTGTGCGTCCAGGTGTTGTCGACACATGTGCCATGCACGTGTCTCGGTACCTGTACGACATCATATTTAGCATGAGTTGCCTCACTGCTGTGTTTATGAACTACTGCTAGAACTACACACCTGGTGACTCCTGAGACCTCAGTGCCACATGCCCATGTGCTGTGTGCAAACCCATATCAAATGAGAGCATAGCCAGAGGCCAAAGGCAGTGGAGAGAAGTCCTGTCAGGAAGTCATGGTGTTGGGTATCTTATATAGCACACAAGGCATGTCGCGCACCGGCGGTTACGCAACCCTACTTAAACAACGGCTCCACCTAGGGTCGCCTCACCACACTTTGAGGTGCCAGCACTACTGGGGACTCCGAGCCTGATGGCGCCCATAAACGCTACTGTAACAACTACTCTTAAAACTTCTGCAGCCTCGCCAGCAAGACTTCTGCAGCCTCGCCAGCAAGGTGTCCACTCAGTCTGGCAGTGGGAAGGGACATGTGCTGAGTGCAGCCATTGGATGATCGACAAGCAGCTGCTGGGGAGTTGTGCGACATCTGGGGACTCGGAGGGCACTCATTGAGGCACTGACAGACTGAGTCTGGCAGTGCGTTACAGACTATCATACAGTAAATACTAGTAGGAGTAGTGGTGGTGGTAGCAATGACTGTAGCTACAAAAAATATAAATACAAGCTCGATCACAGTGACCCCAAGCTATTAGTAAGCAGCTACTAGTAAGCCGGGCAATTGGATCTCCGAGCCTGCTACTTGCTACCACCGCCGTGACACACCGTGACGCTTGACATAAGCACCAGTCCGTTAAGGGCATGGCAGGCGGGCTGAATGATGTAGGTTGAAACTGTTACAACAGGCGCGCAGACGCACCAGCACTGAGTGTGCAGCACCGCTCAACTTGTTGAAAGTTACGGTAGTCTACAGAGTGCCGCTGAGCCTAGTAGCAGTACGCTGTGCCCGGGCCGGCAGGGCAGACTCTGAGAGTCCGAGAGTCTGAGTGAACTCCAGAAGATTGCCAGAGGGCCGCCCCACAGCTCGTGCAGACTGAGTGCGTGCTGCCAGCAGTGCGGCTCTCAGACTGGCCGGCGGCCCATGCAGCAGCAGTTTTTTGCACCAACACTGCGCCCGGCCCGGCAGCGCTGTGCGTCGGACCACCACCACGGGCGACTGTCCATGCCGTCGGTGGCACAGTGACTCACGACGGCTCCGACGCGGCATGATGGACCCGTGGGGACGTAGTTCCTGTACCTAACTTATAACGTTGCAGTGCCAGCACTGACACATATGTCTAGCCTGAGACCGTGCCACAGTGACGGCGCCGCCCGAGCTAGCAGAGGCGGTGGCCCGGGGGAGCGGTTGCTGGTGTGCGTCCAGGTGTTCGTCTGCAACTAGCGCGCTTTCTTTCGCAAATTTTTAAAGTTGAAGCTGTATATTATGTCCTGGACCGCATGGGTTGAGCGCACAATAAATCGGGCAATAACTAAATCTACGGAGGGGCCGGCGGTTCGGCGCTGGCCGGCGAGGGCCGCGGCACTTGCAACAGTGCGATGCGGCGGTAAGCGCTGACGTCGCCATCAGGGGCAATGACTGCGTTCCAGTTGTCGATCACGACACGTGTGAGCGCGCGCTGTAGCGCGAGGGAGGTGCGGCGGCGCCAGAAGGCAACGCGCTGCGCGAGATTGTAGCTGCCCTGCGAGCTCTGCTCGGCGAGTGCGTGTAGCAGCGCTTGGGTGTCGCGTGACATAGCGCCGAAGTGGTCAACGGCTGCGGAAAATAGGATGTGTGTAGTGGGGTCCAGGGCCCCTGAGACTACGTATGTGTCTATCTTTTCCTGCGAAGCCGATTCAAGCACGCGCTGCACATCGCGCGCGCCCCCCTGAGCCTGACGGAGGCGGGAGGGACATAAGCTGTCACGTATGGTGACGTCTATGCAACAAGCTACTTTAAAGCCGCCGCGCAGTTTAGTGCACCGGCCTGCCGCTACCGCGTCGGCGCTCGCTCGGCTGCACTTTAGGGACTGGAAGGCAAACCTGGTTGCTGCCGAAGACGATGTCCATGAACTTGTTGAACCCGTGGCGCGCCGCGTAGCGGCGGAAGGGGGCAAAGGTGTCCCGGTCGAGACCGCGGAGGTGGGCCACCTGCTTGAGCAGCTGAAAGAGCGCGTCTGCGAGCAAGTTGTGTCGCGTGACGTTAAGCCCTTGTGTGCAGCGGCGCAGGTGGGCACCTAAGTCCACTGGCTTATGGCACTTGGGGCACCGTGCCTCAGCGGGGGCGGGGCGCTCCACGCCCAGGTGGCGCCGCAGCGTCTCGCGGAATTCTGGCGGCGACATGGTCTCCGCTGGGTCAGTGCTCGGCAGTTGCGCCAAGAAACCCATGGCCCCCTTAGAGGCGCCGCTGCGCCACGCCGCGACTGCTTCCAACGCATTCGCTGCTTCAAGCCGGCGCAGCTGCGTGGCGGCGAGCGCTGCGTCTAGCACCCGTGATAGCGCGGCTTGACGCCGCGGCAGCACGGCGGCCGGCGGGGCCTGGGCAGAGCCTGCCTCGCGCGCCGCCGCTGGCGCAGCGCGGCACGCGCCGGCGCGAGTCCACATGCCCAGCCCCGCAGCTCCGCCTGCCCGTTGCAGCAGATCGCGCAGTGCCCACCATGCGCCGTTGTCCTGGCGCCAGTCCTGGTACCAGACCAGGGCAGGAGCAGTGCGAGGGCCGCTGCGGCATCATCGCTGCCGCTGCGCAGCTGCTGCAGGCAGGTAGCTATCTGAGTGAAGGTGACGCCGTAGCGAGCGTGCTCCAGGACGCGGCTGCGTGCCGCCACTGGAAACGCCGCCAGTGCCGGTCCCATGCACTCGAGGGTACGTGCAGCAAATGCGGCACATGCACGAGGCGCCGCGCCCAGCACGCCAAAGCCACCGCTCCCCAGCCGCAGATGCATGCGTACCTGCTGATGTGCTAGTAGCGTCACCCGGGCCTCGCCACCCCAGTCGGCGCCGCGTACCCATGCCGCCCACAGAGAGGGCGGTGCCGCCGCCGCCGCAACCGCCGGCGGGCCGCGGCAATCGTCACCAGCCGCCAGCGCGCCCTCGTGGGCCGGCGGCGTAACGCCTGCCGATGGCTCCTGCGCCAGCGCAGCCACGGCCGCTAGCGTGATGGCGTCGAAGCGCCGTAGCTCCTCGTGCGTATTACTGTAAGGGATGGCGCCGTGTTGCGCGCGACATGCCCTGCGCGGGCGGGGACGGCAAGACGCAGAATCGAGAAGGCAGCCTGCACATCCTCCATCTGCACCAGCTCCGCCACCAGGCGGTCGGTGCCGGGGGCACAAAGGGTCGCCGCTACGTGTGCGCGCACGAGGTCCTCGGTGCCGACCGGCACCCCCATCAGCGTGATGCCGTCGTCACATACTGGTACGGGGACATTGGCGGCGGCGAAGACGGCGGCAGCGCGCTCGCGAGCGCCGCCTGAGGCCGGCACCAGCGCCGCGCATTTCGTGACGTTGACCTGAATGTTTAGGTCGCTCAGCGCCTAGGCAGTACAGCTGTTGTATGAAGCAGAACGCGCGGCCAACTTGAAACGTGGCCGAGCACCGGCGCGTCACAGCTGGGCGTCATGATGGTGAGGTCATCGAGGTAGCCAAGAAGCGCCAGCTGCGGGAACTTGGCGCGGGCAGCCACCATGGTGCCGCGCGGTTGTCGACACATGTGCCATGCACGTGTCTCGGTTACCGTACCTGTACGACAACACCTGCCAGTGGACGCCACTGGCAAAGGCTGCTCGTGAGGGTGTGTGCTGCTTTGAGCTGCGTGCCGGCCCGGGCAGTTCAATGGTTTCTTGAGGTTCGCAGGGCACAATGGGCGTAGTTCAACGTGAGAGAACCACTTTTAGCCAGGGTGAGGGGGGGGGGGGGGAGGTTCACCCGTCACGGTATACTACAGGTTCAACTTCATTTGTTCCGCAGTGCGGTCCTTGCTCTTCGCAGAACCGCTGGTGTGTGGTGCACTGCTGCTTGCAAGGCGCAGCTCTGCTTGCCCACAAGCGGCCTGTGTCCACAGCTTCTTTCGTTGCATGCTTCACCAACCAAACCGGCCACGTAATTTAGCGTAATTACCGATTCGTTCGTCATGTCACTTTTTCGTTATCTAGGTGTAGCTCGGCTAATCATCGCGCACCACCTCCCGCATCAAAGCAAGAAAACTAACGCCGCGGTCGAGAACGACATCGCGGCGACGGCCCGAGCACTGCCTGGAGCCCGCAACTGGTGCGGGCACAACAAAGAGCTTGACATTGAATGACCTTGCGACGGTGAGTTTTTCCGTATGGGATTTGCCTGTCTACAAGATCAACAGTCTGTCGCTCGCTCGCGTGAACAAAACCCGGCATTCGGGCTTGCATGATGCCCCCATCTCATCTGGTCGTCAACGACAAGGCGGAGCTTCGCGCTGCTGCTGTTCGTGCGCGGCGGCGCTAGCTGGCGCATGATCAAATAACGTGTTTAAAGGTGGAAATCGTGCGGGGGACGCCACCGCTGCCGGCTCCGAATTACAGTGCTCTTCACCAGTAGTTATTGCTTGGGCGAGCCATCAACTCGTAGCAGGGATCAATACGCGAATGAGCGCTTGAACTTTTTTGGAAAGGTGAGATTGTGTCGGTCGCGCGCATTCAGCAGCTGCCACAAAGTTTGCGAGTCGCTGCGTCCTTTTAGAGTCAATTATCATTACGAGAATCACCATCAATCCGTACCAGGGTCGGCCGCGGCGAAAATGAGTGATGTTACAGAGCTTAACTTCAAGTCAAACTTGAACTTCGATCCATTTAAAAAAAGTTTCAGTCAGTCCAACATAGGTTGAGGTCGAAGCACAGCGGCTGTGATGCTGATTCAGGAAACTCCTACGGCTACTGTACTAGACAGTCTAATAGTCTTCACTGTTGCAGTATACTACTGATGGACTTAGTATGTGTATTAAATTTCATAAACTTCAAGGCCACCGTGACTGTGACAAGCCTGAGGGAGGCCGGGTGTCCCATGCAATAGCGGGAAGTTTGCTCTCACTGTGGTTCTACTAGTAGTATAATAATAGCTGCTACTTTGGCACCCGCCGGCGTGTTAAACTTTGTGCTGCAAGAAGTCGCCCAGACTGAGTGTCTTTAAACCAGCGTTCAACTTGTTGTTCGTCTTGACTCAATGACATGCTGCTGGTGTGGGTCATGTGCTTGTTGTAGGTCGACGAGCCTGAGGGACCATCTCTGTGCAATGTACGCAGTGGGAAGACTGGTCGCGGTCACCGTGCTGTTGCTACCTTTATTGAGCACAGCCCTGGATGTCACATCTGGAAGAAATGGCGCGAGTCAGCAACTTGAAGAAGTCTTAGAGTGGACGTCAAACCTGACAATGAAGCTTTGGCCAGCCGCTGCGGCAGCGCCTATACGTATTTCAAGGACTACTAGCACTGCTCCTACTAGTACTAGTAGGAGTCTTGCCGCACCCAAGCCCACCAGCAAGGTAAGTGGCCCCTGGGCACTGAGTTCAACGAAGTTTGCTTCGGCACTCAGAGCCTCCGGGTCATCAACTTAAAATTGAATCTGATTCAGTATACTATGGAACTTCACTCAGTATACTTTTATAGGCTTAGCCAGAATGCCTACTAGCCTAGTAGGCTATGATAGCCACTGTATGATACTCAGTCTGGCAATGTTACTATAGTATCATGATGATCACACTCTGAGTCCGAGGCTCTATGACAATGTTGGCACAGTGACTCAGGCGTACTGCTGCTGCTGCCAGTGCCAGTGGAAGCCACTGTCAATGTGGCTGCCACAGTGTACTTATGATCTTGTATTTATAGCAGCCCCAAGGTGGGCTTGATGCGTTGGATAAGAATGCAAAAAACTAAAATCGGACGGGCCCTTAGAGCCCTGCGTTGCAGGCTTGTACTAGACTCATGGGGGGCAGACACAGCGGCACCCAGTCTGAGCCACACCTATCGTAGCCGATGTCTCCATCTCTTGAGCGAAAACGCCGGAGGACCGCGGTTATGCCTCTAGTATACATTTGGGCCAGAGGCGCCCGGTCCTCGATTCCTTGCCTAAGCACGCCGCTGACGTGCCTGGCCGAGGTTCTCTTTCTTGCGTGTTCAAGCAAACGATCTACAGTGTGCCCTGATGCTATCCGTATCCCCATGTTCCAATATCCCCTGCTGCTGCCCAAAGCCGTATCCTCACCACACGCGACTCCGCAGCTCCTGCTCACAGCCAGCATCTCCCATCCCCTTGCTGCCTGATGCACCCTCGCCACCATCAGCGCCACCGCGAGTGCTGCCGCACCTCTCGGTGCTAACGAGCAGTATTTGTGTACAGGTCTGCAACTACAGTGTACATGTATATCGTCAAATGGTGCAACAGAAATCGAGTGCGCTGCAGAATCTGATGTTCTCGTGACAATCATTACTACGCATAGTGAGTATTACTAAGTTGTACTGCTTAAGTTAGTATAGTAATCACTCAGTTAATGTCGGACGTTCAGAATTAAAATTGCAGGTTGCCTTTGAACAATATGTCGGTTCTTAGATCTGATTCAATCAATTTGAAATTGTGAAATCATATGGTCATTGTCATCCGAATGCTGTCAATTTGAATGCCAGCTCCTGGGCGATGCTCTCGTGATCACCACTAGCACTGGACACATTGAACCGTCGCCAATGACTGTGAATTTGGCACCATGGCATTGCAAACAAGCACCGGTCTGTGTTCTACTAGTGCCATTGTGGCCTTATATCACTCATTGACAGGCTGATGGCTTACTGCATGCAGCAGCAGTCGTCACGGTAATGATCGCTTCGATGATCATCGACCGGGGCACCTGGTCCACTGGCATGTAGCGATACTTAATTGCTGGCATTGCAGCAATTGTATACAGGTGTGAGCCTGCGGCAAACTGAACTTGAAGGTGACTCAGAGGTGCCACCAGGGCCCGGGGTGACCGGGTGCAAAGCACACAGAGCAGATTTGCGTTTGGATACCGCATTGGACTCTCTAGCAACAAAGCACCTAGTAATGCATTTCAATTGAGTCAAATATTGAACTTTGAATGTTGAATGTGCAGGTCAGGGTCTGAGTCAAAGTTTGTTTACTGCTCTGTAGACTAATACAGCAACTGACAGCCTGAGTGTGAATCTGTCGTTGTTGCCTTCTTGGCCATTCTTGATGTATGCAACGGACCTAATGGCTACTTGCCAGTGACTGCCTAATGCCTACTGGCCTTACCGTTTCTGCTTCTGCCATTTACATGCGGCGCCTGCACCTGCACATCAAAGCCGTCCAGCAAGCCCACACGCAGGCCCACCAGAAGCCCAACCCGCACACCCACATCAAAACCATCCGCCAAGCCCACAAGCAGGCCCACCCTCTCGCCAGATGCAGTTGACATATGTGCTGCCAGCGGAGGTATCTGTGCCATGAACTGTGGTGCTGCCGATGGGTGCCGGGCAGCTTGTACAGCTCAGAGCATTCCCTATGGCGGAAGCCCGTCGCAGTGCCAGGGCCTGCTGGGCCAGGCCAGTGATTACTGTGATGCTCGGATGTACGGTGTCTGCTGCAGGTATGTGCATGAACTTCGATTGGATATGTGCGCGCATGTGGCTGATACAGCACTCCAGACAATTTGAATGTAGCTCTTTGACTTGGCGTTCAACGCAACTTGAAGTTCAAATTCTTCCTGTCAGTGGCAGCAATGATAACACGAGGTGCAATGTGGTGCTGCAGACGTCGCCAAACTTTGATTTGTACACTTACCACAGCCGCTCTCACATCCGGTCCCTACAGCAATCTGTCTTGCAGTAGTAGTACTAAGAAGCATTGGACATTGCTTGCAAGTCACCAGTTGAAGGGACCCAACTGCCCATGGGCTATGGCCCAGGGGTCCATGCTATCAATTATTGTTAATGCTTAAGCTACTAGTAGTACTTGCTCTCAAGGATCCACATGCTTCACACTGAGTGCGCAACTGCATGGCCTCCAGTCTTAGTGACTTAATTGAACTTGAAAGGTGTTGTAATGGTATCCTGGCATCCCAGAAGGGACGGCTTCCCTGCTAAGTGTGCACAAAATTTGGGGGGGGGAGTGTGGTGGTATGCTGGCACCCCAGAAGGGGACAGCTACCCTGCTAAGTGTGCACAAGCTTTCAGCTCAGTGGTAAAGCCAGAGTCGCCACAGTGTATGGGAGACACTGCTTGCTTGCTCCTGCAATATGACAATGCAGCTACCATGAGTCGATTCATGCAGCAAGTCGAATGTGTTTTGCCAGTAAAGTATTGTCATGTGGTAACAGAGCGCGCAGTGTCAAATTAGCAACAGCAGTGTTTCAGCAACAGACTCCATTATGAACTTTTTTTTCATGTGCAGAAAGCTTTTTTGAAACAACCTTCAGTGATGCGCACCTGCGCCAACGGAATTTTGGGCACACAGTGTAGTACCACAAGCCGCATGTCAGTGTGTACACTTCAGAAGTACTATAGGTCTCAGAAAGGGTTTGATAAATGTGGGCTTCCAACGCCAGCTGACGCACATGTTGAGAACAAAAACGATGATATTTGCCAGATCATCCTACATGTCAACGACAGCATCACAGACTGTGCTCAAAACTTTGCAATCTAGCTGCAGCATGTTACAGTTCCCTGAAGGAGTAGGTTGCAGCAGCATCAGGACGGCTGCGCAACAAGGCTTTATGGGCTTTGTGGCCCGGGGGTCTGTGCTTGTCACATATGACCCTGACGCTTCTGCCAGAGGTCACCGGAACCCTTTAACGCTCAAGCCGAATTCTGATGCGTCAACATGACGCCGCACCTGCTGCACGCTTGAGCCTGTCACCATATATTATCATGCTTTGGAATGCAAATGGTGCTGTGGATCCGCATGAATCGGAATGCCTGCACTTTCCAGCTTCATAAGTTCGGGCTGTCACTGCAAGCTTGACGTTGCACAACTACTATGCGGGAGGCCGGCTCAGAGCATCAGGGTATCTCTGTGCCTGAATGCACGGTGTGCCGCAGTGGTCTGGTGACCCTGCCATGTATGGTGGGCTAGGTCTATCAGGCGACGACACTTACCTGATCACACTCGGCAAGGACTGACTTAAGTTAAGTGGCAACAACTGTTACAGCTGCACCTCACACAATCTGAACTCTTGTGCTAATGCCAACCACAGGTGCAAGGGGACAAGATTTCCAACCTCACAGCCTACAGCCACGCCCACTGCAGTCCCAACTGCTGAGCCAACAGCTGAGCCGACAGCTGAGCCTACTGCTGAGCCTACTGCTGAGCCCACAGCTGAGCCCACTGCTGTGCCTACTGCCACACCTACCACTGCTACGCCTACCGCACAGGTGGGTCAGGTTGTCCTACCACACCACATGTTGCATCCGTCCGTGATTGGTCGATATACTATAGTTCATGTGTACTTCGACTTACAAGTGCACTAATACTAGTATGCTTGTCTTGTGCAGAGCTGTGAAAGCCCCAGAATGTGTTGTTCAGTGATGTGGCCCTGCTGGCTGAGATCGTGACGCATGTAATCGCATGCACACACATGTCACAAAGAAGTACTTTGTGAGCTGTTGCTCCCGCGTCTGATGTCATCAACAGCCATTTTTCTTGACAATGTACACTACTTCTGCTTCATACAACCTAGATACTGCGGTATATAGTGAACAGTACTACAGTAACTACATCCCGCAAGTGTCACTAAAATGGCAGTTGTTGTTGTTTTGACAAATCATCATACCTACACCAGCTGCTAGTTGTCAGCTGCTAGTAGGTAGCAGCTGTCACCTACCGGTATTAGGCAGAAGCAAGGACGGCATGCTGTACAGGGTCAGCATGTTGGTTTTCACCTGCACACGCCTTTCTTCAGCAACAGCTGGAGTCACATCAAAACGCGAGTATGGCATACAGTAGGGTTGTCTTGATCTCATATTCTCAAGTTGTCATGTTTACACAGAGAAGTACAATACTTCAGAAACTTATGCCTTCCAATTGTCAGGCAGCAATTATAGTGACAGTTGCTGCTTCACAATAGCCAACGCTGATGGAATGCTTTGACTACATCGACAACCTAGTCTGACATTGCATCTGGGGGCAATTTGTCGCAGGCACAAGCTCTAAATCGGTATGTTTGTGAATACTTCGACCTCCTGTCTGGACATTTGCTGTCAAAGTGCGCAAAAGTGCAAATGTGCCAACTCTATGTATGCTGACTGTGCTATACGTTTCGTTTTTGCCTGCATGTGCATGTGCGACTCAACCTGCGACTTGGACTGCAGCCTACGAGTGAGTTTTCTTTGACTTGCAACATGAAACGTAACTCTCAACAGTTCAGGATTGTCTAGAAATGAACAGCGAGTCGTCGATCAGCACATGCACACACTTGTGTTGCTACTGACAGTATCACATGCTACAATTGCTGTCACCTTGTGCATGTGATGATATAGTCTGCCGCAGTGATGGTTCGCTTCCTTCTAGCTGTACACCCTGGGACTCGTCGGATTCAAATTTCTTGGCACTGTGCACAAAGCATGGTCGAGTAGTGCTTTTGCTATAGCATATATATATATATATGGTGGTTGCCTTGTTTCTTCTGAGCACATGGCCGCCGTGGATCGAGAGCGCCACAAATCATCCGCTGACAGAGCATGCTAGTATATGCAGGTGAAGTGGTTTGAAGTGCAGTGTCAGCCACTCACACCACAGCAATTGTTAACTGTCCACAATGCCAGAGCCACCCTGATGATGCTGGGCTTGTTTGTTGAGAATGCGCTGAGTCACTGTACTTGCGGCATTAAACTTTGAAACTAAAATTTTCGGCGTGTTGATGAGTTTGTATACTGAGGCTCTCCAAATACTATGCACAGTCTGGCGTATTCGTCAATAAATATCAAGTGGTGGACTGCGTTGAAGGCCATGTACATGGATGATAGTACAAACTTAAAGGCGTGGTCTTGAGCACGCTCATTGCGCTGAAACTCAGGCTGGCGCCACTCATTGATAGCCTTGAGTCACAGCACTCTAAAGCGGGTTTTCGCCGAGGTTTGTGTGCAACTTTTCCCTCGTTCCACAACAGTTGTTGGCGAACTTCACATTGACTTGTGTTCAGTTGCTCCCATTGCAGATTCCCAGCCGTGCTCTCTTCGGTTTGAGTGTTCGTAGGTTTCTTCTGGCTCACATATGGCTCATCGTTTTGTCACAATGTGTGTAATCTGTCTACGCATATCCCTTAATGTCATATTACTGGGAAGTGCTTCAAGTTTGGCTAATTGTCTGCAGTCAATACCGACAGTAGTGTTAGCACTGAGTTAGAGCTCTCTTCAGCGACATATTACCGATTGTGCAGGCAACTTGAAGGTACACAAGGCTCACTCATGACTGCGCTGCCTCTTGTACCTGCCACCTTAGCGTGCCCGCAAGGATACACCGGGCCGCCTAGCTGCTCGCAGTGTGCCAAGGGCTACGGAAGCACGGATGGCACAACGTGCGTGGACTGCGGCCCCAACGGAGCGTCACCCGGCGGTGATCCTGCTGACGCTGCCACAAAGTGCACGGTGTGCAGTCTGACAGTTTCAGCAGCGTGCGTCGGGCCCAGCGCTGATAGAAGTGTGTGCGGGTCGCAGTACCCCAAGTGCAGTCAGCCTCCTGCGCCAGTAGCCGGTCAAAAAGTTGATTTTGTCGCGGGCATTGACCTCAACTACGATGATCCTGGAACCACCCAGCCGGACGCCTGCCGTTGCTGCGAGGTCTGCAACGCGAATGCGTTCTGCTACGTGTGGGAGTACAATGCCAGCACCGATACGTGCAAGACGCACACAACTTACTACCAATGCAACACCGCTGCTGTCGCCTTTACGGCGGATAGCAACAGCGTGCATGGTGGTAGCAACTGCCCATATGAGCTTTTTTAATCCACAGTCGAAAGGCACGACAGGTGGCCGTCTCTGAACCAGACGGCATGTGCAAGGCGCAGCACTGAGTCTCAGCACAGCATATGCATGGTTTCCGCTTGGCCTAGTACAGCTGTGCCAGCACCAGTCTAAGGTAGAGGCCCGACTTTAGGTTATGATATCATCCGTGAGGGTGCTGGGACAATCCGGCAAGATGCCTACTGCTTCTGCTGACATGCAAAACGCACAAGGGCTGCTATCTGTGGAGGTACAATGCAGTCACCGACACATGCGGGACGCACGCACTGCATTGCCACTCCCCCCCAGACTGAGTGCGGTAATACCTCGATTGACCGCGGACGCGATTGCAGACAGCATTTGCGTCCTTTCCTTTTGCCAATTGGTTAACGTTAACGCGCGACATATGATGTCATTGAGTGCACCCATCGTTCCAGGTCTCACATATCTTGGGCTCAGCGGCGCGTGCCAAACCGCACTCGTGTGCCATGGACGGCAGGGGTCAATCGGTGAAAGATGACTGAGCAATTGGAATGATTGATTTTGCTACCACTGCCATGATAATGCTGTCTTCTTACTGCCACTGCTGCTACTGCTCAGCGGCTGCTGCACTGAAGTTGCAATGACTGCGTCAACAACATACGCGCATGAGGACTTCGAGACTGCCTAGGCATCTGCGTCTACCAAGCTCAGCGCCCAATTTGCAGTGCGCTGTGCTGAGCACACTGGCAGGCTGGCAGCAGGGCAACGCCAACACCACTGGCAGGATCATGCCAGCATATGCATATGCATGCGAACACGTCTCAACCAACCCCTGCAAATGACACACAAATTTCCATTCATGACGCGCTGATGTCAGTTTCATACCGGGATGCTCCCATATGCAGTGCCCTTGCGTTGCTAAGATTGTCAGCAGTTCCATCTGCAAATTGAATGTCTTGCAGCCATCTCAGCGTAGTTCTTTACTGGTCATTGTCCCTGCACAGGATACATGTACGTGTATGGTATCTCCTGTAACAGTTCCACAGCGCACATGTCCTGAACCTGTCGTTGTAATCTGCACCACACTGGCGAGAGTCCGACACTGTGGGCAACACTGGGCCCTCAGTACTTGATGCATCATGATTACTGGTCAGTGGCGGGCGCAAAATTGTTACCACTTGGTACACGTACCACTTGGCAAATGAGGGTCCGAGTCATCGTGATCATGCCATGGCATTGGTTTGGTGACAGTGCACGGGCCGCTGCTCAGCGGCGGAACCTGCAAGCATCATCTACATGCGCACTGACTCATCGGATGTGTGCCTGCACGACGCCAATAACTTTGTCAAGTCTGGGCTTTTTCGCGCCCTGCAGGAGAGGGAATGAGTAAAAAGTGCAGGACAGCATCGCCTGCTCAGCAGCAGGGATCTTGAACTTGACGTAAGACACAGCCAGGACCTCTGCAGTGCTCACACAATTGTTTGTTTAGAGGCTATACACACCAAGGAAACGGCGCTACGTCCACCCGGCAGTGCACACAATGCAGGAGCTGAAGAGCCGGTGCGCAGCGGCACGTGGCTGGCGCCGCAGCAGCAGCATGCTGCAGGTTCTACCAGTAGTAGAATAGGATGAGACGGGGTATGTGCTTGTGCCTCAGTGAGCGTACTACGCGGGGGGGGGATCAGGGCAGAACCGTTGACTGCTCACCGGCAGGCAGCCGCTTCAAAATGCAGACGCGGCGCCATTCCAACAGTGTCAATGATACGACTGCGGCACAGCATTGTTTCGAACTTTATGTACGCCGCACACTCAGGCACCGATGCTGTCCATCGGCCCAGATGACACAACTGCTGGCAATGTGTGCATGCCACGCGCCACGGCAACACCTGCGCAGCGCCATGGCCCGGCAAGGGCAACAACTTGAAAGCTCGCGCGCCTCGCGACGGCGATGCCGCAGCAGCCTGAGCGCCGCGGGGGCAGCAGCGCGAGGGCGGCTTGTGGTGGCAATACCTGCGCTACAGTCTGCCAGAAGCAGCAGCGCACACAGCCCCAACAGTAGCTTCGCGACTGCATTGCAGCTCGAAAACGGCAGCGGCGCACATGCACGGTGCACAATGACAGCAGCCGGCGACGGCACCGCTGCTCGGCAATGGCGCCGGGGCATGTATGACGCGCGACGGTAGCGCCACGGCGGGCGACAGCTCGGCACTGTAACAGCGGCAATGCACAACACGCAGCGCGCCACAGGAGCGCCGCAGCGGTGCTGCAGCTCGGCAAAAGCAGCGACGCACAAGTGGCACAGGACGGCAGCACTGCGGCGGCGGCGGCGCACGCATCATGGCGCGTCACAGCTAGCGCGGCGTGCAACAGGGGCGCCGCTGTGGTGCGCCGCGGCCGGCCGCCACAACTGGCAGGCAGCAGCGCTCAGGCAGCACGTGACGCAGCGCTAACGCAGCTCAGCGAAGGCAGCGTCACATGCGCGGCACGCAATGCGGAGATGGGATAGCCACACATTGGTGCAGGAGCTGCGGCAACGGCTTGCGCAGGCGAATGGCGCGCTGGCGCATGGTGCTCCTGATACAATATCGCGAGAGCTCCTCGCGCACATGCAGCCCGGCAAGCTCAGAAGGCTTCCGAAGTCTTGGACAGCCAGCACCATGGCATGACATGAGCAACTTGTCAATGAGCAATATGCCGCCAAGTGACTCAGGCGCTCATCCCTGATGACACCACTGGCAGCCCAATATTGCAGAAGTCAATGACTTTGTGGTGCTGTTTACGCAGTACACAGGCTGCTTTGGTATTGAAGGTCATCACGTCGGCAACGCCACCACCATTTTAATGTATATGTCGGGTGTATACGTTTAGGCATGGACTCTGACACCACTCCTTCTTGGCATTTGCACATGATGGGACATTGCATGCTCTGAAAGACGTTTTGATCCCACACCGGCGCGTACTTTGATCGAAAATGATGGCATCAGCCATGCGCCATGTAGCACCTCAGTATCACTGACCTCACAGGCTGCTTACTGCATGATGAGACACTGAACAAGACCACATGCTATGACTTCCTGCAAGCTGAAATGACTGTCAAATCAATCAGTGATGACATCAGGTTTGAGTTGTGCAATGCACAAAATAATTCACTGACCTCAGCGGGCCCGCCCCTTGCAGCGACAGTCGTGCGCAGGACGGGTCAGGCCGTGCAGTATGGCTGCCACGTGGTACATGAGCGGCAACACAAGGGATTCGTACTGTAGGCTGCAACACAATGAGCTAGGAATGTCACAGCATGTGTGCGCAAACTCGAAGTCATACACTACAAGCTGGCATTGCTACCGCTTGGGGTTCAGCGCATGGGATGAGTTGCCGCAGCATTGACGTGCATGTGTATATCAAGTCATGATTGCAAGGCTTGCAATTGAAATCACATGGCTCTTATGCCAGCGTTCGGTACTCTGGAAGGTCAACAGAAGTGCTCGTTGCAACATGTTCAAAAATGCATGCACGCAAGCATGCAATGACCCACTCAGGTTGACAACCTCATATCAAACCTATGGTATGCAGGCACTGGTCACTGGTGCACCTGCATGCTGCTGAACTACAAGCACTCCTTGTTTGACGAGTTCAAAAACAAAACATCAGGAAGGGCAGCCAGCAGCTGCGCATTGAAGTACGATCGTGATATAACCATGATCTTCCATGTATGTTTAGCAAAAGTCAAATCAAGAGTAATGCACCAATCTTGTCCGCGTAGACCAACAAGTCTTGGGGTGCACTTCAGCTAGCACTTCATACAGCCCGCGGCGCAGACAGAATGGGCTAACCAGATAAACGTGCTCACAAAGGAATGCACGAGCGATACCATCAGCTTGTGAAGCTGCGCATGCCTGTCCAAATCAAAAAGCTACAATCAGCAGTAGACCACTTATGCTGCGGCTCAGGCGCAGCAGCAGCCTTTGCAAAAGCAACAATTGTCATAAGAGCCTGAGGCCATACCACCTCCACATGAACGTGCTGCGCACCTATAGTCATGGTACACCATGTTGCTTCCAACAGGTGACTTGCAGCGCTTACCCTACCGGACCTTGCCCGCCTGCTTGATGCCCAGCCAGCCTGAGATCTTGGTGCACACTCAGTCTGACAGCAGCGGCCTGCCTGGTGGCTCAGGGCGACATTAAAAACTGGCAGCCGCAGAGCACAGGGCAGACAGTCACAGCCTGCACGTGCAGACCGCGTGCGTGCAGACCGCGTGCCAACCGCATGCAAACCGCAACTTGAAGTTGAGTCTACGCAACAGTCTCAGCGGCGTCAACGAAGATGTCGGCGCGCCCGAGCACAGAGTACCCCGCGGGCAGGTCAGCCAGGTTCAGCGGCGGCTGCTTCAGGTATTTGATGTCCACTGTGCCCGTGAGCGCGCCCTCCTTGATCCTGTCGGTGCAGTAGTCGTGCGTGCGGGAGCCCTCGCTGGACACGCACTTGGCGCCGATGCAGCGCTCGCCCGTGTACGTGACCGTCTCGTCGATGCGCTTCTGGCACTGCAGCGCCACGTCCACAACGACCTTGCTGTCCGGCAGCGCGACCTCCTTGCCCTTGGTGGTCTTGGTGCCCTGAAGCGTCAGCGTGGAGGACAGCTGCGCGAGCGGCAGATTGCCGTCCTGGGTGGGGGTCACCTTGAAGACGCTGCCCGCCAGCGGGAAAAAAACAATTCCGCCGAGATCCGTGGAGTCCTCGCAGCACTCTGGGGGGCTGTCGGAGGATGAGGAGAAGTTCTCCAGCTCATCCGCCGTGCATTCGCGGCGCTTTGCCAGCCTGTACGCAAATTCGATGTAGCCGAAATTGCTGCTGTCCGCGCCTGTCACGGTGTCGCGGACCGCGAAGAGGTTGATGGCGGTGTACTGTCCCGTGCAGCTGTGTGAGCCGTTGACATTGCCCTTCTCGATGCTGACGCTGAGGTACTTGGTGACGTCCTTGTACCTGGCAGTGCAACGGGAGGCATCAACATTTGTTTGCAACTGCATTAGCACGCCGTTTGAAGCACGTGTGCAGCTTAATGTATGCTACTGAGCCAGGCTTGAAGTGTCCTGTAATTTGAATGATTTGTTGATCTACAGTCGTATTTGATATTCTTCCTCAACTACGTGTATTTAACACAACGTTTGATGCTGGTAAACGTTTGATGCTGGCAAACGATCACAAGGTAAATCAAGCAAGTCACTGAGAGCATGAATGTCTCTGATACTCTGTGTGACACTCACAGTGTCGAAAGAGGCTGAGTCATGAATTGTGTGCTCACATTGATGTTGCACCTGATCTACTAGCATTAGCCTTGCAATGCGACCGGCAGGTTAACTAAACCAGAGATGCCTGACTTCAGAACCCACGGGCTGACATGGGCACAGCCACTGGTATGGTGAGTGATCAGCATGTCATTGTTCAGCATTGTAGTCATGTCTGCCGCAGTGTCACACGGTGAAGCAGGTGACAGTAGTGTCAAAGGTCGCTGTGCCACAGTGCCACGCTGCAATACATGCCATGCACTGCCAGGTGAGTGCAAGTGGCATTTGACAAAAAAGGAAAAACAAAGACACACACTCGACACGACATTTGCACAATTGTTAAGCCTTGAGTCCAACGCCGCTCGTGGCACCTATTGGACTCGTAAGGTTTGCTGAGGGTTTCTGCATATTCAATTGCTGCGGTTGGCACAGTCTCCTTTGCGAATGCAACTGGAAAGCTTCAGGCCAGGCCACTTTTTCATTCCCTGAAGACATTTGGCTTTTTGGGTGACATGCCGATAGGGTGTAGCTGTCACAACGCTTGCACTGCACTGGCAGTCACCGCTGCTGCGCAGCGCCACTTGACAACTTTGAAATGCATCCTACTACATACTACTAGTAGTGATCGACATTGAAACTGAGCTCCCAGGTGTTGTCGATACTATGGTTACCGTAGTACATCGCATCTGGGCGCCTGCCAGCGTACACATTATACATGATGACACCATGTATGAACCAACACATGACAGAGTATCGTGATGTTGACACAAAGTTTCAGATTGCTGATGAAAAGACGGTCAGCTTGCCATGCTTTAAACGGATTGTTGCTATTCGAACAGTTTTTTTTGCCTGTTGCAACGATTTCCGCTGTAACAGTTGCATCTGGCAGCCTGAGATTGGTCGCAGCAACGTCATACATTGTGTATGTACCACAAAGCGTAAATGCTCGGACACACTGCTGCAAAGCATCGTCCATTGAAGCTCAAACTTAAAGTGGCTTGCTCCTGAAAACGGAGATTTTTACTTGTACTACTAGTAGCTACTAGTACCGCGAGGCATTTCTGACAGATGTGGACAGGTATTATAGTATACTAAGTGTAGCCTAAGCGTGGTGAGCAGCAGCTTCGTCCTCGGTACTAGTAAGTGCACGGCGAGTGGGCGCGGGGTAGTCTATAGTGTTTCAGATTGTGCCACAGTGTGTACGAGTTCAACGTGTTATCATTGGATGATTGTGCAGCCACGGGACCTGATGATTTAGTGTTCAGCCACGGGTGACGAATCAAAGTACGTGTCAAAGAAGCGTACTTGCGCCCGTGCCACGGTGACCGTGCCGGGTGTTCGTGCCATCTACTACTCAGTAGTACTCAGTTAGGCTAGTAGCCTACTAGACTATTTTTAACTTAAGTACTACTAGTCTAAGATCTTCTCAGTAGTACTGAGACGGCTTGTCATCACTGTCACAGTGGCACACATGCCACTGTCACAGTGACAGTGCGCAGTCACGGTGCACATGGCAAATTGCGATCGCCGGTCTCATAATGGTCACGGCCCGGGACAGACTGAGTGTCACTCAGAGTCATTGAGCACTCGTTGGGGTGTTCCACACTCCTGGGGGCCCATGCTATCACTGAGACTGATTCAAAGTTTCGGCCTCGTCATCATGATAGTGCTTCTCTTAAAAGCAATTGCGTGACCTTTAAGCTGATTCGAGTCGGTGAGCTCATTTAGTGTCGAGTGCTAAATGTGACGACGCGCATTTTTGCCAGGTAACCTGAGGTCAGCCTGTAAGTAATTAACAAGCACAGTGACTGCGGCACAAGACGGTATATTCAACATTCGGTCATGAGTCACTCAGTCACCAATCAATTGCCAACTTCAACTTGCCACTGATTCAGAAATACATCAGCGGACCATATCCTGAAGCAAGCAGTGCACCGCAAGCCTGGCAGCGCCCGCCATGGATCGTAACAGTGTTGCGCTGCTCGCTGCGTCAAGCTAGTAAAACTCTGCCGTCTCCGTTGAACGCAAGGTCAATTGCACCGGCCGGTGAGTCGAACCTTTCAAAACATATTGTGATTGCATCAACTGTGTAGGGTAGCGGATCATAACTCTGTTTGATTTGACAGCGAAGAGAAGACCGCAGGAGCCTGACCGATTCAGCGACATCTTAAACATCTCGAGAGAGCTCCGCAGTGAAGTGAATCAGATGCGAGCTACCTTTAAACAGTTTTCAGAGTGCATGTAATGTGACTCAGAGTGCATGTCGCCGGAGTCCGCGTCGCACGATTTGCAGAACTCACTTGTCGCCCGGTCCTGCAAGGCTGCCCAGGTGGCTGGCGAACCCAGGATCTGCGACCTTCTCTGCTGTGCTGGCCAAGGCAGCCGCAGCGGCTGGCGCCATCATCAATCCCAGCGCCACGGCCCGCAAGGATTCGGCGCGCATGGTGATGGATCGGCACTTGTACCCGTGGCTCCGCGGCTGAGCAATTGCCACTGTCGAGCAAAGAGCGCGCGCTGTCGAGTGTGTGGCGGGTTGCGGCGGTCTGGTATCGCCGCCATAGTTTCCCCTCAAAACCAGATGGAAAGTTCTTTGGAAAATTTTTCTTGAAGTTGTCGTGGGGAAGGGGGGGGGTCAACGTCGTTAAGGATCTGTGATTGGTGTTGTTACAGTATTGGTATCAGTTATCATTCTGACACATGACGCTGTGGTCGTTCTGCACCTATATGGACTCTTGCCAGCTCCTGTGCCACAGATCGGCTCAAGATCTGATGCTCGCAAATGCAGCACTGACAACAGGCTGATAAAAGTTGTCTGCCTCCCCCTGTCTGCTGATGAGCACACGCTGCATGCATCACAAGCTCCTCAGCACTGTTGTAATCGTTATTGTATGACCTTAGGTTCGTTTATTTCACATTTAAACAAAGGATATGCTCGTGGTGCCTGAGCGTGCCAGCAACTGGTATGTACGTCTTCAACAAGTCAACACCACCACCAACCTCAAGCACTTTTCATTTATTCTAGCTTTGAGGTACTTTTTATTGATTCTCGCTCAGGGCGCGAAAAAGCCCAGATGATTGGCATCTAGCTGTAAGGAATCTACATGTCGTATGACAGTCTGAAAGTGTCGCAACGACAACCACTCAAACGCCGCCGCCGCCAAATGGCATCTCGGGGTCCTCCCCTACGTCCTCCTCCATGTGCCCCCCCCCCCGGGATTCTGCCATGTGTGTCATGACACGGCCAGAGTACGCCATGTGGAGCGCTGCCGACAGTGCCGAGCGTACTTGTATATTTATAGTAAATAAATGAATGAATAAATGCTACTTCACAAGTGACTTGGCAATCAGATTTGCAAGCATGACCTAAACCCTGCTTCCAAACTCTGCAGTGTTGCTGCAAGTAAGTTTTCAAGTTCAAGTTCCTGACAGGATACACCCATGATAACCACAAACACAATATAGTGTCCATGAGGGCAGGTTAGTTGTGGCTTCATCAACGAAGGTCGCAGGGCGTTGACTCACATGTGCTCCACAACAGACCGCAACGTGCGATGATCGGCGGTGAATGCCAGGGTGAACCACAGGTGCAATGTGTTGTAGACGTTGTGCACCGACGAGAACTTCCCGAGTCTCCTCTGTGCACAAGCTCCATACCGCCAGCGTACAAAAGCAACACGGCACTGGCAAACAGTAGCGCCAGACGAAGGCAAAGCACACTGTGGTATCACGGGGCACACTATAGTTGTTCTTGTATTACATTCCCCAGCTGGCACGCGATGCCGCGGCGCTGCACCCTTGAGGCCAGGTCAGCAAGCCCTAGAGTCAGCACCCCCGTGTTGAATCAGAAGCGGGGCTGGTCTGAGCTTCCAGGCAGCCTGAGCAAGCTCTGCGTGCTGAACAACTGCTCCATGCCAGATGGGCTAGGCCGAGGAAGCAGGTTTTCATTTGGGCACGGCCAGGGTAGCAACAGCGCGTGCCAGGGAAGGGAAAGAGAGAAGCGGCTGCGAAGGGCTGTTGTGCCGATGCCAGTGGAGTAGACATGCGGTGCAAAGGTGATGCATGCGCTCCGCATCATTCGGCAACTGTGCGTCCATCGCACACCCTCCGCAAAGGTGCTACTCTCAGGAATTTTTATGCGTGACACTGTTTTGAATTTTCCTCCAGCAATTGTGAGCTGGAGACCTAAGTAGACGCAATGGCGCAAAGCCTGCTGAGATGTATCACCTCGCAAGCATGCCGGTGACCGTATCCCCTTGCAGTGAAACAACCAACAATGTACTTGAATGTGCTTGCCCCTCGCTCAGTAGGCCTTCTGGGGAGCACGCGCAGCAACCTCACTTGCTGTCTTTGCTCGTTTTTTTTATCCCAAGCTTTGCTGGTAGAACTGGAGCAGCAACATGTGCTGCGGTGCAGGTGGTCTTTTGTCCGCCTCAGCCAAAGATGGTGATGAGGTCACCGAGACGTGCCTGCGGCAGCACGAGCGTTGCACTGGCTGGTGAGATGGCGCTTACATTTGGTCAATGATTTGAACACTGCATCCGCGTTGCATGATACTTCTATGTTTTTGGTGTATGCTGGCGAACGCCCATGTACAGGCGTGTATTGCACAAAGTGTTGGCATCGCGTGCTTGCAACGGGTATGCTTGAGCATGTCGTGCAAAGACATGTTGTGCAAAGTCTGCAGCATGCAGTTGCATGGCCATTGCCATAGTGTACTTCTTGCACATACTTTGAAGTACCCGAGGTTTGAAATAGTCACAGAAGCTGCACACTTCAAAATCAGGGCAACAACAGGCTGCACGGCCCATATGCATAACTTCGTGCACTGCTCGAACGATCCGTCACACGTGGTTCAATTCTTCTGTCATCATGTGAGTCACAGGGTGAACATGTGCAATCTGCATTGCGCCGCAGAGCATCACGATTTCAGTGGGTACGCCCCCAGCTCTTGATGGTTTGCAATGTGGCCTCAAGCAGCAATGCAGCGTTTAGGGCAAAGCCAGACCGTCAGAGCGCACTGCAAGTTCAAGTAGACATGAATAATCTGGTGCCTGCAAGAATAATCCCTCGCCTGTGCTCGTGCGCATACAGAAGACGTGCTGAACGGAGCCCCTACATACAATACTACCGTGACACCTCTGCTAGGGAGTGGAGTGCGCAGCGCACCTTGCGGATCTCCTCTGCGGACAGCTTGTTGAGAGCGCCGGTGCCGAGAACTTTCTTGGACTCCTGCAACAGGCAGCGAGACAGGCACATGATGTCAAGCTACTGCAGTATACTGTAAACAACTGACAAATATGATAGGCACATGAGGTCAAGCTACATTGCAGTCTAGGTAGGCACATGAAGTCGAGCGACGCTGCGGTCTACTGTAAAACATAGACACAGATGATCCACCGCTGGCATCAACAGGTTCTGCCGGCGCATGTCTCAAATGTCGTGTCATGACATGTTGTGCCACAAATTCTAAAGTGTAATTTGTACAGTGGCTTATGTCACCGCCATGACTGATTCTGTGGCTGCAATTTGGTCCTTGGCGCAAATGAGAATAGTTGAAGCTGGCACCTGTAAGTATGTCATCATGTCCAGTGCCGTGTTTGGCATGTTGAACAACAGTGCCGATATTGCGCGCGCACCCTTTGTGCAACAATGTGCCATCAAAAGGCAGCTGCAGGGTGGCATGACTGTTTGCACAGCATGCGTCTGGTTATCGTTTTATGAGAGCAGCCCAGCAAGCTGCATGCTTGATAGGTGCCACATGTAGGAATCTACTGCTCGCAGGCACCAAAAACTAGAGTTTTCTGGAGCTCTCACAATTATTATACCAGCCATGGGAGCGCCCCAAGTATGCGAGATGACACGCGCTCCAATCTTCACCGTGACGTGCCTGCATTTCCAGTACGAGTACTGAACAGCTGTATTGGTCTCAGCAGTTCGCACCGCCAGAATCAGGTATTTCCTGGGACTCTCCATTTCTACAATAAGTCAAACTTTCATAAATAATGAGTACCCAAAACAAAAAACAGTTGCACTTGCAATTTCACATTAACCCACCTGCATCTCCAGTATCTTCGGTTCCAGCGTGTCTTCGGTGATGAAGCGGATCACTTTGACTGGCTTCTTCTGTCCGATGCGGTGCACACGGTCCATGGCCTGGTCCTCCACACTGCAATAGAGGGATGCGAAAAGAGGATGCGAGATGTCAGATTAAATCGAGACAGCCCGTGCGTGATAATGCTGTAGGCATGCTTCAATCATCGTCAGAGCAAGCCCGCACCGTGATGTCGGATTAAATTGAGCAAGCCGTGCACAATAGTGCTGGAGGCCTGCTTTCGATTATGATTAGAGCAAGTCCGCACCAGACATGCAGGTGAGACACAAGGTGAAGTCTGTGCCAGTATCACTACCATGAAGTACCTGCTGATGATAACCTAGCTACAGACTAGCTGTCTGCCCGAATTATTGCACACTGGCGCGCGCGAATTCGCGCACAGTAGCGCACACGATGCACCACCTGCTTGGACCTCAGGATAAAGCCTGCCAGACCCTCGTCTCAACCTTAAGCTTCTGTAACTGCTTAACAAGGCGCGAGTTGAAACACCAATGGCAAAGTGAACGCCACTGCTTACTTCAGATGCAGTCAAAGAGGGGGGGGGAAATAGATGCACCAACAACAGCAAAGTGAACGCCACTGCTTACTTCCGATAAAGTTGAAGATGGAAAAAAGAAGTGATGCAAACAGAAGGCCGTACTCAATGCGGAGCTGCTGAATAAGAGCACAAACAGCAAGGCACCAAGCGTATGCCTGCCTGGCAAACTGTTAGTGGGGCTGCAATCGCACTTATATACAGGCTTGTCTGTTCTTCTTGAAGTTGTGGAAAAGGCTTAAGTTTTGATTGCAGCATTCCACAATCCCCCACGGGTATGGTGCTCCACCAGGGCCAGCACGATATCCATAGCACGAGCTCCAGCGTGCGACTTTCCAATTACACAAATAACACAACGGTGTAGCCCCGCACTACTGGATACTTGTGGACGTGTATATACTAAGGCGCCGGCACGATGTAACGCACCTTCCATTCCACCACAGATCCATGAGGAAGACGTTGTTGGCCGCCGTCAGCGTGATGCCCGTGCCACCCGCCATGAGTGACACCAGCATCACAGTCGGCGCCCGGGGCCCGCTTTCCTCGGAAAACGCCTGCAGGGAAACAAGTCATGAGAAAGGCTCAACAGGCGTGCAGGGAAACAAGTCATGGGATAGGCTCAGCAAGCTTGGGCAGCTGATGTGGCAGAGACACCAGCAGGGGGGCGTTTATATGACGGGACTATGGAAGCAAAAACTACCACGTTCACAACCTGACATTGGACACTTGTCGGCAGCTATTTTATTGATGTCTGTGCCACTGCTAAAAGCAGAAGCAGTACCGTGCAAATGGCAATAGCGAAGGGACACTCTCCTGGTATCTGGGTGTGTACATTGCAGTTATCACTGCTGCTGCTTGCAGCCCTTCACATCAGCCAGTCGCCCCATTGAAGTGCCAGGGTGCTCAATGTAAGTGCATGCGAGAAAATGACAAATGCACTTGACGTACCACATTGCTCCAGGCCTGCGACTACATCAAATTGCCTAGCTGAATGGATTAAAGTACTAGTAGATATGCTGGTACTCACCTTGAGAGAGGCGCGCCTGTTGTTGGCTGAGCACTTGCCATCCAGACGCGCGCACTTGAAGCCGGCCGCCTGTTGCAGCGCTCAACAGCAACAGCAGAACGCACCTCGAACCGTCACGTGTGGCCCAAGTAGGCAGAAGGCAGTCATGAACTTGCACGGCAAGCATGAAGGACAAAGTGGCATTAAGTTGAAGCTGTAGGTCTACTTTCAAGCACGGCACTAGGGACCGAAGCAAGGTGGGCAACTTGCGCCTCACACGCAGCGGAATATGTGCAAATCGCTGAGCTGTGCCACAACGCAGCATTTTGCAGGTGCAGCAGCAGTGTGGTGCTTAGCGTTCTAACAGGTGGTGTTGATAGGCAGCCGGTGCTGCTGCCTGTGCGCAAACCTCTGAGCATTGAACATACTACCCATAGGTGGCATAATGCCATCTACCTGCACAGCTGCGCCAGGGCGCAATGACAGTGTGGGCTCAAGGGCGATTCACAAGGTGCAATCCGCAGGCACCAAATTCAAAGTCATGGCGAGGGTCAGGGCAAAGCGCAGCTGGGGGTTGGTTCAATGTTCTGCCCCACAATGTAGCAATCCAACTACAAAGTTTAATTCCGCCGTGATCAGGGCATCCTGCCTCGTGTCATGGAGGCAAGCAATCAATTGAATGTAGACAAGGGAGAGGTGAGTTCAAAACTGCATTGCACAGTGCTTCAACGTACCACCAGGTGACGCTCGATGACGTCGAGAAATCCCGTGAACTGCGAGAACACGACGGACTTTTCGCTGGCGTCGTTGGCCTTGATGCCCTGGAGCGCCTGCAGCAGCGACGCCACCTGGCAATCAACACCGCAGCACAGCGCTCAGGTGAGCGTATTGTGGTTCATGTGTATTCATGTGTATTCACTTTTCCTCAGAAAGAGCCACTCCGTATGGACAAGGTCTGCATGAAGTACTTGCAGCAGGGTCGCCACCTGGCGATAAACACCGCAGCACAGCGCTCAGGTGAGCATTTTGTGATTCATGTGCATTCACTTTCTGCGACAACGGATATAGAAGTACTTTGAGATATTAGTGGTTTTCACGCAGTGGTGAGACAACAATGAGAGGAAGCAGAGGTCAATATATGTCATTCCAGGCGCCAGTCAGCAGACCACACTCTGTCAGCATGCCTTGAAGCGCCTGCAGCAGGGCTGCCACCTGGCAATGAACACAACAGCACAGCGCTCAGCTTTCATGGAAACGAATCAAAAGATCGTGGAGCTCTAGGTGACAAGGTGTGGTTAGCCGCAAGTGCCTTCCACCAATAACCATATTGTGGTTTGTGTGTATTCTTTTTCCCCAAAAAGAGCCACTCCGTACGGACACGTTCTGCATAAAGTACTCGCGGCAGGGCCGCCACCTGGCAATGAACACCGAAGCACAGCGCTCAACTTTAATGAAAACGAAGGGACTGCACAAGTTAGGCCGCGCGTTGCATGGGCGCTCGGCAGTACTCAGCAGCATGTATGCCACAAACTCTACTGTTTGCAATGGCATGTGTTGCTTAACCTAGCGCCCTCAACCCTACAGACGCTAACCTTAGCCTTCTCACCCTACAGCAGCGTTTCATCCATGGGAAGAATCAAAAGACCGTAGGAGCTCTAGGTGCAAGGTGTGGTTAGCCGCAAGTGCTTTCCACCAATGGCCGTGGTCGCCGCTGCTGCGGCATTTGGCCATGAGTCAAACAGTGCCACCGTATTGTGGTTCATGTGTGTTCACTGTATTAAAAAGAGCCACTCCGTACGGCAAGCTCTGCATGAAGTACTTGCAGCAGGGCCGCCACCTGTAAGGCAGACACCACAGCGCAGAGCGCTTGACCGTTGACTGACCAAGGTAGAGTTAATGATGTGCATTCATATTCCACGATGAAGCATGTACTTTCCAGTGCAGATATTGGTGATGTTGAAAACGGTGAGGCAATGCCTGAAGGTATGCACTTGTGAAGCACTTGTGAAGCACAGTGAGCAGATCACAACATTTCAGCATCCATACCTGCAGAGTTTTGGCAGAGGAACCCTGCAGTTCCGGAGCTTACTCGACACTTACTCCGTGCTGTTAATCGTACGCGCAGCAAGTGACAGTGGCATCCTTACTGTAGCAACGCCCTACCCTTAGGGTTAGGGCTAGGGCTAAATTGTGCTTGCGCGCAGTCCAGTGCCCAAGTCCATATTGCTAATTTGGCAATGTCAGGAACAAGGCAGCATGCTTCAACAATGAAGCATTTACCAATCCAGTAGGGTTGGGTCCCGGTCCCCCTGTTCGGTATCGGGATGATGGTGTTCGGGAATGCACCGGTATCGGGATGCAATACTGGTATACCGGTTAGGCTGCGTGGCATGGACCGGAATGGACCGGGATTGACCGGAATGACCGGTAATGCCGGCTTCCGACCGGTATTTATCCGCTCTTACGGTTACACAGCAACGGTTCCTCGCGCACAGCAGCAACAACAGCAGAACGACAGCAGCAAGTGACAAGCACCCATCTTGAAGGCTCAGTAAAGAGATCCAACCTTCATTTGTGCGCACCAAAACGTACCAACAGCAGGGGCCTCTGAGCAGCAGCAGCAGCAGCAGCAGCAGCAGCAAAAGCAACATGGCGCCACTGCAAAAAAAAACGCTAGCTCATGCTGCCGCCCGCTGCTTCTGCTTCTTGCACCAATCATCGACTGTGTCCCAAGCGCTCTTAAGCCACACCAGTAGGGTGACTGCCTCGCCAACAAGGCGATTGCGGTGCTTAGTCGCAGCCAGCCGCAGAAAACAGCCGCTCAGAGGGAGCTGAAGTGGCAGGGACACAAAGCACACGGTGTGCGAGCTTAGACAGGTGCGGAAACTGCACCATGTGGTCGCGCCACCAATGCAGAGGGTTTGAAAGCTTCTCCCCCTCGTACATGGCCAGAATGGGGAGGAAAGAGGCTGGCTCTTAAACTGCTGCACGGTGTCCTTGCACGCCCCACAGACAACGTACTCGACCATGTCGGCATCAGCATAGTTGTAGAACGTGAGCCCCACGTTCCACACTGCCGACATGGTCTTCGTTGTAGTCTTCTTTAGCAGCGCCCAAGTAGTCAGACGCTGCCACTTGGCCTCCATGTCTTCCTTTGCCTTGGCTTTGCCTGCTGCTGACCGTTTTTTGGACCTCGCTTGAGGCTGGCGAGCCTCGTCCTCATGATCAGAAGACACCAGGTCGACCGCTCCCACCTCAGCGTTACTCGCATCGTCAGCCATACTACCAGGCTGCACACTACAGCGATCTCACAAGCCAAACCCAAGCCACAGGCGGGCTTTTTCAAAAATGGACCCCAAGGTGACCGTTTAAGTAACCCTGTGACGTGATGTGTGGTGTTTGAGGGTGCAAAGCGATCATAAATGCTGTGGAGACATGAAAGAGTAGTGCTGAAGTGACAACAAGTCACTAGGGGGCAGTTTGAGGCTGTTTATCACCAAATCCCGGTTCAGCCACCTCCCTCGACCGGTATCGGGATCGGGATGACCGGATTTCCGGTCTGCGACCGGAAATCCCGGTTCCGGGACCCAACCCTACAATCCAGACACCGTTGACACCACTGAGGGCGCACGTGGCCGCTATGCGGCGGTATTGAAACGGCGTGCAGAATTCCAATGGCAATGGCTTGACTCATCCGAAGTACGTTGCACTGTCCTAAGCGTTGCATATCCTGCCAGTGTCATGTACGCTGCTGTTGAGCGCTGGCTAAGCGCTGCCATTGAAGAGCGTCCTGCTGTTCATCTTTGGTGTTTTGTGAAGCGGGCAGCACGTTGTATCATCAAGCAGCACATCAAGAATATGGCATTGGGTTCAGATGTAATCAATGAATCACGGCCAGTATTGACAGATACTCACTTTGGGTGGCGGCGCGTTCGCTGAGTCCTTGCTTGACGCCGCTGCTGCTTCCGCATCAGGGGGAGCGTTGCCATTGGATGTGTTCTGGTCTTCCTGTTTGGTGCACACATTCATGAATGAGTCAGCGGCCAACATAAGGGGATGCTGACAAGGCCACTGCAGTTGAATCATATCAAGAATGTGTGCAGGTGTGTGCCAGCAAATGAACAGCTTGAGTTCAACAAACATACATACTCGCGTGTGGCGTCAACTTCAACTGTGAAGTGCTGGCTGTACCCCCGGTTCAACACCTGTTTGTGCCTGTCCAGCATTCTGATTGGCACACTGCGCGCATGGTGGCGACAAGTAGACAGGACGCTGCTGTCGCGTGTGTAACTGCATCTGCAACATCACAATGAAATGCTGTAACTGGATACAGGCTTCAGCTGATGGTATCTGCTGCTGCCAGCAGTGACAACTGTCCGCTCCTGCACCACACACGGCGGGCAATTGCAGGTGCGAGCTTAAAATCCTGGTCAACTGTGGCATCAGACTTGAAACACAAAACTGCACCTGTTGCACAAGCCAACTTCAACTTGCCTTCTCGGCAGCCGCCTTGAGCTGAGCGCTGGTAACAATGTCCGCCTTGGTGAACTCCGCGCGGCACAGCGGGCACTTGCTGCCGCCGCCGTAGCCAGTGCCGCCGTGGCCTGCAACACCCTCCAAGCATCTGGTGCAGAATGCGTGGCCACAGATCTGCAGCACACAGGCCTGCGGACACTAGAAGCATTTGTTGTCAGCAGCTGCTGAAACTCGGGTGCAATCTGCAAACAGAATGATAAAGGAAAGAATCATTACTATAATGATAAATCATAAGCTTCTGATCAACATCGACTTTCAATCCCTCACACAAGTGCAGTGCGCACAGTGCCTGTCGGCCGTGAGTGTGATGATAGGCCATGTGCATGCCGGCTACGCATTTAAGGCACATTTGGTGCTGCATCTAGGGTGTGAATGCCGAGGTATGCTAATAAAAGGCCACGTGCACGTCGGCGGCACGACACCGCGCAAAAAAAGTAGTTGGGCAAAGGTGGGGGATCAAGCTTTGCCAGCACCTCCAGGCAAATTGCAAACTTTGAACTTATACATACTGACTGCCGGTAAAAGAATACATACAGGCGCGTCACCTGCTCTTTTGCCAGCAATCCAGGCAAACTTTGAACTCTCCGCCATCCTCTGCAGCCAATCAATCGGCATGGCATAGTAGCCAATACATCACACATCTTTGCAAAACATGGATATATACTTGCAGGCCGTGTTAATGGGCATACCACCTGTTCCTCGGCCAGTGGTTCCAGGCACACCGCACACTCACCACCGTCCTCCGCAGCCGATCAATCAATCAGCATAGCAGAGTAGTTCAATAAAAAATATATGTTCGGATGCACACAGCATTGATGGGCACGTCACCTGTTCCTCAGCCAGCGGTTCCAGGCAGACCGCGCACTCGCCACCTTCGTCTGCGGCCGCCTCCTGCAGCACGCCCCGCAGCTTGTCAAACAGCTCCTTAGCCTTCTCTGCCGTGATGGTGGACTTCTTGCCTTTGGCCTGCACGCAGCGCGGAAGGTGACAGGTGGCGGCAAGTGATTTGGGACTCGTGAGTAGGTCTTGAGTCGCACCGCCCCCCGAGGCGCATTTTGAAAAGGCAGGTGCAGCTCCTGCTCCAATGGCTGCCATGTTGCCATGTTCGGTACTTTGAAGTATCATGCCATGGCGCTGCAGGCTTAGCACGGTGCCTACATAGTGGTGTCTCGTCCTGCGTTTAGCCTTCCTGCCACACTGGTCAGTAGTTGATCAATGCCGATCTTGAGACGATGATCTACTTTGCAGACCGTTTCTCACATTATTGCCTCTTCATGAGCACTTCATTGTACTCTTCACTAATTCCAACGACTGACTCTCGCTTAAGGCGCAAAAAGCCATTTAAAATTGTACTTCTGCTCATAGAAGCGCAAAATTGCACACCGGTATTGAAATCAAACCAGTTTCATTTACATTAAACTGCTTTTGAAAACAAGCATACGTACCTTGCCGCTGCCAATAAGGCCTTCCATCTGCGCCAACGTTGCCTTGGCGCGTGCAATGCGCTCAGGATCGATGAGGCTCCGCGAGAGGCAGGCCTGTGAAGCAGCCAGGTGGCAGCGTCCCATTGGTGAGAACACAGACAGAAACTTTGACTGTCATGTACTGCAAGCCAGTGGTCACTGGTAGGTATAGAGATACAGGCACCACTACAAGCACCAGGCATCGTCGATACCAGCAATGTGTGCGCACAGATATGATGAGCGTGATTGTGAGTGGCAGTGTGTGAGACCTCATGAGGTGCGGGCCTGCAGAGCAGTTATGTAACAGCTGCGGATGTTCCTGGTACTGCAACATGACTGTGACATCGCAGATGCTCAGCGCGTTTGTACGTACCTGAACTGCACTGTTTGAGCACTGCAGAATCATCAGGTTCAACCAGCACTGTGCTTTACGCAGACCAGTAGTCCGTGATACCAGTGATTCCTAGTTGGTGACGTTGAAGTTATGCAGGCACCTACCTATTTAACTGTCGCAGGCGCAGCAGGCACTCCATCACAAAGGCAAGCTGTGACATCATACTGTACAACTTAATACTAAAGTAGAAGTACTGTAGACGCCCACCCGTCAATGCTGAGATCGCGTTTGTGAGTACTTCAATGCTCTATTTATTTGTGGTATCAATAGCTTCTGTACCACTGTATCATGAGATACAACAAACGCGCGCCTGTCGTACATGTAGCAGGCACTCACTCCAGCATGGAAGAGCACTGCAACATGACAGCCAACGCTCAGCATGTGTCTATGCACCTGAAACACACTATTAAAGTGCCGGCCACCACTAAATCACCACTAACCACACTAGCTGCAGTTCCTACCTGTCGCAGGCGCAGCAGGCACTCCAGCGCCTCGCCAACGCTCAGCGTGTTTCTATGCACTTAAAACACACTAGTAAGGTGCCATAGCCACCACTTCACAACAACATAGCAGCAGATGCCTACAGTACCTGTCGCAGGCGCAGCAGGCACTCCAGGAAGGAAGAGCACTGCGACATGACAGCGCCTTCGCCAACGCTTAGCGTGTTTTTATGCACTATCAAGGTGCCATAGCCACCACTTCATCTGGCAGAAGATGCCCACCTGTCGCAAGCGCAGCAGGCACTCCAGCACAGAGGAGTACTGCGACAAGACAGCGCCTTCGCCGATGCTCAGCGTGTTTCCATGCACCTGAAACACACTATTGAGACGCCGTAGCCACCACTTCACCAATATGGCAGCAGATGGTGCCTGCCTGTCGCAGGCGCAGCAGGCACTCCAGCACGGAGGAGTACTGCGACATGACAGCGCCAACGCTCAGCGTTCTGTGCACTTTGAATGCACTATTAAGGTGCCATGCCACCACTTCATCATGATAGCAGGAGATGCGTACCTGTCGCAGGCGTAGCAGGCACTCCAGCACAGAGGAGTACTGCGACATGACAGCGCCTTCGCCGACGCTCAGCGCGAGCTTGAAGGCCGTGCTGGCGCTCTTGTGCAGCACATCGTAGGTCTCACGGTGCGCCTCGTCCAACTTCAACGTGTGCACCTGAACTCCAAACAAAGGTCAACAATGTAGAGCGGCTGTGACATCACCACATGCACCTTCTGGCATGCGTTAACTGTTGTTGCGGAGTATGATGATATAAATTGAACGCATAGCTGTATGCCTGGTTCGGCTTCAGCGTGCACACCTGTGAATTCATGTTTTACAGCAGCTGTGATGTGATGGAAGATGACGAGAATGACGCACCTACTATACTTGAGAAGATCCTGTGAACTGCTTGCACAGTTTTCCTGCATATTCCGCTACCCCCGAACCTCTCCCCGACTTCGTGTCCACGCGGCATGATGACATGTGTTGCGCAACATGTCATTGATCTCAAGATGGACCCTCCCTCTTCAATGTCAACAGCAAGGCATCTGCAGGTCTGGGGCCCTTGCAACAGAACCATCAGGTGCTTGAAGTGCTGCAAAGCACAACGGCAGTTGAGCTGATGATTGTATTTTTGGATGATGTCAGGGTGAGGGTTAGGGTTAGGGTTGGGGTTGAGGGGTAACCCTAAGTGGTTGCCGCCCAGGACCATTGACGTATGTATGTAGGTTGTAAATGTGCGCTGATGTATGTTGGCCACTCATGGCCCACTCAAGTATTGTAAAAGTGTGTAGAGCAGTGGCCGCATATATGTAGGCTAACCCTAACCCTAACCCTAATGCATGCACGGGCACCTCGGTGCTGCTGTTCGATGACTGAAATGTGCGCAGAAAATTGTGGTGGAAGGCAGAGCGTGCTGCATGTCTCACCTGGGGCGCAAAAAGTGTAAACAAACATGCATACAAAGGTAAACATACCGGCTGGACTCTGCAGATGAGCGATGCCGCTATGCTCTCAGCGCGCAGCACCTTGATTCAGTATAACCACTGAAACTACTACCTACACACCTTCATACGGCCTGATGCTCAGCAAGCAACAGTGCCACCTACTTACATAACTTGTGTACCCACTTCAATGGTCTTGGGCGGCAGGTGCTGAGCGAGCAGCGCCGTGGTTTAATAAAACATACCTACACACCTCAACGTTGGCAGATGCTCAGCAAGCACAAGTGCTACCAACATATTATCATTGATCAATGTAGTACATAGCCTACATACCTCGATGGTCTTGGGCGGCAGGTGGTCGGCGAGCAGCGCCTTTGCTCGTAAAACCACTTCGCACACGCTTGCATATGGGGTAATGCTCAGCAAACAAAAGTGCCACCTACACACATACCTCAATGATCTTGCGGCAGGTGGTCGGCGCAACCTACATTGGATGATGCTCAGCAAGCAATAGCGCTACCTACTATACACTGTTAGTAACAGGAATACCTCAATGGTCTTGGGCGGCACGTGGTCGGCGAGCAGCGCCATGGTGCGGCGCAGGCACAGCGAGCGCAGCAGCACGCGCAGCCGCGACAGGCCGTCCAGGTCGCCGCGCATAATGGGCCCGCTGCGCATGTGAAGGTGACGGGCAAGGCAACTTCAGCAGGATGTGCAGGCAACTTCAACTGGCTGTACAGGCAGATAACTTGACTATGGAGCGTGAAACCACTGTGCATACTTTGAAGTATGAATTTGGCCAAGCGATTTTTACATAAAGTGTCGCCAGCTCGCGCGCATGTATGTATCTCGTGCCTTCACACTCTGGAGCACGTGCATGTACCCATGATGTTGAGAGACTGGAGCCTCAGTCGTCGAAGACTTCCACTTGATTGAACCTGTTGTTAGATGCAGCGGGGTGGTCATTGACTACAAGTAGGCTGCTCTCGCACGATGCTGGTGCATCACCTGTTTGCTGGGATCACACCAGTAAAATATTGATAAAGTTCATGCACGCAATTGAGAGGCAAGCCTCCTACCTGATGGAGCGCTTGAAGATGCCAGCATCGCTGACAGGTGGCAGCTGCAGGAAGCTCAGCAGCGAGCCAATGTCGGCGGGCTTGTTCTGGAGCGGCGTGCCGGTGACGCACCAGCGCCGACGCGTCTTGAGCGCTGCGCCTGCGGTAACATCAAGTTGCAGTTTGGATGGATGACTCTCATGCTGAAAAAAACAATCGCGATGAAGTGATCATGATTATCAGCAGCACGCATGCATGGGGCCTATGAAGCCTACCAAATCAACTCCGGCAGCGCCGCATGCTAATCAGAATAATTGGGGGGTTGCGCAGTTTCGTCTGTGGGCGGCGCATAATGTGGCGCACCTGTGCAGTGCCGGTCCACATCCATAAACGTGCATGTGAATGCATATCTCTTATTAGTTGAAACAGACAAACGTTTGTCAAACTGCAGTACTGCGAGTTCACAACTGCGAGGTCATGCACAGCATTGTCCGCCGTACATGCGTGGGCTGTTCAGCGATTTCCCTTCCAAAAACATCACTTTGCGCAGCACGTTTGGCATTCACCCTATCCTGCAAGAACAAAAGATCTCTGAGCATCGTCTTTAAAGACAAAACTTGTCCAACATGACACTGACACAGTGTGTGTCAAAGTTTGATGCCACGTTTCTGGTTGTCCTTTTGCAGCCATCACAGCTACTTAGTAGTGACCCCTTTCTATTCTATGAAGCCAGGGTACTGATACCCCAGCGGTGGACCCCACTCAGCACTTCAATCAAGTAACTTCAACTACTGCGATCCTTCTTTTGTGCTCACGCGTTAAAGCTACAGTAAGGGTCGGGGGGGTAGGTGTGTACTCACAGGCTTTGTGCACCTTGGTCCTGGCATTGCGTATGACGTGAGCCTCGCGCCTTTGAGATACGGTTAGGGACAGGAGTAGGCAAGTACTCACAGGCTTTGTGCATCTTGGTCCTGGGATTGCGTATCACATGAGCCTCGTCCAACACCACGCGGTGCCAGTCAGTGCTAAGCAGCACCTGGCTTGCGCCGCGCTTGCGCTTGGCTGGCACAGCGCTCCCGCCACCCTGTGACAAGGCGCACATGAAGCGGCAGTTTCAGCAGGAGTGAGATTACGTAACTGTAACTTCATGGGGCTGGCATGGCACGCCTGCCACACTGATGGCACGGCAGGTGAAGCGGTGGCTTTAGCATCATCGGAGAGAAGCACCGGCAAGTTACCCTTGAACTCCATGTGGCATTGGTTCGTGGAGATGTTTGGAAGTCAATGTGTATGACGAAGTGCATGCATGGCAGTTCAGAGCATGTCTCTCAGCTTGTCTACATGCAGTGAGACAGGTTCAAACCTTATTTGGGTCTCCACGCCCTAGTAGCACAGTCAGCAGAGGCATGCGAGTGATCGCTCCGGCACTAGGGTTAGGGTTAGGGGTTAGCCTTCTGCTCTCAACAACCCTGTCATTAAGGTTAGGGTTAAGGTTACAATTAGGCTTTGCCACCAATAGGGCTAAGGGCCAGGTTAGCTGTCTGCAACAACAACCCTGTAGGGTCAGAGTTAGGGTTAGCCTTTTGCTCGTAGCAACCCTGTCACAGCGCTCACCTCCGCATCACCGCCGTCAAACTCCGCCGCAAGTGTCCCGTAAGTGGTAATGACCAGGTCCATCTGGCCGAGCTCGCCATCGCCAAACATCTCCGCGCGCCCCGCGCCGTGGTACGTGCACACGCGCAGCGCGCCATCGCGAATGTGCGACAGCGCCTAGGGGGCGCAGAAGGTTGGAGTTGAAGTTAGCAATAGGTGTGAGAGTAATTGAGCACTGCCAAACATCTCCGCGCGCCCCGCGCGGTGGTATGTGCACGCGCGCAGCGCTCCATCGCGTATGTGCGACAGCGCCTAGGGGGCGCAGAAGTGTGGAGTTGAAGGTAGCAATAGGTCGTGAAAGCAATTGAGCACTGCCGAACATCTCCGCACGCCCCGCGCCGTGGTACGTGCACACGCGCAGCGCTCCATCGCGTATGTGCGACAGCGCCTAGGGGGCGCAGAAGTGTGGAGTTGAAGTTAGCTATAGGTCGTGAAAGCAATTGAGCACTGCCGAACATCTCCGCACGCCCCGCGCCGTGGTACGTGCACACGCGCAGCGCACCATCGCATATGTGCGACAGCGCCTAGGCAGACAAAGGGTTAAAGAAAGGGTGAAATGGGGGCTTGAAGCTGGAAATGGGTCAGGTGTAGGAGTGGTTCAGCATTGCCCAACATGGCCTTGCGTCCACGGTGTGATACGTATGTGCACACACGCAGCGCTCCATCGCGAATATGCAACAGTGCCTGCCCCGTGATGTGTACGTGCACATGCGCAGTGCTCCATCGTGAATGTGCGACAGCGCCTAGGGGGCGCGAAAGTGCAGACAGGGGGTTAAGAGAAGGGTGAAAGGTGGGGTTATAGGTGGAAACGGGTCAGGTGAAGTGGGGTTGAGCATTGCCCTACATGTCCTTGCGTCCACGGTGTGATACGTACATAACTATATATGTATGTGTATGTTCACATGTGCAGCGCTCTAACGTGGACATGCGGCAGTGCCTGGGAGGGTGCAGGGCATTTGAGGGTTAGGCGGGTCACCACAGTGTAAGCGGTAGGGTAGAAGTTAGCGCTGGGTGGTCAAGCATGATAGCGCTTTCAGGAGCTGGCAATGTTTGATATCCAGCAAATCTATCATGAACGGCGTAATCAGATCGCCTAGCCCCATTGCGCTTTTCCGGACGGTGCAACAAGCATAAAAAACAGTTGCCCAGTGAGACATGAAGTGGGTGACACAGCCGGACAAACATGCCCCCCCCGCCTCTTCCCACACAGTCGCCCTACCCTTGCTCTTGGAAAAGGCAAAAGGCATTCACACAGATTGACCTGCATTGCATGCAGAAAAGTGCTGACTCTACCTGCGTCTACTAGTCCGCCAGAACGCATATGAGGCAGATGCTAAGGTTTTGCACCCTGCTGAATCAACCCCCTTCCCACCACCCGTGCACAGGCAAAGCTAAGACAAATTGCATCAACCATAGCCCCCACCTGAGTCTCCCAGTTGGCCAACACGCTCATGGGGCAGACAATGAGAGTCGCGCGCCCGATCGAGTCGTCGTTCGCGGCCGCAGCTGCCTTTGCTGCTGCGATAGCCGCCGTCGCTGCCCGCTCCTTCTGCAAGGGCGGAACAGGGGCTGTTGTCAGTGACCATCATTGCTGTTGAAGAAAGTGCATCTTCGATGACAAGCGTACTTCAATTCTTCAACTGCCATGAAGGAAAGGACACGGAACAGTGGCTCCGCTGGGCGGCGGAAATGATCAGCCCCAGGTAGGGCATTCACATGCTTCAACGCATGCATTCATACGCGGAACTTCAAATATGAAGCGCGGGTGACAGCGCTCACATCGGCACCGCCACATTCTTGAGCGCTTGTACTCACTCAAAAGTGAAGTACACGTGTCAGTGCTCACCTTCGGGCGCGCAATCTATGCAAGCACCTTGCGGCGCTCATGAGCGTCTCCATGGCGCCCGCCAAACATGATGACTTCAGCTTCTACTTCAAGGTTTTTATCATGGTATGGGAAGCAATGACAGATGGCAGCGCAACACATAACTCGGCCGTGGCACTTCCACATTCCTTAGCACATCATCAGCTCAGGCACCTACACATCCTCCGCGTCTGCTGTCATACACATAAGTAAAAAATTAAGTATCCACTCAAAGTTGGACAGCTACACATCCTCAGTCTCTACTATCACACACGGATGTGCAAATATCAACTTGAAGTTGGACGTGCAGCAGTGCTCACCTTGGCGCGCGTCATGTCCGCCAGCACCTGGCGGCGCTTCGCGGGCGTCTCCATGGACTCCCAAAACAAAGCAGCTTTTACGTCAAGGTTTTCCAAAGGAGGGGGACGGCAGCTGGCGGCGCAACTAAATGCTTAGCCCCCGCACTTTAGTATTCTTCAGCAAATGATCAGCCCTCGCACTGTCGCATTGTCATCATCTATTGTCATACACGGAAGTACAGATGTCAAGTATCCACTTGAAGTTGAATGTGCAGCAGCGCTCACCTTGGCATGTGCGATCTCCGCCAGCACCTTGCGGGAAGTAAAAGATTAAGCACCCACTTGAAGTTGGGCGTGCAGCAGCGCTCACCTTAGCGCGTGCGATGTCCGCCAGCACCTTGCGGGAAGTAAACGGTTTTAATTTAGAAGCACCCACTTGAAGTTGAATGTGCAGCAGCGGCGCTCACCTTGGCGCGCGCCATGTCCGCCAGCAAGTATCCACTCAGCGTCTGCTGTCATACACGGAAGTAAACACTCAAGTACGCACTTTTTTATGTGCAGCAGCGCTCACCTGAGTGCGTGCGATGTCTGCCAGCACCTTGCGGCGCTTCGCAGGCGTCTCCATGGACCCTGCATAAGCCTCGGGCGTCACCGGCTTCCCCGACAACTTCAAGATGTTGTGGACGAGGACGTCTTTCGTGCCGCTGACGGGGGCCCCAACTTCCTTGGCGCGCGACTTGAGGTTGGCCACCTTCATGTGTTGAAGTTCGGCGAGCAGTTCGATGGTCGCGGTGGGCAGCGCAGAGAATGCCGCCGACGCCGCCGCTGCACAGGCGGTCCAAGGTTTGGCATTGAGATTTGCGAATAGTGCCCTAGAGCTGAACTTCATGTTGTGGCGCTGAGATCGGAAGCGTGACACTGGGATCGAGGGCTAGAATTAATCCCTTCAAATGTGAAGGCGCCCTACATCAATAAATACCGCAATTGAGTGTAGATTCCGGCGCTGCTGCAGTAGCTGTCGACAGTAAAGAGCGCTGTCGCTAGCTGCTGAACCTCTGTGTTGGGCTGCCGGCTGGAGCTGGCCTACCGAACACGTGAGACCTTTCCAATACTGAACACCCATGCCTCGAACGCTAAACGCTTGCACACAAAGTCTTTTGACTGGTGGATACGGTGGTACTGTTTGACTAGTGGCCAATTGCTGCAGCAGCGGCGACCACGGTTATTGGTGGAAGGCACTTGCGGCTAACCATCCCTTGTCACCTAGAGCTCTACGATCTTTTGATTCGTTTTCATAAAGGTTCACTCAGCACACGCCGCCGCGAATCAGTCAAAATCCGGGTGCACATCCAGACATGTAGGTAAGCTGCAACACAACACGCCCCTGTGATGCCCGGCGCAACCATGACTGGAATCGAATCGAAAGGTCGTAGAGCTCTAGGTGACAAGGGGTGGTAAGCCGTCAAATTGAATGCCTTCCACCAATAAGCATGAATCACGTTTTGCAGGGTTTCGCCATACCGTCAGCTGCCGCTTCCTCCGCCGCCGCCGCCGCTGCTGCTGCTGCTGCTTTCTCCTCTGCGCTCATTTCTGCCGGCGCCGCCGCCGCGGCTGCTCCTGCTGTCTCCGTATCGCCATTTGCCGCGTATGTGACTCCCGTGGGGGGGTTGACGAGCATGAGCGCGAGCACCTGCAGCACCAGAAGTGGTGGAGAGTCACAGTTGAAGTTGCTGATGCGAAGCATGAGTGCGAGTACCTGAAAGCACCGCAGAACAGTGGTGGAGAGTCTAAGTTGAAGTTGTTGATGCGGATCACGCGCAAGCAGCAGTGCACGTCAACTGAACAGTCACAAATGTCTTCATACAATGGGATGCAAAACGGCAACCCGTCGTAACCACATCGCATGGCACAAGTACACGAGAGTCTTGTGAACTACTACAGTGATGTGCCTGTGCTGCTCTCAAGCGCCTGTGCCCTGCTGAACTTGAACTTCCACAACACAACGCTCAGCACGGTGACTTGCCTGCAGCGTCTTGCCCAAGCCCATTTCGTCAGCGAGTATGCCGCCGCGCACACTCTCGGGTTTGCTGCAGCGCGAGATACCGTATGGCAATGCACAGGCACAGAAGTGAGGCCACGCAACAGATTGTCATCTTTGACATGACTTACCGGCAAACAGCGAGGATACCGCCGCGTACACTCTAACCTTAACCCTAACCCAAACCCCTGACCCGAACCCTAACCCTAAGGGTTTGCTGCAGCGCGAGGTACCGTATGGCTAGGCGAAGGTACAAGGTTGAGCGTTGGCCACGCAACAGACATCAATTTCAACTTTACACATCGGCAAAGAGATCTCAAAATGTAGACGCGATGCGAGGGATATGCATACGCAATCTATGCTGTGGTTGATGCATATTTGTGTGCGGCACGTCAACTTCGCCGTACTAAGCATTCAAAAACCTGGGCCAGAGTGTCATGTTCCCAATACCTCTGCTAATGATTCCCTCAGGTGCCATGCAGAAACAGATACAAGGGGGAAGGGAAGGATCAGGGAACCCAAGACCACACACATTTACTTCACAACAGTCATTGGTGCATGCACGACCTCCACCAAAATCTGTAACGTGTAACGTTGCTTCAACCTCAATCTTATGGACAGTGTACCCTCGTTCGCAACCTCGACCCTAGCTTCCAGCTTTCGCAATCTCAACCCTAGCTTCCAGCTTGTCCTGTCCCGTGTAGAGTCACCCACCTGGTACTGGAGCTGTTTGTGATGGTGTTGAACCACACCTGACGGCCCTGCTCTACGCGGGCCTGAGTCATCATGGAAAAGGGAGAGCATGAGGCCACATTGTCAGGTATCATGGAAGAGGGACCGCATCAGGCCACCATTGTTGGTCGGTATAAGAACAAGAGGGTTCTGAAGTGATGCACATTGGTACACGAGCAATGAATGACAGAGCAGAGTAAGGCCAGCGCCAGTATCGCCATGCAGCAAGCTGCCAGAGCGTGGTGCGTACAGCATCCCGTGACACTGGGTTTCAGAGGGTATAACAGCGCTCACGTAAAGTGGGCAACAGTGCTCAGTCCACTACATGACAGCGCTCAGTGGAAGGTGTCACAGCGCTCAGTCCACAGAGAGGCAACGCTCAGCTGCAGCATGGTGTGACGCTCAGTGCATGGCATGGCAGCGCTCGGCCACAGCATGGCAGCGCTGTGTAGAAGGTGTGACAGCTCTCAGAGCAGACTTCAACAACACCTGTGCCCTGTGCGGTGGGTGCACTGCCAACATGGCTCAACCCAACGTGTAAGACGGGCACACTCGGCGCAGAGAAGGCTTGGATGGAGGGGGCAATTGTACGACAGGCTGAAGTCTCAATGAGCCCGTCTGATCACTGTCCCCCAAAGACGTGCAGAGATTATTAGTAGCTGTGGCCACGATGAAGATCAGTGCTCTCAATGGGGGCCGTCACCACTGTTAGCACGGCCTCTGCTCTATAGCTTGCCCGCAATAATTGCCGTCTATGCCAATAGACTGCCACTTACCGCTCGTACTTTATTCTGATACCAAGGAACGAAGCAGAAATAGGTGACGACGATCGAGCGTGAAACAAGAACATCAACTAGAAACCCTAATAATCTTGTGCTCCACTACTGCGTGAGTAGGGGCGGGGAGGTAAGGGGTTGGGCGGGTTGAAAAAGAAGGTCACCCCGTGCATTTGACGTACGTACCTCCCAAAAGGGCGGCAGCCCTGACGGGTCTGGGTTCTTCTCCCTGCGCAGCATGTAGGCCAGGCCCTGACGCAGGGCGCAGCAAACAACAAACGTGGCGCAGCAGACGCTGAGAGACGTGGTTTTCAAGGGCATCGGACGCATTCCAGCTTCAGCATCTGAGCGCTGCTGATGCAAACGCACTGACACGGCAGTGATGATCATGGCATGGCTGGATCTCTCATACAAAGAATTCATGAAAGTGAAGTGTTTGGTGTCAATATACGCAAGCACTGAGCACTGAAGTTACGTGCTCGTGGATGCTGAAGAGTGTGTCAGAAGGACCCTCAACAAATTCACAATCCTGCTTTGGTCATGCCTGCCGGAAAACTTCTGTCGAGGCATGGCATAAAGCGCTTCCTGCTGCTGGTCGTGGTATGCAGGCACGTTCGGTTGCGTTTACAAAAGCACCAGGTAATGCCGCGCACATAAAATCAACGTGCTCACAGAATCGCCTCTGCAGCTTGATGATTCGATCGCCTGCTGCTAACAATACTTGCAAGGTACCTACAAGACAGCATGCCCTCCGGTATGACCCTGCCACTGTGGCTGTTGTGCGCCATGTTATATGCGAGGATTGCACAGAAGCACGTGATACTGAAGCGTACTGACATGTCAGCTAGCTGCGGTGCATCGTTTGCATGCGTTGACGGCAGTGGCTGCGGGTGAAGTAAATTGCCCACGAGTACAGCACAAGGTACAGTATACAGCACACATCCCTTTCTGGTGGGGGAACAGGGGCGCGTTGAGCAGCTGCGACGAGCGCTGTTGTGCTCGTCTTGCGCAACACCGCAGGGTACTAGCTGAAATGCCCAAAGGAGACATTATGGCCGAACGCGTGCACAATCCACATACCTCCTTCTGATGGGGGAAGAGGGGCATGTTGAGCTGCCTGACCCTAGTACTTCTACAACGCAGGTAAAGTGTACAGCATACATACCTCTTTCTGGTGGGGCAAGAGGAGCTCGTTGAGCAGCCTGACCCTAGTACAGCACCAGTACAGCATGCAGCATACATACCTCTTTGTGGTGGGGGAAGGGGGGCACGTTGAGCTCCTGCGACGAGCGGTCCTGCTGCGCAACACTGCAAGGTACTAGCTGATGCGGCCCGAAAGAGAGGCCATGGCTGAGCGTGTGCGCAACATACCTCCTTCTGGTGGTGGAAGAGGGGCACATTAAGCAACCTGACTAACGGCCTAGTGCAACGCAAGGTAAAGTATCCAGCATGCATACCTCTTTCTGGTGGGGGAAGAAGGGTACGTTGAGCAGCCTGACCCTAGTACAGCGCAAGGTACTAGCTACCCAAAGGAGGTATCATGGCCGAATGCGTGAGCAACCTACATACATACCTCCTTCTGGTGGGGGAAGAGGGGCACGTTGAGCAGCTGTGACGCATCTTCGCCAGCCTTGACGGCGGCGGCAGCGTCTTCTTCGGAGACCACCAGCAGCTGCACAGCGGAAAACAGCCATGGCAGCAGCGCCGCAGGCAAAGCAGCACAGTGTGAGTTGCAGAACAGCAGTGGCAGCAGCGCAGTGGGCAGTATGGTTGAGAACTTGACAGCAGTGCTCGGCAGCAGAGTGTGACGATTACAGCCACCTGGCTCGCATGCATGGAAGGATGTGATAAGCTTGTCAGCGAGTAGCACTTTCAGCAGCGAATGGCGGTTGTGCGTGGCCATTGCAGGTCTGGCTGTCTGAAAGCGCTGCGACGACTGCGGCCCAAGCGCAGTGCAAAGGCTCTGCACTGCTCGAGGTGTGTCTCGGGCACTCATACATCCTGCCTTGAATGCTTGAACTCGAGAGAGCCAATGAGGCAGCGCAGGCCCTTCGCACGTGGCGTGATTGCCCATGCGTTGTGTCTACTGTGAGAGCTGCAGCAGCCCTAACTGCAACCCTAAACCTAGCCATTGTGAGCGACCGCGGAAACAGGCATGGATGGCATTCCCCTATCAACCAATGATCATGCTTGCATTCACTTAGCGTGCAATCGTGCTAGCATCAGCTCAAGACATAGTATTTCACCGAACGTCTCCCGACTCTTGCGTCAGCTGGCCCTAGGCAGGTGTGTCACAGTTTCACTTGATGTGCATCAACTCCGGCAATCAGTACGCAGCAAAACAGCATGGATCATCCCAAACCACAACTTGCACTCCAAACTCCGACATGTCGAAGCAGAAATAAAAAAAGAGGCGGAAACCACGGTCATTGGTGGAAGGTACTGTCGTCTAACCACGCTTTGTCACCTAGAGCTCTACAATCTTTTAATTCGTTTCCATAGAAAATGTCACACCGCTACCACACATACCTTGTGAAACATCTCATCGAGCTCCTGCTGGCTCTTGACGGGGTCCACCACCGACACAGACGTCACCATGCGTCCAAACCACAACTTGCACTTTGAACTTCAACATGTTGGAGCAAAAATGAAAATGGTCATACGGTGTCACCATACACACCTTGTCAAATATCTCATCGAGCTCCTGTTGGCTCTTGACAGGGTCCACCACCGACACAGACGTCACCACGCGTGCAGCGGCACCAGCTGCGTCACATGGACGAGTTGTAAGGCGTAGGTATCATCATCAATCTCAACTTCAATAGTGTCAGCGCAGTGATGCTTGTGATTTGAGCTCAAACAAAACTGCATTGCGGGGTCTGGCATGCATGGGCTGGTGCGGAATCGGTCGCAAGAGTATTCACATGGCCAACATGGCGACGTTTGAGGCAACAACAGCTGAACGATCAGCTTTGAAAAACACAACCGCAGAAACAGTTTTTAGTGCCCCCCCCCCCCCTTGTATGAGACCCCCTACCCATACAGCCGCCCCCCCCCTGCCTGCTTGTCACTGTCTGCTGAAGTTAAGACAGGGGGCATTTTGTTGAAGACCCCCCTAGCGAGCTGACATAAGATGACCCCTGAATGTGTGTTCCTGTTTCCATCAACATGCAGCTCGCCCCACACACTGCCGCCGCATCAGATGTGACAGCTGAAATGTGTCGCCGGAAAATTATGCTCCTATTGCCACTGGCAGGCATGTACAATAATCACTGAAGCTACACAATACATTCTGTCCAAAACGCTTTGGCCCTCAACAAGTACATGAAATGCAAAAAAGGTACCTGACTGCATTGTTGCCGCAACCTTGCTTTGCAGGGACAAGCGCGGGTATTTATTTATAACAAAACTATTTTCAGTTAACCTTTCCCCAAGCGATTATGCAAAATGTCAAGCATGAAGCTTGTGAAATACACAACATCAGAACACACCTGTGTTGCCGGCCCTCGCAGGCCCCCCTCCACGCGTTGCCGGAGGTAGGGCGGCAATCCTGCTGGTGATGGCGTTGGCTCGCTCCGGCGGACCAAACACGCTCAGTTCACAGGGGTTCTGGAACCTGCAGAACCGCGACAATTTCACAGAATAAATTACAAATAGGGACATTCAGGACACGCTAAACATGTAGTGGACGAGCATCTGCTCTCAATCAACAAACAAAGGTGGTGATTTATTTGCCTTGCGGGCACTACAATTCGCTTGTTAGCTCCACATATGGCGTCAAGGTGCACTTTTTGGACGCTTCAAAGCCACGCCCCAAGCAGTACAAAATAGGACTTTGTGGGAACATCAACTTGTTTACTATTGCCACACCCCCTTGAACAAGGTGAACTTTGCGGCGTCCCTCGCAGCAAACCATCTGCACTTTGTGAGCACTTCAATGAACTTCAAGTGGTTGCCACCACTCTCGCGGCACTTTAATTCACCTGTTGCCGCCCCACGTAGTGATGGCTTCAAGTCGAGCGCCGCTGTTAGCATCATCCATCAGCTTTGACAGCACATATGCCAGCTCCCGCTTGATGTGCCCAACCTGCGTGGCGAAGCGCGCATACGTAGTTATAAATGAACAGTGATGCACGCACGCTAACTTTTCTATTGTCGTGGCAGTCGTCGCACAGGTTCGAGGGGCCCCCATGTCCTAAGCAGTAACTGCCAGTGAAGCATTTGCTTCGTACTGATGCCAGATGTGGCTCATGCCACAAGGCAGTTGTCCTGCTCCAGGTTAACATGAGCTCCGGCAATCAGCGATTGAAACCACCGAATTTGTGGTCTGACGAGCCCGTTACGCCTCAATCACGACAGGTATTGCGAACTGTTGGCTTGTTCATGGAAACAAATCACAAGATCGTAGAGCTCTAGGTTACAAGGGGTGGTTAGCCGTCAAACACGAATCAAAAGATCGTAGAGCTCTAGGTGACAAGGAGTGGTTAGCCGCAAGTGCCTTTCACCAATAACCGTGGTCGCCACTGCTGCAGTCAAATACTTTTTTAGTGTGTTTTCTTGTCACGCACCTGGATGTTGTCCATGTTGTCGACCCGTATCGCGTTCCTGTCGTACGGGTTGAAAGGCTCACGCACCAGGTTCACGTACTCGCCTTCGTGGATCACACCCCTGCGGCAGCAGTGCACACCGAGCAGATTTGCGTAGTTGAAGTTGAGAGCGCCACAATTGAGCTTTGCGACACATGTAGCTGTGCAAACCCACAGTAAGTGGAGTCTGTGTGCCGTCTTGGGCATCACAAATGTGAACTGCATTCTGCTAGGGTGCACATTCGCTTTGCCGCCCCCCGCCAGGGCGAATTTCCAGCACACACACGGGACCCTGTACTTTACTGGCAGGTTCCGTCGGAAACGAAGCTTTATGGCTTGTCGCCAGCACTGAGAAGCCTGCTGCTTTCACCGGGAGCAACGGCGTCTGCGCATGATCGATACTTCTGAAGTATCTTCCGGAAAAAACTCGGAGCATCTGATGTTGAGCACATATATCATCAAGTATGTACAAAAATCAATTCTGGTCACTTGCTGCTGCTTTTGGTTGCCTGCACTTTGCGATGGCACGCCCGATTGCTTGCGGATGCTGATGCCATCGGGAAATCTGAAAAAACTTGCCTGTAATGCTGCATGCCCACTAACATGAGCTTGTAGGACCCGAGCAACACCTCGTTCTCCTCCACATTATCGAGCGCAGCTTCGGCATCCACCTCCACCACGTCCGGCGTCTCTGCAGCTACACCCATGTTCGCCACACACTGGATCGAGCTAGCTCCAGGTGAAAGAGCTCGTTTTGAATCGCGCGCCATTTTCGTCTAGACTTGAAGTGATGCTGGAAGTAGCTAGAGAGGAGAGAGGAGCAGATCGGTGAGTCATGAGCGATGCTTAGCCGTGCTGAACTCTCGTCATGCGCTGTTTGCGAAGACGCTGTGAAGATGAGTTGGTCATGTGTATCCCATCTCAGCACGGCCCATGATTGAAGTTCGCATGTACAAATCTTTTGAGCCTGCAGGTGTGATGAGTGCCATACGATGTCCAACTTACCTTCACCTCTCTATCATCCTCAATTCTTGCTGAAGTGGTGCTCTCCTGTGTTCTAGTGCATGCCCATACCTTAAGATTCCGAGTACTTCTGATACACACACACACGTGTGCCTGCTTCGCACACAGGTGCCTGCGACATGATGCGCTGCGCAGCTTTCGTGGTAGCGCTGCCGCTGCTGCTACAGGCCACAGCGGCTTTTTTGCACACCGCCTCTCCACACCTTTCAGCAGCGTCAGCCGCTGTCGCTGGCAGGCGCACTTGCTCACGCCTGTGCGCAGCACAGATGGGAGCGCAGGAAGGGGGGGGGCAGCAGCGGGAGCAGCTTTCTAGGCGGCGCGCGTTGCAGTCGGCTGCTGCTGCCGGACTGGCGGCGATCTGCTCAAGTGGGTGAGCACCTGTCGGCAGGATGCATTGGTCACATAAGTTTGAAGGGTCATCCAGGTTGGGCTATTAGTTTCACTTGCAGGATGCTCCAAGTCAATCAGCACCTGCAGTTCAGCCACCGCTGCACAAGATCCCTCATGTCACACAGCTTCATGACAGTAGCAGGCAGGCAACAGGTGCCTCAAATATGCTTGACAGCAATGAGCAGTGCAATATCATCGCATGCAGCCGCATTGTCAGCATATGAATCACAGTTGCACTTGGGCTGGTGCAGCACGAGCAAGCACTGCCAGTCTCAGCAGGCAAGCCGAATCCAGTTTCTGATGTATTGATGCTCACTTGTTTTGGCAATGAAATCATCACACAACACCCACCGAACGTGTGTCTCGCTTGTTTTGGCAATGAAGTAATTGCACAACACCCACCGAACGTGAACACACGCCAATGCGCTTTTGCCTCGGCCAGCATCTTGTTGATGTTGGCTGCACTGCTGGTGAGCCTGCAAGGCGCCACCCTGCTCAACAGCGGATTGCGCGTGCTGCACACAGTGACATGATGATGCAGCTTGCTATCTTGATTCTCGCCATGACTGCGCTGGTGCTTCTGTGCTATGCTACATCAGCGTCAAAGCGAGCTTCCACCAGCATGTCACGCAAGGCAGATGACGATGAGGATAGCTGCTGCAAATATGTTTGTCACCGCAAGCTGCGCAGCTCACATTTCTGTTCCCATGCCACTGTTGCGTTGACAGCAGTGCTCAGGAGGCAGCGGCCGCGATGCCTGCTACCTTCAGCGTGACATTTGAGAGTGGGCCAGTGGGGATTGAGCTGGCAGAGGCGCTGCGGAGCCAGCCGTGCTCCGTCATTGTCAAATCCGTACGCGCTGGCAGCAAGGTAACTTGAACATTTTAACTTCAAGCATTCAAGATCAAGTGCTCTATGCGCTACTGACGCATCGTCCAATGTGCACCTTGCTGCCTAGTGTTGATCCAAGACTGTTGGATGAAGTCCAATGACATCTTCAGCAGTGACTGCATGCCTCATTCATCTCCGCCCCCTCGTTTTGCATAAAAGCTTCAGCACCTCACACAAAGTCGTAAATTGAAGTTCAACTGTCTGTCTCCCATGTGTAGGCGGCTGCTGACCGGAGAATCGTGCCAGGGCTAGGCGTCTCTGTGGTGGGAGCGCTGGACGTGTGCAAGGGCAAGTCGCCACCTGAAGTTGCCAAGTTCATCAAGACGGCACCGTACCCGCTCACTCTCATCTTCAAGTACCCGCCTGTGGCTGAGGACACCCCAACTGCGACCGGTGAGCAATGCTGTGGACAGTGCGAAACTGGCACCCAGTGCTCGCGGTGGAGTTTCATGTCACAGTGCTCAACATTTGGATTGTGTCTTTGACGATACGCACTTCCGGGTTCGGGTGATGATTGACATGAGCTGGAGTGCCCACAAAATGTGTAAGCATAGTGGTGAGGTGCTTCAGCTATCCGTTCTGTCGTATGCACTTCAGGAGCGTCTTTGACGGAGCACTGCAGTGAGGACGCAGCACTCCAATGCAGTACAGTATGGTACAGCGCAGTACAGTGCCGATACTGCGCACGAGACACACCTGCTGCAAACTTTAAAAACTGCTGCCCTCCCAGTATCACAATGTTCATCGGGCTTGAGGGTACAGCACTCATGACCCCAGGACGTGTGCCGCGTGAAACTCACAATGCGGGTGCTCCATCCTCTATTCTGCTCCCCTTCGATTTCCTATTGCATCAGGACAAGCGCAAGCTCCCGCAGGCGGCGACTCACCGTATTCAGCACAAACTGCAAGTGGTGCGTCACCTCAAGTTGAAGCGGAGGGCGCCGTGTCGCTGGGCACTGAGGCACCGCAGCAGCCGGTTGAGCAGCTGATGGTGAAGCGCCTCACGCGCGCGCGCCCGTGCGGCATGGTGTCGCAGGAAGGTGGGGCACAATCACTTCCCAACCCCATAGGGAATTCTAGCCCTAACCCCAAGCCCTAACCCAAGCCGTAACGCCCCCTCAGACCTAAATTTCAACCTGTTCACGGGGCCTAGGTGTTTTTGAGTCACACGCAGACATGAAGCGCGCAGCAGCTTCAATTACGCCGTGCGCTACAGCTCGGGCACTGGTTCTCTGTTGCCCTGCCGTTTTGCTCCTTGCTGTATGCAATAATCCTCTTATTTGCGAATTCTCAAAGGCAGCTCCTTCGGTGACTCCATGCAGGTTCTCGGCAATTGTGCATGTCAGGTCAGATACGGACCTAAACAAGCAGGGTCTGCAGTGCCTGCATGTCCCAGCACTAGATAACCCTGAACTATGCGTGAGTGCACCTAGGTAGTGTGGTGTGCCGACAGCAAAAAAAAGGTGAGGTTGTTAGGTCGAGTCACAACTTGAGTGTTGCAGTGCAGCGTGTCATGGCATCGTGTATGCTGTGCCAAACAAAGCTGCAATGAGGGCCGCCAACTGCCAGGACATGGCCAACATCTGCAATGACGCAACGACCAGCGCGCACACTTCCAAGTACATCAACTAGCCAGGCTTGAAGTGCTTCATAGTGATGTGGAGCAGCAGCACATGAAGCACATGAGATACCGTGCAATTTGTCAAAGCAGCAGCGCTGTGGTTCACCTTCTCCACATGGCCTTGAGCCCCCGGGTCACACGCGGTCGGACTGGTGACACATGCACTTTCACAGCACACTTGAAGTTGGAGCGCGCACCCGTGCGTTGTTTTTACCGTAGGCGACCTCATCGAGATCCGCTACACGGCACGTATCGCCGACACGATGCGCGAGTACGACGCCAGCGACAAGCGCGGTACGGGGCAGCCGTACGCCATCACGCTCGGGCGCGGTGACGTCGTTCGCGGCCTGGACCTGTCCTTGTACGACATGTGCATAGGGGAGCGGCGGAGGGTGGAGGTGGGTGTGCTGATGCTCATACTTTTATGAATACATGCACGTCAAGATCAAGCAGCAAGTTCATACTTGAAGGCGAAGTAGTGGTGGAAGCACGCTCGGGCGTTGTGACGTCGTTCGCGGCCTGGACCTGTCCTTGTACGACATGTGCATTGGGGAGCGACGCAGGGTAGAGGTAGGTGTGCTGATGCTCATACTACAATGTACATCAAGGTCAAGCAGCAAGTTCGTACTTGAAGTTTAAATAGTGCTTCAACTGGATGTTGAAGTAGTGGAGTCAGCACGCTTCGGGCGCGGTGACGTCGTGCGCGGCCTGGACTTGTCCTTGTACGACGCGTGCATAGGGGAATGGCGGAGGGTAGAGGTGGGTGCTGCTTGCACGGCACCGATACTTGTACTGCAATGTGCATCAAGGCCAAGTAGCAGCCTTGCAGCAAGTTCATGCTTGAATGAAGTCGTGGTGGAGTGTCAGCACGCTCGGGCGCGGTGACGTCGTTTACGGCTTGGACTTGTCCTCGTACGACATGTGCATATGTAGGCGAGCGGCGGAGGGCGGAGGTGGGTGCTTGCTCGCGCCGATGCTCAAACATCAAGTTGAAGAAACAGCCGCGTTCAAACTTGAAGTTGAAGTAGTTGTGAAGGGTCTCAGCACGCTCAGCCGTGAAAATCTTGTGCGCGGGGAATGGCGGAGAGTAGAGGCGGGCGCTGTGCATGCGCCATGCTTCTACTTCAAGTTGGAAAACTGTTTTCAGCCCAAAGTTGAAGATGTAATCGGCGCCTTGGCGCGCCACATGACCAGACCAGCACATGTGCATTGGACAGCACTGAAACGTGGTCCGGGGCATTGCTGATCACACGTGTGCTACTGCTGGATATTTTGGTGACGCTTGCCAGAGGTTGACAATCGCCAAGCTGGCTACCTCGGCTGTGACACTGGCGAGTACAGGTCGGAAGTGTACTCGTAGCATGTGAGCGGTGCAGTGGCAGCATCACAGTGCCCAGCACCTGAACAGCGTTGCCAGTTTCCTGAACTGCAGTGCCGTACTGCTGTGCTGCCTCCTCGCTTAAGCCGTGGCTGCTTCTCGGCGCTGCTGCATCTTGTGTCGCGCGTTGCTTTTCGGCGATGGCGCATCTCTTATCACACAACGTGCCATTGCTGTTCAGTGCCGCAAGAACTCTCTGGCTCACAGCAGGCGACCTGACATGCTTTGCCGCCGTGTGTCATCGCTGCTTTCTGGGGATATCGCAGGTGCCAGCAGGGCTTGCATACGGGGCTAAGGGCAACAGTCTGTTTGGGGTCCCCGCCAACAGGTGCGATGTGTTGAAGTTTACTGTCAGTCTTGCGCAGTTATCTGTGAAAATAAGCTGTGAGAGACAAACCACAGTTGCTGTTCTGACAAAGTCCTCACATATGTGGAAGATAATTTCAAAGAATCCTTCCTCCCTTGTGGTGTACTGTTCATGGAATCTCGGTCAGGGCGTGAAAAGCCAGGAGGATGTAAACAACTTAAGCGCCAAGAGGTTGATGTCTCGTCGCACAATCTCACAATACTCAAGTTGTTCCAAACATGCCTTCGCCCAACGGCATCGATGGCACAATGTATGACAGCCAATTCCAACTGGGCTGAGCTGCGCTTGCGCTTGTGTTCTCCAGCACAGCTTTCCTTAACAAAAACGAATCAAAAGATCGTAGAGCTCTAGGTGACAAGGGATGGTTAGCCGCAAGTGCCTTCCACCAATAATATGACTGCAGGTACTTACTTCAGACAATGTCTTTACAACGACTTGGTACTGCATGTTCGTCTCATGTGGCCTCGCTGAGTGCTCGATGAAGCCCGAATCATGTACTTCGAAGTACTTTCCAAAAAGTTGCACTTTCATGATAATTGATGTACTGTGTATCTGCCATGTAAGCGTGCGCTGCGCGCCTTTTCACTTTACATCCATTTTGATTTTGCCTGTGGCGCCCATGAGAGAGTTGCAGGTGTTGGCGGCTCCACTGCATGACACGGCCCTGTGCACCAGGAGCCATTGCCACTGAATTCATCTGTACCAGATTTCGTCACTACTATTTTTTGTTGTTTGCATTGCCCAAACGGTGATGGGAGCTGGTGGCTGCGCTGCATTGATTGACGCGCCAGTGCTCAGCAGTCCGTGCTCCGTGAATCTATTGCCACTGTTCTACTCAGTAATGTATGCTGAATTTCAGGGTGCAGCGCAAGCAATGTAAGAGTGAGCGGCTGCAATGGTCAGGCAACCCTAGAGACGGTGAGGCCAATGTTCAACGCGAGCAAGCCACGAAGTGCTGCGAGACGGTCTGTGCAAGTGCTGCTTGCTTGACAGCTGTCAGTCCGGCATCAACCAGGCTGCAGCAAAGTGGGTCCCAGAAAGAGTGCAGAACCGCCGCGGCATGGAGTTTAACTTGTGTTCATCAGGGTTCAGCTTTGCATCTGTGCTCTTCTGCTGAGGTGCACAACGAACAACAGCCTTTTTCTTTGTGCTTTGCCCGGCAGCTGCACAAAGCGCTGCACCCCACAACATCTGCATGCCCACTACAACATGTGACTGCGTGATTGCCCACCCCTCTCATCCTTCTCCCCTATTGCGCTGTCGCCTGCACCTGCAGTGCTCTTGTGTTTGGGGTGCAGCTGGTGAGCATCAATGGCGTAACCGACGAAACTGCCACGCGCGACAGCAACTACTACACAGGCGACCCTTGCAACGACGAGGCGCGCAGAGCCGGCGTTGCCAGCGGTCTGTGTGACCGACTTGCAAAATAGCATTTGGCGACAGCATTACTTCACAGTACATGAGACCAAATAGCATTTGGCGACAGCATTACTTCACAGTACATGGGACCAAGCTGCTACATGGCAGCAAGCGCGCTGCTGCTGAGCACTGCCACACAATGGGTGTGTACTCCTATGTACTGAGGTACTTTGAGCCTCTTGTCGAGCAGCGCCTCGTGTGCAAGCACGTGCATAAATGGACGCAGTGCTGGGCTGATGCAGATTGCTGTTATAATAGTACTGCTGTAAGAGGCAGGAGGCTGAACGGAAAGCCTGTCCACCTCACACATGGGCACTTGCCATTGCCGTATGGCGGGGGAAGGGGGTTCTAGAGGGCTTGCATTCATTCATTAGCACACATCAGCCGGTGCAACACCAGCAACAGCGTTGACGAGGCGGGATCACAAAGAAGTGTCCAGGTTGACTGTTCGTCATGTATCTAAGCTTCATATTGCAGTTAATTGATCGGGGACACAGCCATAACAACATCTCGTCTGCATGCATGCTGTCTGGTTAGGTTTGAAACAAAGTTGGGGTTATATTTGTTATGTTAAGCCTGTCTTACTTGTAGATGGGGCAGCGTTGGCTTGGGCTGATTTAGAAGGGTCCATGATGGTTGATGGTTGTTGGCTTCAGTTGTCTCTATCCTGGAGCCGTGGTATCCTAGCTGACTGACAAGAACCGAGGCCTTGCAAGCACAACCCTTCATCTGGGGAGACTCAAGGGTCTCACCGGTTAAGGGGTTTTCCTGCAATGTTCCCCTAGTTCGAACCAATTGCCCTGGGCCCTAATAACGGCCGAATATAATAGAGTTGAAACATCATAAGCCAGAAGGCTACATAAATAGTTTACTTTACATACAGCTGCCCGTGTCAACTCCCCCTTCTCATGATTTCTCTGTCCCCAGAGAAACGCATAGCACCACAGGGATCAACGTTGCTACAGTTCTACGTTAGCGTATGTGTAATTCAATTTGCTTCACCTCCACACCCAACCTTTACAGACCCTCGTATAGAGTATCCACATAGGTACTGTGCAGCGCAATATTCGTTTAAGGCGCCGCTGCACAGCTCGAGGATAGCTTCATGTCACAGCGCCGGCCAGCCACTGAGCACATGCGTGGTGTAGCTACCTCACATCACCATCGCTCAAATCCATGTCATCGCCACTGTATGAACCTGAACCTCCCTGACCAGACTCCTGGCCCAAGGGGACCTCTTCTGCGACCGTGGTCAGCAGTAGGTTCCAACTGGACATAGGGTCTGCCTCAGCCTGCTCGCTTGTAACTGCGGTGCTGTAGTAGTCAGGCCTCAGCCGCACGGTGATTAAACGCGTGACTGGGTGCCCGTTGTAATGCACGCGAAATGTGTACTTGCCTGCCCGGGGCAAGTATTCCTTGAGCACTGCACGGCTCCAACCAGTTGCACTTTTGACTCTCACGGTCTGACCATGGTAAGTCGCACCAAAGTCTGGTGGGATCCCAGGGCACATTTCCTGCACCACCTTGGGGCTAGAAACCGTGACGCCCAGATCCTTTGCGCGCTGCTGAGTGGCTTCAGCCAACGCAATTGCGCATTGCAACTGCCGCTTTGTGAAGTCCTCCCAGTCACCATCTTCATAGCGCACGCGCCAGTACGGTGCGAGGTAACCAGTGATGGTTCCCCATAGGTACTTGACTTGTTGCTTAAGCGCGCCGCGCTCCTCACGCACCACCTTAGTACCTCTCGGGAATAGGGCCAGCGCAGCCTCTTTCGTGGCTACGCGCCGGTCCTCCCGTGGTATCCTCATGGCGTAGTCAGGCATGTCATTCACATGCTTCAACTCGTAGAGCGCGTGAAAAGTATCGAGCGTCCAAGGCATGGCAACCTCGAGTGCATCGTCCTCTGTCTTCCATGTGCTCAACGTACCATCTCTGAGCAGCCAACGGTAGTCCCACGAACCATTGGGGTTGTACCGGCGGTCTACCAGCCTCTCTAGCCAGCCATCTTTGGGCAGTTGCTTAATGTCTTCCTCATTAAGCACCGCGTAGGGCTTGTCAAGTTCCATGACACTTGGCCTTAAATGAAAAGGCTTCATGTTGGTCACATGTGCCCGCGTGCGACGCACCCGGCGCCCCATCATGCGGCATGAAAATGACAGCCCAGATCCGCCAGTTTCCTCTGCTACCACCCATGGTGCAATGAATTTAGGGTCCAGCTTCCTGGAGCGTCCCTTAGCAGGCTTCTGCTTGATCATGACCAGGTCCCCAACTTTAACCTTCATTGCGCGCTTGACCGCTTCATTAGCCTTGTCAACTCTGCGCGCCTTGATGCCATATGCCTCATCAATAACCTTCTGTGCCATTTTGAGGTTGACGCGCTTGCGTTCAATCTCAGAATGTAAGTCACCACCATGCACTTCATCAGGGAAGGTTTCGAATGGCAGGGACGGCTCGCGGCCATACACACAGTAGAAAGGGCTCAGGCCTGTTTCTTCTCTGGGGGTGGACCGGAGAGCGAACTGCACAGCCTCAACGCCCTCATGCCAATTCTGTTGGGTCTTGTCAACCCAGGCAGTCAGAATGGCCATGATGCGTTCATTTTGCCGTTCAGCGACCCCATTTGCCTGTGGGTGGTATGCACTTGTGTCAATTTTCATGATCCTGAAAATTGAGCACAAATCGCGCACCACAATGTTCAGAAACTCCTTGCCTTGGTCCGACACCAGCTCCTCTAACATGGATCCCATTTCTAGGATTACCTTGTACAAGAGCCTTGCAACCGTATGCATGTCCTTGTTTTTAATTGGCATGAGCCAGCAAAATCCAGAGCGTGCCTCAATTACTGTCAGCAGCCCTATGTGCCCCTCTGAAGACACCACCGAGGTCATGGTGATGTCAGTGTGCGCTCGCTGAAACATGCGAGTTGGCAGTGTTAACATCATCTTGGCCTTGCCAGTCGTAGCCTTCTTGCGCTGTAGGCAAGACATGCAACTAGTGACATACGTGTGTACATCACTGCTGATGCGAGGCCAGTAGAAGCGCTCAAACAGGCGGACATACGTGGCGCTTGCGCCGGCGTGACCGGCCGTGGCGTCGTCATGCCCCAGCCTCAAAACCAGAGGGCGCAGCGCGGCGGGTACAAACCATTGGCGCAGCACCATCCCGCGTTTGGGGTGGCTGGTGGCCAGATGTACCAGCAGGCCGTCCTCCTCGTGACAGTACCAGTCACGGTTCACCATTAAGTGTGCAGCCAGCTCACTATCCTGCGGGTATATATTGTCCCTCAGAGTGCGTGACACTGCCTGACACAAGGGGTCCCGCTGCTGGAGCTCAATAAACGCTTCCCGGCTTAGCATTGCCGGCACAGGCGTGGTCCCGTCGACTGGTTCAGGGACCAGTTCATGGCTGGGCCTGCTGAGTGTGCGCTTACGGCGTGGCTCCGACACCCCCTCTGTTCGCTGCGGGGGGATGGCGCCCCCTGGTAGCGGTACAGCGGTGTTGGCAGCGACCCGGCGGCGCTTGGCAGATATGCTCGCAGTCTTGCTAGATGCCGGGGAGTCCCAGTCAGACTCTGCCGCCTCATCCATGCATGCATTAGCATACATATGCAAAGTAGCTGGACTGAAAGACATCGACGCAGTCTCTCCATCCGTCCACGAAGAGTCTTCCTCGTCCAGCTCACATAGCAAAACATTGACCTGTTGGACCGTAAGCGTAGCCAGCCTGGCTGCTATGCTTGAGTCCTCACTTGCATTCTTCATGGCTAGCTCATTGAGCGAGAAGGGAGTGCCCCACTCATTGCTCACCAGTTTACCCCTGAAGTTGGCAATTTTAATTGCCGCTGCAGAAACATGTGACCCATGGTTGGTCGCCTTTGCTTGGTCAGCAAACTCCCCTAAGGGCGCCGCAAACTCTTCCACAAAATGTGCAAACTTCACCCCTGAAGGTGGTGCTGCAAAGCATGGAATTGAGTCTGACCATTGCTCGTCTGCTTGCTCATACTCTCTAGGAGCGTCCAACTCTTTTTGCATAGGGAGCCTGGACAGGCCGTCTGCATTTGAGTTCACCAGGCCTGGTCGGTGTTGTACGGTAATGTCGTACTCCAGCAACCTCATAGCCCACCGCATAAGCTTGCCATTGTGGTCCTGCAAAGTCAGCAGCCATCGTAGGGCCGCCGCATCTGTAACCACTGTGACTGGGTTGCCCCACACGTAAGGTCGGTAATGGTTGAGTGACAGCACGACGGCCAGGCACTCTAGCGCGGTAGCGCCAAGTTTGGCGTCTTGTGTGGAATTAATTTTTGAGAAGTAACCCACTACTACTTCCATTTCCTCCTTCCCATTTACTGTGCGCCTGCGGCCTGCCGCGGGGGCAGCTTCTTTGCCACTAAGTGCCTGCACTGGTTTAAATTGCGTCAAAATGCCACTAGTGGCAGTTTGAGATGCATCAGTGTACAGCACAAATGGTAGTGAGAAGTCTGGGTGTGACACCAGTTTTGCCTCGCACATTGCCTTTTTTAATGCCTCAAAGGCATCGCGCCTGCGCCTATCCCATACCATTTCTGCATCACTTTTGGTCAGCTCCACAAGTGGGGCTGCCAATGTCGCAAAATCTTGAACATACCGCCGGTAATAGTTGAAGCAGCCCAGTACTGTACGTACTAGCCCCTTGTCAGCTCTCCCTTTGGCATTCAATGGCGCGCTCATGTCAGACATTGCCTGAACCTTTTCTGGGTCTGGACGAATGCCCCCTGATCCCACAATGTGACCAAGGAACTTGATCTCAGTTTGGAACCATTGGCATTTGTGCCGCGCCACACTTAGACCAGCGTCTTTGATGCGTGATAGGACGTCACGGATATGCGCAAGGTGCGTTTCCATGGAGTCATCATATATCAAGACGTCGTCGACGTAAACCATGGCATATGCACCTAGGGCAGCGCCCAAAGTGTTGTGCATCAAGCGTGTGAATTGCGCAGGCAAATTCACAAGCCCAAAAGGTGCCACTGTGTACTGCCATAGCCCTCCATCAGGTGTGCGGAATGCCGTTTTAGGCTTGTCACTTTCGCGCAATGGTATCTGATGGTAGCCCGCGGCCATGTCGACTGAGGACACGTACCGGGCGCCCTTCATTTGATGCACCATATCATCGATGTTGCCTAGACCTCTGCTGTCGCGCTTCGTGACAGCGTTGAGACGGCGGAAGTCCACGCAAAGTCGTATCTTATCACCTTGCCTTGCTAGTACTGGGTTGCATGCCCATGGACCATTGCTAGGCTCCACTTGCTTGCGCACATGCATGGCCTTGACATGTTCCATGATGTACTCTGCCTCCTTTTGTGCCCACCTCCTAGCCTTTTCAGCGATGGGCATTGCATCACCAGTGTCAATCTCAAACTCCATGAGGTTTGTCACTGTCGGATTTTTGGGGTCCTTTGCAAACACGCTCGCGAATTCGTTGAACACATCCATCAGATGCTCAGCATATGGCCTACCATCGGGGGCTTTCATATCATGAAGGTCACCTTTGGTGGGTAGCATCTCGCGTAGCTCTGCTTCAGTGCAGGGTTCCTGTGTGGTACGAGTGCGTTCTGTGCCTGGTGTAGCAGCAGACACATTAGCAGCACCATAGGTACCAGCAGCCTTCCCCAATGCAATTGCTCGCAGCGCCGCGGTTGCAGCGTAGCTGAACTCGCTGTTCGGGTGGTGAGCTGCAGCCACCTGCAAGAGCTGTTGCTCAAGCTTGGTCGCAGATGCGTCCTCCAACTCAATGATATCCTCAGGCGAAGCCGGCCGTGCCTCACCAATGAAGGTGTTTCTGGCCATAAGCACCGGCTGGTCTGAGAAGTTTACCATGCGTGCGCGCACAGGGTTGTGCGCGCCAACAATATCCACCGACATGGCGGCCTTTACGCCCCTTTCTTGCAACTTCAACATCGTCTGAGACATTGCGGGTTGTATTACTGCCGAGTAGGGGCTCAGCCCTTTCACTGGTGGGTGTAATGCAACTTCAACGTTCACCTCGGTGTGCGCTGGAATGAGTATGTCATTCACCAGGCACACGGCACGATGCGCAGGGGGGGCTGGTACTTTGGGGCTAATTTTCACAGCCCCTGCGGTCTTAGCGCCTTGCCACACCGTCCCATGCGCTGCCTCGCTGCCTAGCATCTTCAACTTTGGGCCGTCCGAACCTAACGGCTGGTATGTCAAATCCTCATAGTCAAAGAGGGTTTTGTACATGCCAAAGAAGTCGCTGCCTAGAATGGTGGTGATGGCCAAGTCCACAATGTAGAACTTGTGCCGCACCAGCTTGTTACCAAACCGTAAGGTGAGGTGCAAAGCGCCTACGATCTTGACCTGTGTGCGACTGTCTGCCAGTTCTATGACTGAATGGTCCCCCTTCTCAAGAGGGCATGTCGTCCCTGGAGATAGCTCATCCGCCGTTGCTTTTGCCATGATGCCTGCCTCAGCGCCGGGGTCCAGCAATGAGACAAAGTCTCGTTCTTTGAACCCACGTTGGTGCTGCACGCGTGCCTTCAGCCTGGCAAACCGCTGCTTGCTGGGCTGGCCACTTGGCAACACAACTGTCTCTCCCGGCCTAACCGAGGCGGGATCCACTTCAGCGGCTTGTGAGCGGCTCGCTTCATCGTGTAGCTTGGCAGCCACAGCGCTCACGCGAGGGTTGCCTAGCCCACGCCTGCGAGTTGCCTCATGCACCGTGTCGTCAAACTGATGCTCGTCTTCACTGGCGTATGCACCTTGTGAGGAGCCGCTAGGGTGTGACTGCACAAGTTCCTCTTCCTCAACTTCATCAACATCAGAGTCTGAGTCATTGCACGAGTCATTGAGCGCTGTGCAAGACCAAGGACCTGTGTTCAAACCTTCTGTACATATCATATCAGGGGTGACTGCATACTGCCAAGCACTGCATCGTGCGGTGATGGCCGCAACCCTAGCCTGCACCTTGCCTTGCTCAGTAGGAGTCTCTGCCACATGCATGTAATCTTCAGACCCTGGCAGCATCCATTCAGGGGGGGGTGCACTAGGGTCATGGTCCAGGCGGACACCCCGGGGACAAGGGGCGCCTACTTGAAGATCAAGCATGCCAGATCCCACAAGCCCAACGGCAATGTGAAAAGCCATGCGTGGCATGACTAAGTTTACAAGCCATAACTTCATGTCCTCAATGGTGGCCTTGCATGGCAAGTCACGTGTGAAGGTGAGCAGGACAGCCATTTCACGCAATGACAGTACTCTTGCATTTTGCACAGGGCCAGCATCATGTTCATCATCAGCCACATAGTCAGCCAGATCCACTGGTGGTTTTCCAGGGTTCCGCCTGACCGGGCTGGGCATGCAGTCATCGGCATCATACACACTCTTGGTACCCTTCACGCGAGATTTCCAAAAGAAACAGCGCTCAGGGCAGCGAAGAACACGCCGTACGGACATGGGTAATGATGAACGCTGAATTGCATTAATTAACGCCCCGAACCGTGCCATAGCGGTCGTGACACCAACCCCTGCCCGCGCAATCACCACATACACCCGCCGCCGGTGGCACGCTATGCTAAAATCCGACCCCTTCAGCTTGCTGACATAGAGACAGTAGCCGTGGGCCAGCAGCAAAGCCTGCGCGCGCGCCCACGCCTTGGAGCTGAGCATGGATACCACATTCTCGATGACACAGCAGCGCAGCTTCGCCCTCACAATCAGCCGCGCCGCCATGATCGTCACCTCCGCCGCTGCCCCCTCAACGCCACTCCCGTTTGCATAATCTGTGCACGGGGGGGACATTGTGGTGAGGTCAGGATCCAGTTCAGCCAGTGCTATGGCTACCGCATCATCGCTCAGGCACGCGTTTAAAACCTTGTGGGTGCCAGGGTGCAGTTCGTGGTACGCCTCACACACGCGGGGGCACTTGTCAACAGCAAGTTGAGTGTCCACCACAAGGCCTGCCACACTTGCCTGCTTTAAACCCTCGTCCCAGCCACCAATGCCGCAGCATATGGAGGCGTGTGTCACATGCCGCGCTGCACCCGCCACTGGCATGCCAGCATCAGGGTCCTGTGTCACAGCGGTAGCACAGACAGGCGATTCGCTTGCATTAGGTATGGTAACCGTATGCGGCGAACCAGTGTTTGATGGGGGAGTATCGTTTGCACTATCACCTTCAAGTTGCATGTTAGCATCAGCCGTAGACTGCGACACTTCCGCGAGGGAAGGTACGCTGGGTAACGAAGGATGCAACATAGCCAGCAATACGGCGTCATTGTGCCCAGGCGCGCGCTCACGTGGTGAGGTTGCGATGGACGCGGAGACGCACATATCACGTTGACCAAAAGCATGTTCAAGTTCAACTGCGGCGCGCGCACCGCTGGTGCCACCCCCTGAGAGGGCCGCACGCGCGCGCGCGAGCGAAGTAGACTCACCCTGAGCCCTCTGCCAGGCCACAAAGGCCATCATCTTGTGATACTCGTCCGCCTCCGCTGGCGTTGGCGCAGCGGCAGCAGCCGCCGCTGCCACGACCGGCGCCTGCGGCATAGCAGCCGGGGGCGGAAAAGGGGGGCGGGGACCGTACCGCGTGTACTGATTCGCCTGATGCGCCGGTGGCGCGCCGCGCGGCTCACCGCGCGGCCCGCCGTACGGTGCGGCGCGGGGGCGGCGGGAAGGATCAAACGCCGGGCAGTTGGGCGTGTTGCGATGCATGTCAACGGCGATACCGCGCGGCAGCGTTGTCTGGCAGTCAAAGCATACCCAGTGAGAACGCGGGTTGAACTGCACCATGCCTGAATTGTCATGCTCAGGCGCGGGGGGCCCACGCCTGGCGGGCGCGGCTGCCGGAGCCGACTTGGCGGCTACAGCAGCAGCTCGCACCTCCAAGGCTTTCTCCTTTTTGGCGAGGCGCCTCTCCTTGTCCGCCAGCGTTCTCTCCTTGCGCGCAATCTGCGAGGCAGAGGGCGTCTGGCGCGGCGCGTCACTTGCTTGCGACGCGTCGTCGCGCAAACTCTCAAGGTCAGAACCATCCTGCGACGTGGGTCCGCCCTTGCTCGCGGCATGGGCTTTCCCGTTCCAGGTGCGCTCAATGTGCTCCTGAATGCTCGCAAGACCAGCGTCCTGCCAGCCCCTCCCCAGTGCAACCCTAGCGGCCGTCCGCTCCTTGGATGAGATGAGGCGTAAGTAGTGAAGCTTTTCAGAAAACTCACGAGAACTTTCGCTACCACCTGCCTGTACAACCATGTTCCGCACGCGGAGAGCCAACTCCCCAGGGCTCTCGCTCGGGAGACGCCTGGCTTGAAGTAGAGAATTGTACACCTTCTCTTGGGCAGCTTCAGAGTTGAAGTGCTCAATTATGGCTGCACAACGTTCTGCGTACGTTAGCTGCTCCCACCCCTTCCGCTTGCCGCCGACCTCTAGGGACAGTAGGCGCACAGTTGAAAGTAAGGGTTTGTCCTTCGACGCCTTTATGGCCACACTTAGAGCGTGGACCTTGACGTCCTCCGCCATGGAGCGCAGCGCAGCGGTGAGTGAGTCAAGCCTGGTGACACATACACCTACGCGAGAAGAGAGGTCGGCTACGCCGGCAATCCTACCAGCCTTCGCATAGACGTCTCCCTTGCCCCTGTTAGCAGCGTCAGCGCCGTCCGCTCGGGACGGTTCACTGCCATCGTCGCTGGGGGTCGTGGTGACCCCAGTGCTCGACGGCGCAGTATGAGACATCTGAATCGAGGCCGCCACGCCAACGCGGGGCGGGGCAACCTGGACCAAACGCCCTGCCTGCAAGTGCTGCACCAGCTGCACCTTCTCGAACGCCTTGAGACGGCGCAGTGTATCTGCATCGCCAAGATCGCGATCCATGATTGCGTCGAGTTCTATGCGAGCAGTCTCCAAAGCGCTGAATCTCTGTGAGTACGCGCAGCGGTCAACTTCTACCTGCTCCATGCTCGCCTTAAGACGTGGAAGCTGGTACGTGATCGCATAGAGGTCCGTCTTGTACATTGTACGTTCAGGGGAACCCTCCTTGCTAGCATCGCGCAGGCCACGCAACACCTTAGCCTGGGCGTCAAGGTCCTGGAAACGTTCTTGCAGCTGTACCTCGTCTGCAGACAGTCTCGCCGAGGCAGATGCCCCGGACTTGTGCGAGGCCGCCAACAGCTCGAGCAGCCGGGTATAACGGGCTCTGGATACGGTTAGACCGGCACCAGTCTCACCCGCATCAGAGCTGGCGTCGTCACCGGCGCCAGCGCATATCTCGTCGTCGAGCTCCGCCTCTCGCTCGCTACCGCCAACGGCCGGCGCAGGAGGGGTTGCGGGCTCCTTTGACGACTTGGACTTCTTCGCGGGCTTCTCCGGCTTGTCAGCCGGTGCCGCATCAGCCTTGCCCTTACTCCCCTTTCTTTTCGTGGAGGAGTCCGAGTCTGCACATGGAACAGGATCATGTGTTGAGTCTCTCAAATATACCCCTCACCATCCAACAATAAGGTATCCATCAGCCTGGGAGAACAAAAATTATTATAGTACTCATCAAGAGAGCCTCTCTTGGAACATGGGATGTCCCTGTGCGCTCGCCCGTGCAATTAGCCAGCCCGGGACGTGCACAGAACACACCAGCACTCCCATGAGATGCATGTGGTTGCCAATCATAGCCACGCAAGTCAGTAGAACCACGGGCTCCCGCAACCGTGTCAACCGCGGCATGCTATGTCTCAATGCATTTGATTCTAGTGCGGCAGCGGCAGAGCAGAGTTACTGTTGTTGCTGCGCAAGCACCATATGCACACCTGTTTATCGTCGTAGTTAACGCTGTTGCCTAGCTGATTGTGGCCTGCACCAATCCAACACCTCCGGTATGCAACCGTTACCTAAGTTGCTCTGGGTAGCAACTTCAAGCGAGCGTCGACGCATTCGCAAGACGAACTGTGATCATCAGCTCGATTACACCATCATCAGATGGTGCCGAGAAACAAAGGGTGGGGGGTGATGGGTAACCTCGCAAGCCCACTAATGCCCGTGCAAGTCAGTACGGGAGAACCCGTACCGCAGCTTTCGACAGTCAGCCTCATCATCTCAATTACACAGCGTTAACAGCCGACGTCATGCGAAGCAACTACGGGTGTGTGAGCCGCTGCTAAGCATGATTCCTCCGACACAGGCACTGGAGCTAGGGCGGCTCACGCAGCATAAAAGCACTGCTGCTCAGTGTTCACTTGGTAGCGACAGCTGGCACAACCAAGCAAAGGATGCGGCGTGCAGGCGCATATTTACAATGTGCATGCACACCGACCCCTGCGCTAAATTCCTCCTCGTAGCTGCCTCCAGTTAGTACGAGCGGTAACCAACACTCAGCGCGTCCGCCTCGCGAAGGGCCGATACTGAATGATTGGACGATTTCCTATTCAGTCAATTGGCCTACGTTAAGGAGCGGGAAACGCAACGTTGGCGCTCCAGAGCACGTGTTGATGAGGGCAAGCGAGGGCTAACGATACGATATTTAGTGAGCACGTGTAGCTTGGTTCGTCAGGGCCCGCCAGAGCGAAGCAAGGGGTGGGTAAGGACTGTCTGTAGGTGCCATGAAACAAAGTTGGGGTTATATTTGTTATGTTAAGCCTGTCTTACTTGTAGATGGGGCAGCGTTGGCTTGGGCTGATTTAGAAGGGTCCATGATGGTTGATGGTTGTTGGCTTCAGTTGTCTCTATCCTGGAGCCGTGGTATCCTAGCTGACTGACAAGAACCGAGGCCTTGCAAGCACAACCCTTCATCTGGGGAGACTCAAGGGTCTCACCGGTTAAGGGGTTTTCCTGCAATGTTCCCCTAGTTCGAACCAATTGCCCTGGGCCCTAATAACGGCCGAATATAATAGAGTTGAAACATCATAAGCCAGAAGGCTACATAAATAGTTTACTTTACATACAGCTGCCCGTGTCAGGTTGCCAACTCCCTACTCTACTGTATGAGTTCTCCGTCGCATGCCATGCCCATGCACTACTATTATTCTTCGCTTTGCCGATGGGCGCAATGTGTACCTTCAAACCGCAAGCGGCGAGGACCTAGCTAGAGCTTCACCTTCGTCCTTAGGATGTTGTCCCTGCCCCCCCCTTCACTCCCAAAAATAAGGTATGCAGAGGGGAGTCCCAGGGGCGAGGAGGTCGGCCACGTGGCCGCACGATTGAAAATTCCTACTTCTGCTCTGGGCTCTGGCACCAGCAGAGGCACAGCGGTGTCCATGCCAATGGTGGCCAGCGCAAGGCGCACGGTATGCCTAGCGGCTCTCATATGCCACATCGCCACGGCTTATGTCGGCGTGCCTCACACCTTCAAGGGCAGTAGCAGTGGGTTCGTGGGCACATGCCTGTCTTGCCATGACGACTCCAGTGCCAGGCGTGGAGTCTGGACCATTATGCATGCGCAGGAGCGAAATATCGGCGGCGGCAAAGGTGCAAGGAGCAGGCTGGGTGACTTTAGGTGAGGGGATCTTTCGGAACTTGAAACATGCGCATGGGACTCGATGCGCGAAGCCACTCTCAGCAGGCGCTTGCAGCTGCTCGGAGCTTTCTGCTGTCGTGATGGAATTGAAAATGCAAAGCTACGCATCTTCCTGCTCCAACACCTCCCACAGCTGTCAAACTGCAATTGCGCTCAAGTTATTTGTTGACATTTGCCTGTGGATCCATCATGGATCCACTGGGGGAAACACACTTGAGCGCCCATGTCATCAGTGTGTGTCAGGTGAGCTACCCAGATTTCCATATCTGATTGCCTGCAACAGCTGTTATTGGCAGCTAATGCGATACAAAGCAAAGGTCATGGCAGAAGCTCCAACCCTGGGTTCAAATCTGCGGCACTTTTCAGTCTCCATTGCGACATTGCAGCAGCGAGCAGCAGCAGTGGCAGTGCTCACCTTAGTGCACGCGCATGCCACTCGCTGCGGTTGCGACGGCACGTTGAAGTCAACATGGCAGACTTTTGCGACGTTTCGTTTATTCCAATGCATACATGCCCAGCACGTGCCGCAGCTCAGGCCATTGCGTTTCGTTGCCAACTCTCCCATTGCCTGCGCGTGGCATGACAGCCCTTTTTATTGCAGGCTGCGGCCTGCAACAGCACATTGAAGTCGACATGGCCTACGATGTGCGACGTTTCCTTCATTACAATGCATACATGCCTAGCAAGTGCCGCAAAGCGCCACAGCCGAAGCCATCACGTTCTGTCGCCACTCCTCTCATTGCCTACTCCTGGCATAATGACTGTCTGCATTGCAGGTAGCATCAGGCACAATCTTGGCTGTCATGTGCTGCCACTGATGTATCTCCTACCCCCTGCCCTACCAGTACTTCATTCACTTCCGCTTGAGGGGCGGGAGCCCTACTCTGCACAACGTTATGTACCACAGTACCGAACATGGCGCTCCTGCCATTTGTCTACTTGCAGGCGGCGCGCAGCAGCAGCAGCAGCGGTGGCAGCGCTCGTCACGCCGCTGCCTGCACGTGCCCTGTTTGGACGCACAAACCCGGTGCCTCCGCCGCCGCAGCCAACGGAAACGGGCATTGTGGAGATGCTGGATGAGGATGGCATTATGTGGGATGACGAGGACATGGATGTCACAGTTGAAGTTGATGAGGTACGTACCTACTTCACATATACTTTACCTGTGGCAGGTGATACCCCAGTCATGCGTCAGTAGCAAGGTGCGACGAGCTTGCACAGCAGCACCCTGGTACTTCACTGTTGAAGTATACTGTGTGCATGCATAAGCTCAACACAACTGTCAGGCAACAGTGACCATAGTCTCATGTTATCATGCCATCCCTGCTTGTGTGGGCCAGCAGTGATGACAGCAAGGGCTTGGCCAACGCCAACCATGAGCGGTTTGTGTAGGTGGGGTAGCACCGGTGTTGTAGGCTTGCTATCTGAAAGTCATCTGCTGGGGCTGTACACCCGTGAGCACTGTCAGCTGAGCACTGTCAGCTGACGCCGCATCACGCCCCAGCAATTTGCCGCCGCCGCTTGTTCAACTTGAAGAATCATCTGCTACCAGGTTGCTGTCAACTTGCAATGAGCAGCCGTGAACGGCAGGCATTCTTCACATTCTTGCTGACGCTCCAACATCAATGTCAATGCCATGTATGTTCTTCACATTCATGCTCACACACACTCCAACCTCAATGTCAATGTCATGTACCTATGTCCTTCACATTCTTGCTAACACTGCAACATCAATGTCAACGTCGTTGTATGTGTGTCGTTGCGCGGGGTGTATCTAGGAAGTTGTCCTGCCTGAGGGGGCGCAGGGGGGCGCTCTGAGCCAATCACGGCGCAGCGTACCTGGTGTCGGCCAATCGCAGACGTCGGCTCTGCAGCGGGCGCAGGCGAAAAAGCAGGCTATCGCCTCCGGGGGAGTTGTGATTGCTGGCGCTGGGGTGCTGATCGTGGGCAACATGCGCAGAGGGTGAGCGCTGTCACACCTGTACTTCAACTTCAACTTCAGTGGTGGTGTTAGTTGTGTGGAATGTGCTTGTGGAAGGGTGTGTGCGTGTGAAGAACCTCAAAGAAGGGATGGTTGATACGCACCTATGGCAGACATTACAAGAGTGCATGTAGCTACATGCACACTCTGTATGCCAGGGTCGGCAATTTGAATGGTAGGCAGTGCGTGCAGGGCGTGAGCCAGGTTGGCAGACTTCAATTGGAAGCCTTAAACGTTTACTACACTAAACCTACTCAGCTCTTGCCCTGATCCTGCCGTATATATGTATGCATGTACAGTGATCATTCTGAGCAACGTGATTGAAGCGATAGCAGAGTCAACTAGTCTAGCAACATGCCCTCTTCGGCAACCGACAGAACATCAACTGATATAGCGACCGCTACATATCCATAATTGAGACACATCAAACTGTTGATTGATGATATCTTTCCGTTCACAATGGCGCATCTGGCTTCCAGTTGTGCCTGTTCACACAGTGCTGGTTTCTATAACTTCGCTTCATCAGACCGGTGGTGCCAATGTACGCCCTCACCTACTTAGCTCCTGCCAGTCCCCATGAACCCTTTCTCGAAGATATGCAGCTAAGCGGTAGCAGAACTCGTCTCTTCTTTCATGCCAGATTTTCATTATGGTGACCCTCCCCCCCCCTTCGCCCCCGCAACCCGGCCTGTTCACCCCATGCACAGCCAGCCCCCGTCAAGTTACACTGATGAGCAAGCGGTTCACCACTGTATGTATGCATTGGTAGACAAACTCACCTGTGATCTTGGGCTTGAAATTGCGGTTGCATGTGGCTCCCATAGACAGCGCTCGTGTGGATGTCCTAATGCCAGACGCGAGACGTGTGACGTGAAAATCGAGTGACCGAGGTTAAATGTAGTATCCATTCTGCTGTGACTGTGACAGAATGACCCATTGCACTTATCATCAAGGTATTCGAGACACTGGGGTTACGGTACAGGATGCCGGTCGAGGAATGCAATAGCTGAATCTCATACTCTGAATAAGCATGCATGAAGCGCCCTTCCCCGGCCGCTTCTTACCGACATCAGCAATTCGTAATTACATACTGTAAGACTTTGTTGTATTTGGGTACGTGATGAAGTTTGCTTGTGAAACTCTGTGAAACACATTTGCTGCTGGTTCATACATGAATCTGATGTACTCTATGTTTAGTGCTTGTTAACACAATCACATTGAACTGCCTGTTGACATGACAGACGACGCCTTCCAGGCTGGTTCTTGCCAACACTGCACTAATATTTGCACATACATGAAATACATAGCACATAATGAATTCCACTACTTGCTATGCTATGACAGGCGGCGTCCCCCGCCCCGCAAGGCACCAGCTCCCAAGTCCAAGTCATACACGCCGCCGCCGCCGCCTAAGGAGTTCAGCTTTGACCTTCTGGATGATATCGCTGAGGATAGTGCATGTAAGTGCATACGGTTCAAGCGTGATGAGGTATTGTCCATTGCTGTTGTTGAAGTTTGAATATATGCTGTCGCTTAGGGCGCAAGTGATGTGGAGCTTGATGCCTCAAGAAGTACTAGAGTCTACAAGTAACTTGTGACATAGCGTCTCTATGCTCATTCGCTCACTCTAAATGGAAGAAATGTCGTCAAAACACGCTGCTGTTGTTGATGTGTCACTTGCGTCATGCTGTTGTGGTGGACTTCGAGTGTTCACTTACACTCAAGTTCAAGCAAAGGACTGACTAATGCGCATCTTCGCTGGCTTGAGATTGTGACGTTGGTATTGTGTCATGCTGAGCTGCGCAGCGGTGACCGCGGTGCTCACAAGGCGTACTAGCACACTCACCAGCAGAGTGCATCCCTTGGAAATTGTTGTTTTAAGAATGGGCTGTCTGCGCCTGATGCGGTGCGTCCTGCTGAGCAGCTGCGCGTCAACAAGCAATGCAACCCTGTGTGTCATCAAGTGCCTGATAACTTTCTCAGGTTCCTAAGTAACCTTCTAAGGCGCCTTATGTATTTTTCAGGTGCCTGACAACCTTCTCTAGTGCCTGTCGCATGCCCGATGCCGACAACTGTGCTTTATGTGGTGTGTCCTGCTGAGCACTTGCGTGGTAACGAGCAACTTCTCAGACGCCTGACAATCATGAACAGCACTGCGTCAGTACGCGCTGCAAGTAATGTATTCGCATATGTATCGCGCTCATAAGCCGTACTCACACACACACTCGGCATCATGATGCATACCTTAGAGCAGCAACGAAAGAAGACCTCACTGAGCAGTTTGCGCCTGCGGTGTGTTCTGCTGAGCAGCTGCGCGGCAACGAGCAACGCAGGAAAAGGCGCCTGCGGCGGTGGCGGCGCGCTTCCATGCTGAGGTGGAGGCCGCCGGCACTGATGAGGCTGAGAAGCAGCTGCTTGAGGAGATGAGCGCTGCTGAGGTACACTACAGTACACAGTTGTGCCGTTCAAGTGTACATGTTAGAGTGCAACGTGTGGTATGAATGTGCACAAGAAGGTTGTGGCTGAAAGATGAAAGGCAGCCGCTCAAGGAGATTAGTGCTGCTGAGGTATGCCTACGCATAGACTTATGTTGGTGCTTGCAGCAGCTGTCGGCACAAGCGGGTGCACTTGAAGTATGCATGCACTCCTTGAAGTTTGAACCAATGTACATGTGTCCATGAAGAGACAGCACACTCTGTCAGGTTTGTGAGGATTGCTCATAATTGAAGCTGCTTAACGATGCTCTTTGCCACGAGTGCATGAAGTGTATGCCACAGCGCTGTGATCATAAGCGCAGCAGTGCTCAACAGTGATGATTTGTGCAGCGGGCCCGGCAAATGCGGTCACCCATCGCAAACATCAACACCACCTCATGTTGCGGGCGTTGGCCAATCACTGCGTTGTTCGCAGCAATGCTCAGCACAGTGACCCCCCCGTGTAGAGTGCACCTCATCGACATCACAGCACACAGAGTGCCGTTTGGAAATCATAGCTTTCTGAGAGCGTATAGCTCACGACTGTGCCAGAGATGGACAACCACTGGACCCAAGCAGACACAAGACTTGCGGCCAGTGCATGTGTAGCCACTTGGAAGTGATCATTGAGAACCATGAGGCAAAACACGAGAAAGCCACGTTAGTGCCCAACAGGACGCAACCTCAGCTTGAACTGAGCTGTGCGCTGTGCAATGTGTCTCGCCACTTAGGTTTTCACTGTCCAATGTCTCTCGCCTCTTAGGTTGTTCACTTCCCAATGTTTTGTGCCTCTTAGGCTGTTCACTTCCCAATGTTTCTCGCCTCTCAGGTGGTGCCACCTGCGCCGCAACAAGCAGCAGTCAGCGCGCCACCCTCTGCCATGGAAGCGCAAGCAGCACCAGAACCGCCTAAGAAGAAGCTGGGCCTTGGTCTCGGAGGGCTGTTCAAAAAGGTACATGTGCACACGGTACTAGGCATGAGCTGAGCCTTGAGTCATGCTGCCAGGCATGAGCTGGGTGTTGAGTCGTGCTGACAACGCAATGTGTCTGCCTGGGCCTGACTCTTATAGTTCCATGCTTTGAAGTTCTGAGACGGGCGCCGAGTCATGCTGAAATGACACCTCTCTGCCCCCCTGGGCTCAATTTTTGAAGTTATGTGCATGGGAAGTTTCAAGGTGGCCGTAGGTGGCTGCACTTCTGAGATTGCACGCCTGAGCTTCAGACGCCTGGGGTTTGTCGAGCAGCTTCATGTCACAATGGACGTAACATCTGCATAACCATGTCTGCAACATGTCGCCATTTGTGGCGTAAATTCAAGTTCAACAGTAAATTCAAGTTCAACAGCATCAGCTGTCGACTCGCCCCACAACGCCATATTTGTGCAAGAAGGTGGTGGCCCTGAGGCTTGTCACATTCACCTGCCACCTCTTCCCCAAAAGTAGTCACTTCAAGTTCAACTTCATCATGTTGGTGCCGCATCGAATTACCCCCCACCCCTGAGCAATGCCACATTTCCTCGGAGGGCGGTGGCATAGAAGCTCGTCACACTACGCCACACTTCTCGTTTATCTAGTGCGAACTTCAACATCACATTCCACACGGGACCGCCCCACCATTGCCAGCGCGATGCCATGTCTGGAGTGGAGCGATTCTCGCTTCACAAGCCTACACTTACACATCACATATTTTTACTGAAGTTCAACTTGAACATCACTTCATATTCTTTTGATGTGCAGGGCGCCGCATCGAACCGCCCCACCACCATCGGCGACGCCATATCTGCACACACCGTTGCTAAAGTTCAACTTGAACATCCCATTCCAATGTTTTTGGTGTGCAGGGCGCTGCATCGAACCGCGCGACACTGTTGTTAAAGTTCAACTTGAACTTTACTGCTTCATGTGTTTGGTGTGCAGGGCGCCGCATCCAATCGCCCCACCATCCACCATCGCGACGCCATATCTGCACACACTGTTTCTAAAGTTCAACTTGAACATCACTTCTTCATGTTGGTGGTGTGCAGGGCGCCGCATCCAATCGCCCCACCACCATCGGCGACGCCATATCTGCACAGGAAGGGGGCGGGCTAGAGGGCTTTTCGCAGGCGCTCGCTGGCTACCTCAGCCACTTTGCGCCCCCGGGCAGCTTCGCGCCAGACCCCACGTTCTTGCGAGGTGCGGCCTTTTAGGGTTAGGGTTAGGGTTAGGTTTAGTTAGGGTTAGCTTGCAGGCTACCTCAGCCACGTTGCGCCCCCGGGCAGCTTCGCCAGACCCTACGTTCTTACAAGGTGCGTCGTGGTCTTTTTGTCCTGATACCACATCACCTTGATGTCCTGGTGAAGACGCGCTGTGTATTGACTAAATTCTTCAGGGCTTGTACAGGTCTGAAGGGGGGTAGGCATACATGTGCACCAGGGCAGCTTCGCTCCAGACCCTACATTCTCGAGAGGTGCGGTTGCTGCAGGTCATTCTTGAAGTCAGAGCGCTCAGCTCTGTTGCTGCAAATCTGCTGTGTAACGACGGTGTGTCCCAGGGCTTTCGCCACCTGACCGAGTAGGTCAGTTCAAGCAGGTGCAATCGGGCACGGGAGAAGCCATACCTCTTCAACGCCATGTTAAGGACGCGTAGTGTATCGACATTATTGTGATATCCTCGCACCTCAGAAGGATAAGGCTGCCGGTTCAGTATGCACAAGCTTTTCAACATTGTGGATACGTAAACCCAAGGGCACCACCATAATATTATATATTTTCAGGGTCTGAACGGGGTAGGTACGTATGTGCCCGCAGCATTGACTGGGTACGTGAGCCGCTGTGCACCCCCTGGATGCTTTGCTGCGGCGCCGTTTACGCTGCACTTGGACGATTCGCCATCGTGATGTGCGTGGGCACCCTTTTTTCAACTATCGCACAGCTTAATTCATCTGGCAGACCTCAACTGCGCCAAGCAAATAGCCTGCACTGCTGGCAGCTGCTCCGCAAACATAGCCTTCTCAACGTTCAGAGCCCGTTTTGCAGGAAGCTCCAACTTATGGAGCATCACCTGTGGTGTTTTGCTCCCACTCCGGGCAGGTGAATGCGCACTTCATCAACACTCATGTGCGGTGTGCAATGGGCTTCTTGTAGATTTCTCGTACTTCGAAGTCACGCATGGCTGGCTCCAAATGTCAAAATCAAAAACCTGTCCAGGGATCTGAAACAGCGTAGCGGTCCTAGTGGGGTCAGGGAGTGTAGTGTGCAGCTCACCTGCTCGGACAGTCCACCAAGAGCATGCGTTCCTTCTACATTTATGAGTTTGCTTGGGGTAGAGTTAGGGTTAGGGTTAGGGTTATGCGTTCCTGCATCTCCCACACACTCTCGAACCATAAGTCATGGTGGCTAGACTCTTGACTGCAATGCCAAACTGCCTCGCGTGACTTCTGTTTGTCTGCGCCGGTGTTCCTCCCAGCAGATGGTGAGCTCGACAGGGCTGGCGCGGAAGGGACCCTGCTGGAGCTGGTCAGCTCATCAGGGTAAGTATCCTTGACCTTACCATACCCTCTGAGTTTACGACATAGACTTGTGCTTCGCATTGCCTACGCTTGCTCTGTATGCAGAGGTGTAGCCCACTGACGACATGGACTTGTGCTTTGCATTGCGTGCGCTTGCCTGGTTGCATAGGTATATGGCATGCATCTATCGTACTTTCATGTGACGCGCGTCACGCTGTTAGGGTGAGGGTCATGGTCATACCTTTGCCTGAACATGCCCACTGAGTTTACGCCATAGTCTCGTGCTTCGCATTGCCTGCGCTGCCCTGTATGCATAGGTATATGGCATGCATCCAGGGTTTAGGCTTAAGGGGCACATATACTGTGAAGCTGATGCGCGCATATCGACTATGAGTCAACAAATTGGCTCAAGGGCAAGGCCAATCTAACCCGATTTCAAACCCTCGGCATTCAATTGCTATTCCATGCTGCTGCTCTCTCTCACGCATTCTCAACGCTGGAAGCGGGTGCTGACGGTTTTGGTTGTACCGGAAGTAATAGTTATGTTGAGAAATGTCTATGTACGCACGCACAATAGTGTCAAATGATGCGGCCAACTTGTGCATGCACTGCTGCTTTCGCGCGCCACTGACTCCACAGGGTCACGTATAACTGACATCTCGCCACCCTGCTTGTGCATCTGGCAGGGCGACATCGCTGCAGGTTGCCGACGCCATTGCAGACGTTGTCAACGCAATGGTCGTGGGCCTCACAGACGCCGCTGTGGCCGCCATCAAGGACGAGGACCGCTGCAGACAGGTGTGTATGCGACCCTAACCCTAACTCTAACCAACTCTAACCCTAACCTGCACTTGATACAGGCAGGTGTATATGTAACCGCAATCCTAACAGTGACCCTAGCTTGATACTGTACTAGTGTGCTGCAAATATACCAGCACAACACTGCATCCACAGCGCCTGGCCGTGTACTGTGCAGCGCGGCTCCTACAGTGCGTCTAGTTTGACGTTTGCAGCTGCGCCATCCCTTGTCGCACTGCATGTCTCAAAGTGCTTCATCAAACCAGTCTTGTCAAGTACTTCAACGAAATATTTTCAGCGCGTGTCATTTTTGCTTTCATTATTTGCAGTGTTGAAGAACAGTCCTGGCATTTGATGTTGCCGCATTGCGTGACAATCGCTGATGACCGCAGGCGTTGAGCAGTCTGCTGCTCTCCAAGGATGTGGTCTCGCTGCTACCATGGCTTTAAGTACTCAAGAACAAAAGACACGTTTCACTACTGCGTCTTATAGCTACCTTGTGCATCCTTGACTTGATACTCTGCACAGATCGCCGTGAGTGATCTGCTGCTCTGCCTCATGCTGTAAGTGACGTGCCTCACTGCCGCTGTACCACTGACTGTACACGCGCGCAGCGTGGATGCTGAGCTGTGCTGCGTTGCCAATGCCCAAAGGCGCAGTTCAGACGAAGCTTTGTCAAAAAGCTTTGTTTTATCATGTAAAGCCTGGAAACACACTGGACCCTCGCTTTTCCTTGAGGCCTTTATGAATACAAGTCCAAAATTACAACTCATGCCCTCTGCCTTCCCCATATCTCATCATATCACATCAAAAACCAATGATGCGTCCTCTTGCTGCCTCGTGCCACAATACACACAGGCCTTGAGCGACCTGCTGCTCTACATGGACAATGCGGGGGGGACGTTTGCGGCCGTCTGCCCCGGGGTCGCTCTCGACCCCCCTCTGCGCTACAACGGCGCTGCCAAAAAGCGCCAGTTGGAGGAGCTCTATGAGAACTTCACAAGGGCCATGGTGACGGACCAGAGGTAGGTTGTTGTGCGAGCACAGGTGCTTCAGAGTGTGGTGATGATGGTATCAAGGTTAAGGTGGTTTGCGATTGGATGCTGTGTGACCGGTGCAGAGCGGAAGGCTGTGTCAAGAGGCAGCAAGCGCAGCCATTGTGGTTAGAAGTTCACATGTGTTCGTTACTACAGATCATAAGCATTAGCAATGTTGACAGTCTAGTTCTGCACACGCCTTTGGGTTTAGCATCATGCGCCGACTCAGTATTTCCAAGAGTTCACATTTAGGTTTGCACTTCAAATTGTATGTGTATATATGCAGATATGTGACTCTGTGCACCTCCATAGAAAATACATGGTAGGGGTGCAAAGCCACCTGGCAATCGATGCTGCTTCGGCTTTGTCCTGCCCTGTCAACGACAGCGCCAACTGTTGGCAGTTCTTGAACTCGGATGTTATGCTTAGCACTTTAATGTGATCAATTCCACCAGCTGCTAGTAATAAAGCGCGATGAGCCCATGTTCACCCAGTCAATCCAGAACACAATACTTTGCAATTAGAATGAGGTGCTCAAACATGGATCTTATGCTGCACTCTACTGTCGCAGCGCCGACATGTCGGCACGGCAGGAGCGGCTGCGTGACATGCTCAACATCAAGGAGTCCAAAGCGCGGGTGAGTCTGAGTCAGCAGTGTGATTCTGAGTCATCAGCATGATTCTGAATCAGTAGCATGATTCTGAGTGAGAAGCATGCGTCTGAGGAGGCAGCATTGAGTCACCAGCACAGGTCTGAGGAGGCAGCATGAGCTTCCTCGCCCTCGCTGTTTGCTATGCTGCACCTTTTCTTGCTGCCTCCCAGAGGTGTGCGACTAGCTCATATGTATAGCAACCTCAAGCTGGTACTTGAAGGTATAGTTCTTGCTGGACGCTTTTTTTCATATTGAGCATACTTGAAAGTGACTGAACCAGATGTCTCAACGCTAGCATGCATACCCTTGCCTTGTCGCACTTGCACCCAGTTGACTTCAAGTCGATCATACTGGTGTGTATGATGCACAAGCAGATAGGCATAGCCATGCTTGTGCCTGACACCCCATCACCATCTCAGATGTACGGCACAAACTCCGGGTGCACGCTCTGCACTTGACACCAATCGTCAATTGACCTTCACGATGCTGCCTGTTGCCCTGCAACAGTCCCTGAAACTTCTTCATACCTCAAAGCTTCGCGGTTGGTTAGCGGCTGCTAATGTAGGCTCACTCTGTTCAAATGGTTGATGAGTCGCTGCGTGCTTTGCTGGCTGACGCTTCATTCATCTACGTAGTCATACAGGTGTACACACTGCGCTTGAACGACGTGTACAGTCAGCGCTTGACACCATTCCTCTGCCGACCTTCGTGATGCTTGCTGCCTGCTTGCCCACCTGAAACAGTCCCTGGAACAGAAGGTTCTCATGGAGGTGGTCCAGAAGATGATGAAGGAGGGGGGTGACGGCGCTGATTTGGCTGCGCTCATGGGGGGTATGGGGGGCATGGGCGAGGGGGGCGGCATGCCAGAGGTAAGCTGAGCACTGTGTTGCCTCGCATTGAGCGCTGCTGCACCCCTTCGCAATCATGTTTCATGCAATCAACAGAGGTGAACTGAGCACTGTTGCCTAGCGGTGAGCTCTGCTGCGCTCCTTCGGAATCGTGCGCCATGCGATTAACAGTGGAAAGTAGGCACATGAGACTGTCTAGGAAAATGCTGCCAACATCAAATTGCTGGCCAGGCGGACCCCCAAACGGCTCATGGGGTTGCACCATTCGGGTTAGGCTAGGGTTAGGGTTAGGGGGTAACAAAGTGTGTATTCAGTGGTACTATTCATTGATTTTTCTTGCGGTGCCGCATGCGTTGATGTGAGGCGGATCACTCTAACCCGCGGTCCGTGTCACAGTACATCACATACACTTTTGCCGCAGTCGTGCGTGAGCGAGGTCCAGCAACAGTACTAACCCTAACCCTAATAGTTGACCGTTCCCATGCGTCTGCAATGATCAACCGTTGCCGAAGAGCCAGGTTGCATCAATGTGCGAAGTCCCATTTCCAAAGGCTGAACATACTTCATCATATACAGCGCTTAACATACTCGTTGTTTGTGTGACAGGGCCCTGAGGTAGCGGCTCAACTTGAAGCGTTTAAGGCGATGGTCAAAGACGGCAACGTCAGTCGCGATGAGGTCACGGAGCTGCGCAAGATGTACAAGGACATGGGCATGGTAGGTGCACTCTTACTCTTGCGGTTTTCCTGTTTTTGGAAAGTAGTGAGGAAGCACTGATGTGAGCATCATGGGGAGTGCACCATTTGCTGTTGAAGGAAAGTGGTGAGGAAAGCACTGAACGTGCGCAGGTTTGATGAGGGCGTGGGCATCCCCTGGTGATGCGATTGGTTGCCGGTAGTTGCTGGTGCGTGTTCATGTGGAAGTTCATGTTGAAGTGGTCTGCTTGGCTTTTTCATGACGTGCGAGGAGGGCACGAACCTGCGCAGATTTGACAAGGACATGTAGCAGGGCTTTCTTGCAGTCGGGCTGATTTGTGCCACGAAATTTGCCCAATTTCGAGCAAGCATTCGCAGCGTGACTACGCCTAGGAACATGCATGCATATCGATGCAGTCACTCGCAGTCTTGAAGCGGTCAAGAAACGTTCTCAATGCAGTCGCTCTCAGGCTTGAAGTTGCCATGAATTGGCCTATATTGAATGAGTGTCGCGTATTGCAGCAATTGCGCGCATGATGGTCGTTTCGTGTTGTCCACTTGGGCGTGGCTTGTTATGTAGGGCTGGATGCCCCTTGTATCCTGAAGCTGTTTGTGTTACACTTCAGTAAGTATGGCGTGAAAATGCGCGCCTGACAGCAGCTTCTTTCAGGCTTAGTGCCAGGTGTGCTACTGACTGTGTCTTGCCCGCGGACCGTCAAGATGTGTAGTGGGGTCACGGGTGTTTGCACAACTCGCAAACCCAGCACCACTTAATATAGGCATGATACGTCTTCCACTGCCTTGCATCTTCATGACACTGGAGTACCGTGCAGGCCTGCTTGCTTCTCAGCTGCAGGAGTTTTGGGAGTCATGTTTGCGCTGCCCTGAGCACATGCCGACTGGCGCAGAGTGCGAAAACATGCTGCGTGCAGTGCAGACGCGGCAGAAGTGATGGCGCTACGTACTTGGTCGCCAGCACCCTCCAACTTCAAATAGGCGTTCTGACACGGTGCTGCAGCTTGAAGTCTGAGAAGCTCGACTGTAATGAGCTCACGTCCATCTTCACCCACGCAATTTTGAGGGTTGCAACAACCGCAAGTTATGCTGGCTATTACTGTAGATGCAATCTCATGCTTCCATATGTTGTGACACACAAGGGAAGGTGGTTGCGGTGGCCATGCGCACTAGCTACTGGCTCGGACACTGAGATGTTTGCCATTGCGTTACTGCTCCCTTCCCACAGGACATTGACCAGATGGTGGCAGAGTCTGCAGCTGCTGAGAGCACTATGGACAGAGAGGTGCGTAGCGACAGGAATTGCCGCACTGTTGTGGATCAGCTTGACAGACATGTTGCATTTGTCCAAGCGCAGATGTTTCCAACATGCAGGTTCATTTGCTGTCCGTGATCGGCAGTCTTGCCAACCTGCAGTGGGCACATCTGTTGCATTACCCATGCAATTTTTTTTTGGTCAAGCTGTTTTACGCCAATCGAGCTGTTTTGATACTTTACACCATGTACATAGCCACCTGAGCACCACCACTACCTGCTGATCGCACCTGAACCAGGTGGCGTACTCCAGATGCAAACAACAACTGCCACTCCCATCCACCATAACTCCAAAAGTGGCTAGATCTTACAGGAACCAAACTCTGCACCTGAACCTTAGTTGAAGTGTTGTTAAACAGATAACCTCCGCATCGAGTACATATGCACACCCAGTACAAGAGCACCCGGTTACTCAGCAGCTGATCATGGCTCATCGTGCGCATCACTGCTGCCGCGTTCAAGGAAATAATTCTGCAGTTCTCATACTGCACGCCAGTTGACCATTGTTGCGAGTGCCAACCAGTGCCGAATCGCCTGTTGTTTGCTGCGCTCTGTGCATGTGTTTCTGTGCAGGCCAAGGAACTGTATTCCCTGCTTCGGCAGATGCTGGAGCAGCACCCTCTGTAAGGACTACCACTCAAGCAGCAGTGGAAAGGAATACATTCAAATAGCAACAGGGTGCATCATATACTTCAAGTTTGAAGCCCTGAGCGTCCTCCCTTCTGCTGTTGGCTGCACACTGAATGCACACGTGTGTCATTTTCTCGTTCAGCACATATCATTTGATCAAGAGACCACGTGGTGCAGCATGGACACTGAAGGCGCCTTTCCGCGGGTCATGCAAAGCTGATGGGCCTTTATTTGGCAGGCTCAGAGTGGCTTAGGAGTGTCACCACGAGCGGCTGAGTCGTTGCGCATTCCGCTGTGTCGTGCCTGTACTGTAGCTGCATCACACCTGCACTCGCCGCGTTCCCGAAGCTGCATTCCCCAAGCTGACATGAAATCAATGCGTCAGCACACGACGAGCATTTTATGAATACTCACTGGATCGAAGTTGTCACCATGGACTGCATGCATGGCGTAAATCTCTGGCCACATTCGACATTGTGACACCTGTTGACTGACAGCGCTTGCCGAAAAAGTATGTGGGGAGCGCATTGCCTGCGTGGTGTGGCAAATGTATGTATATGTTTACAACAAAGGGGGGATATCAAAACCCAGGTCAGTCCCTGTTCTGTGGGAATCTGCCTGTATATGTGCAGTCAGTCAGGCCCATGCGCTTCGAATCCCCCTTCTGGGAGTATCTCTTGTTCTGCTTGGTTGATACTCACATCACTGATGCCAGCAGTTGCGACCAGTGAGTGCAAAGGCAACTCTGTCTCTCTCTGCTGCAGCTTCTAGACATCACCTCAGCACCTGCGCAGCAATGAGTTCTCTCTGCCCTGCCTTCTTTGGGCATCTAAACACTATAGCCCAGCAACCTGTTGAACTTGACAGTACTTATTAGGCGGTTTCCAGAAGCCAGAAAACCCACAAACCGTATGTATCTTGCTTGAACGTCACCCACTTTCACTTGGTGTGTGTCCGTCGCCTGAGGTGTGTGGCAAAGTCAAGGTGCAAGTTGCGGCATTCAGTCAGTGTGTCAAGCAGCAAGCCGTGTACGCAGGTCGTACCACGTTGCCATCAGTGCGCACGTGTTGGGGACGAAACAGCAGCTTGCGGTGCTTGCGGAGCGATTGTGTGCGAGCGGCGGCACTCAGGCCATGGTGCCTTGGACCAGGAATTGAGACAGCACGCACGACAACAGGGTGGCGGCGGCAATTGCGTCTGGATGACTTGTTCATCAGTGCATCAACGCCACCTGCAGCACATTGCATGTCACTCCACCACAGAGGCATCATCTGCAGCGGCCTTGGCGACAATGCTAGTAGACACTTGCACTCTCTCTCGGCGGTCTTCCAGCGCGGAGCTTCTGCACCAGCATGAGGCTGGCCACGTGGAGCAGCAGCGCCAACAGCAGCAGCAGCAGCAGCAGTTGCAACATCATCTGTCCACCAACGCGCTGCTGGCTTCGCCCAAAGCTGCAGTAGCAGCAATCGCGGGTGGAGGCGTAGCTGCAGCCAACATCTCTGTGTCTGGGAGCCTTCTATTCTGGGCGCATGCCTTGCCGGCGTTTCTGGCGCTGTGCGCGGGATTGCTGGCCAATGGGGGCAACAAATATGTGCGGCTAAAGGTGGCGGGGGAGTGCGGTTCAAGATGGGCAGATGTCTACGGTGAGTTGAGGTTGCGACATGGCCACATCCACAAGCAAATTGCACATCAAAGCGTCAGTATCGCTTACTGCTGAACGAATCGTCTCGCATTCACTGCGTGGAGGAGCCGCCAACTGCTGCAATTGTCATTGGTACAGTATACATACATGCTACCAAGCGATCTGCGCCAAACAAGCAGCAGAAAGCGGTGTATTTCGAATAAATGCACATTCTACTGGTACCTTCCTCAAGAAGGCTCCAAAGGGCTTGTTGAAGGGCTTTGAAGTTGTTACTTGGTTGTAGTGCCCCCTAACCTCTTGCTCAAGCGCAGCTGCTGCTATGCACTGCCGGCCAGCATCACATCAGGTCTTGCATTGTGCCTTGACTGAACGAAGCGCTACAAGACTGGATGACGCCTGGCTTGCTCAAATCACATTCACATTAGGTACTTGAAACTCTTTGTGACAGTGCTACATGCCTGCATACTTACTTCTAAGTCAGCACATAATGTTGCCATCACTGCGTGCTGCGTCAAACTTGCACTCAATTGAAGCGCTGTAGCTTTCTGAGCACTTGTTAGCACTCGCTCGCCGACTCTGAGCACGGCAGTCTCGCGATGCACACTCGCAACACTTGGCAGAAAGCGATGCTTCATCATGTTGTGCAGCTGCCGATCATCAGCATGTTCACTCATGTTGTTCTGAAGCATCCATTCAACAAGGTCATTTCTTATGAAGGTAGCCGCCATGTCATGTGAAACCTCTAGGCTTCGCGCCAGAGCAAGCAGGTAACATCTGCAACTGCTGCTGTTACATTGTGCAGCAACCGACACTTTCTACTCCTCGGTTGGGGTATCCATGTAGCCACACAGTACACACAGCACGAGTCAGCAGTGAGTTCGGTTAGGGTTAGGGGTAGGTTATCAGCAATGTCATTGCATGCTCGTCAATATGAAGTGGGCGCAGCTGTGTTCGCTGTTGACGATGTCTGTGTGACAACCGCGTCGCCTTGGAACGCCAGTAATGTCCCCTACTAATGATGCCCTTTCGTCATTGTCTTCTTATCATGGGGACCATAGAACCCGCTTGCATTGAAGCCAAGTTAGCTGAGCGTTGCTGCCGCCGCGTCCCTTCGCAGATGGCCCGGATGGAGCTGTGTGCTGCGGGGGAATAGACACGCTTTTGGTGATGCCAGTGGGCCTGTGTCGAGCGGTGTCACTGAACTGGACAACGGCGCTCATGTCGCAGTTATGGGCGGCGCTGCTGGTGCCCGTCATCGGTGAGCGCATTGTTGAACTTCATGTGTGACGCTCGCAACATCAAAGCTATCGGTTGCATTGCAATCAGCGCAAGGCGCTTTTGGACTGAACGCTGCGTAGGTGCTTTTGACTGGTAGATGCGGGTGTGCATTTAACTGCAGCTGTGACGCCCACAACATGACCAATCAACGGTAGTGGTGAACATCGCGGTGTGGTCAGCTGCACTGAACAGTCAGTGAGCAACGCTCAGCAAAGATTCCGACCAGTGGTGTTTCACTCAGAGTGTGATCGAGCAGCCGCGACAGGTGCAGTTGGCGCGCTTCATTGGCCAGTACGCAAGGAAGGTCATGAGTGACGTGCCATTACTAGACTTATGTTTCTGTTGGTTCAAACAAGCTGCAGTGACAACGACAGGTGACAAATGCCGAGACTGAAGTGCGGGTTTCTGTCAGTGTAAGATGCGCAAAGCTGCCAGCTGACAAGACACTGGCCATGTTCATGTTCCCGCACGCTGCAGTATTGGTGTGGCAGCCGCTGGTCAGTGTATGCATGTACATGGGGTACATATGTACCACAGCACGTGCAGTTGAAGTTGCTCAGCGACCGTATTCTTTCAGTTTGGCATGTTTGACGTCAGCACGCTTGCATGTACATCATGGTGCTAGTGCTACAGGAATGGGTATCAAACCGGCTCGCCACTCCACCACATTGAAGTTTCAACTTGAAGTTTTGACTTTCGCGGCCATTGCCATCAGAGGATAGACAGACGATCACACTCTACAGTTGTACCCCAGCCATGCCTCTCAGACTGTTACTGGCCCGATCCATGCGTTTGTACTTTCATTACTTCTCGCTCACGGCGCCAAATGGCCCAGATGGTGGATGGCCATGGACTTGCAGCCAGGTGTCTTTGTGAGCACCTTGAATGAGTCTCAATGCGCATTGCCGATCACCTCCAAGCGTTGTAATTGTTCATTATCCGTTCGTAGGGTCTGTCGCTGACCCGATCCACGCTTCTGTACATGTTCATTACCCGCTCGTAGGGTTTGTGGTGAACACGGGATCGCAGACACCGGCGCGGGTATTTTGCCCAAGGGAGGATGTCACCACGCGTCACCTGCGGCGGTTCCTGCTGTATGCCGTGCTGGCTCTGTGGCGCACTCGCGTCCTATACAAGGTGAGCACTGCCGCGGCGATTGTGCCGTTGCGTCAGTAACGGAACAGAACACTTGTTAACGGCACACTGTACAAGTCTATCCCGGGAGATGGGAGGCATTTCGCGCATGTCGCAAGGGTAACCTGCTGTTTCGCACTGTCACGCTGACTAGTGCCATTGCTCAGCAAGGTGAGCACTCCCACCTCTGATGAATGTCAGCGCTCAGACTGTCTTCTACACAAGGTGAGCGCTGCCACGCAAAGAGACGCCAGTGCTCAGCGCTGCTGTACGAGTAAGGCGAGCACCGCGCCATGCTGCATATGGCAAAAGTCAGAAATGCGTCCTGTACAGGGTGAGCACTGCCATGCTGATGAACGTCAGTGCTCAGTGTCTTATGTGGTGAGCACTGCCATACTGACTGTGGCTGCTCGGTGACGCATGTCAGAACAGCATGAATCGTTGAAGTTTACGGAACAGTCAAAGTTGCTTGCGCTTTGAAAAGCCTGCGCTAACGGGTGCTGAGGTGCGGCTGTGAACAAAACACAATAGAATGTCCGCAACATTCTATTTCCGCAATTTTTTCAGCACTGGTGCCATGCTGGTTATCGTTGGTTATCCCTCTCATCACAACGCCGCACATCTGTGACACAGGGGCTAAAGTGGTTGCAGCGCTCAGCACTGGGGGATGCTCACGGCGCCGACGACTGCTGGTGAGTCAGTCTGGCGCTGTTACAATGCTATACCTTTTACATGCCCTCACGTTTCCGTATTGGGCAGAATGCGCTACATTTGCACATTCAATTGATGGGGGGGCAAACAAAATTCAGCGTTCACTGTACGTGACCTGACCTAAAGCGAATGGAATGTGGTAGCACTGCAGTTTACACCTTCTCATGACAGTACTCTCCTCTTGAATGGTGTTATAACTTACGACGTTCAGTACCTGGCGGTCTTTACCTTCTCATTGCAGTACTCTCCTCTTGAATGGCATATTATAACATACGACTTGCTGTGCCTGGTATCCTTGATCGTGTTGATGGAGAACAGCTTCAAATGTCCTTTGCTCATGGTATGGAGACCAGACCCACGAGACACCCATGCAACTCTTTGCATAAGTTAGGGATGGAGTAAGGGTTTGGGTCAGCGTTTATGTATGCACACCAAGCGCACACGCTGCCGCAGTGATCTTGCCATCAACATGCTTTTTAACGTCAACAAGCAGGTTGCGCCATTGTGATGATATCAGCTACAGTATGCCCTGTGGGCTTTGATGCTGGAATGCAGAGTTCTTTCACCAGCACAGCGCATGTGCACTGTTGATCATCATCACGCACCACACTCTGAGATTCATGGGAACTTTCTGGTGTCTTTGCTCAGTCAGGCAGCCACAATGTGCTTATTAAGGTTTGTGATATGTGCGCATGCAGGTATGCACAGCACACCTGGCGCGGCGTGTGCAGAAACGGGTTTGACTTCAGCGACCATGTGGTCCTCTTCATGGCGCAGTACCTCGCGATACAGGTGTGTACTGTGTACTTTCTATGTACTCATTCTCGCTCAGGGCACGATAAAGCCTCTATGGTCCCCTTCATGGCGCAGTACCTGGCAATACAGGTGTGTACCTTCCAAGTACCCATGCTCGCTCAGGGCGCAAGAAAGCCTAGATGTCGGAGGCCAAGCTTGCTATAAGAATTCATGTGCACCTGTGACACCTCACGCGTGTGTACGTGAGTGGTCACTGTCATCATAGTGTGTAGTAGCACAACACAATTAAAGTTGAAACTTCAATCAACTGTCGATTGTCATCATGGCATCGGCAACACTACCATTCCAAGCAAGATTGCACAATCCCCACATCAACCTATTCACTGCGAAACTCGTCCTGAACTTTTGACTCCCTTTCAGCATGCCTATGATCTTGCTGAATTGAGCTGAAGCAATTTGAGGCCATCACGGTGTTTGTGGTTGTTGTAGTGACCTCCTTGACATAGTGACGATCTCGACCATTCTGGAACATGCTGGACTCTTCCTCGCCAATGCGAGCTTTTCAGGATGCGCGCACTGCTCGGTCTACAACGCAGCTGGCGCACCTGTGCCCCGTCCACCGCTGTTGCACACTTTCCAACCGTGTGTGGCGCTGCTGCATGAAAGCGCCACGCGCCCTAACCCTAATCCAAACCCTATGATGCTGCGCTCCCATGTGACTGCACACCACACTGTCAACGCACCATCAACTCAGTGTAGATGCGCATGCTGCGTCTGTGCCCTAGCAAGCACTACAATGCGGTCAGCAGGTACACATCTGAGCTGCGTGCAATGTTGCAGCAGGAGTGCCTGGCATATGCTCGTGACAGTGCTGCACTCCCAGTTGACCATGCCATACTCTGCAGTATTGCATTGGACGAAAACCCCTCAGTGTTGATATTCGCACCGCGCCCCCCCCCTAAATTCTACACCCGGCTCTTCCTTTGTCAACTTTGCGTCCACTGCAAAAGCGAACGTGATCCTGAGCCTACCTCCGCTTCGCGCGCCCGCAGATGTTTGAGACGTTTGCGACGCTGCACGAGAACCGCAAGCGGTTCGCGCGGGTGGCCAGCGCTGCAGTCGGCGCGCTAGTCAGCTTCGTCGCCCTTGGGGGAATGTTTGATACGGTAGGTATTGTTGCCACATGTATTGTAGGTAACATGGGTGGGACCAGCTTCATCGCTGTCGGGGGCATGCTCGACACGGTATGCAATACCTACTGTATTTACTTGATCAAGTAAAACCCTGCACACCACCTTCTACACTACGCGCATTCAAGAGCGCTGTCAATAGCTGCTGCACCTCCTGTGTTTGGGCTACCAGCTGGAGCTGGCCTACCGAACACGTGAGACCTTTCCATACTGAACACCCATGCCCTCGAACGCTACAAAGCTCGCACACAGAAGTCTTTTGACCTGTGGATATGATGGCACTGTTTGACTCGTGGCCAATGACTGCAACAGCGGCGACCACGGTTATTGGTGGAAGGCACTTGCGGCTAACCATCCTTTGTCACCTAGAGCTCTACGATCTTTTGATTCGTTTCCATAAACCTACGCTGCTGCCCACGTGTCAGTTTCGTTGCGGCAGCCCCAGTGCCGCACTTGAACTGCTGCGCATCAGGTCTCAGCATTCGTCTCCTGAGTGGTGCTGGCGGTTCACGTCTTGAAGAATGCTTCCATGCCTACAGTTCTTTGGGCATATATGTACATCTACAGTTCTTTGGTGCATACATGATGTGTTGAACTGCAACTGTGCGCAGGCTTGTCAGTCTCATAAGCACATGCGATATACGACATGCGTCATTGGTATCCATGCGGTGAAGCGCCCTTTGCCTGGCTGAGTGTCAGGCATGCTACCAGTTGCTGAAATATGTGTTGCTGTGCTCTCTGCAGCAACTTGGCATCCAGTCAAGACGACCCTGCTGTATTAAATTGTCTGTCAATATCGCTACATGTTTGCCCTTGTGCAACACAACCATATGATGCTGCATGCTCAATTTTCAGGGCCACCGTCATGATGGCGCAGTGATCTGGGTCAGGCTGCGCCAGCGGGTTGAGACAAAGGGTCTGGGGTACCTATGTGCATACATGTGCAGCATCGGACATTCATTGCCAAGTCTTTATGGTGTGCTGTTCTGCAGCTCACCAGGCTCGCATGAACTTGGAAAGACACCATTCAACGCAGTGTGCTTGCATAACCTGATTGCAGTCACAAATGCCCCATCAGCGCCCTGCTTTTCTGACCACCGTGCACGTTGCCATGCTACACATGTCACAGGTGGCATTCTTTCACACAAGAACAGAGAGCATTGTGGGGTTCGTTGTGGCAGCAGTGGGGACCTTCCTGCCGCTGTGGGTGCTCATGACGGGCAGGTATGTATGGTATTCGACCTGAAGTTGAAGTCTATCCAGTTGAAGTGTCTCCAATGTGCGTTTCTCCCTGCGGGTTTGGGCAGTTGTGCAGTGTGGTGCATGATATATTGTGGTATCGTCATAGCATTCTAATAGATGGAAGAAAGACGATACCAAATGCCTTATTTGGCATTGAATTGCGAGTCCTTCATGGTAGAAGTTCGCAGACGTTTGGCTCATAGGCCTCCGTTGGACTGTAGCTCTCTTCTGGAGTGTTAGGGTTCCAGCTGTTGCACCTTTCTCCTGCTGGTGTATATCTGATCGATTAGAGTATGCAGTATGCCTGCCGTAAAACTCGCTCTCTGGCACATGTGCACAAGTTCACGTGCGATTGCATTCTGCCAAATGAGAGTCGCCTTGTCTCATGTGCCTCTCCCGCCGGTGGCCATGCAACTCTCGGATTTTTTTTCAGAACTTCCTCTGGGGCTATGATTTCCACAGCTGCAGCCCCCTTGCTTGGCCACCCTGGCATCATGGGTCCCCTGGCTTTGCAATGCCACTGCCATTGTGTCAGTACCATCACCTATGCTACGGTGGCGCGTGGCGCTGCCGCGTCGTTTGTGTGACGTGTCTGTTGTGATATTTCCACACCAGAGCTGAATTCGCGAAGCCAAAATCGCACATGTTTTGCGGCGCTCCTTAAATTTAATACTACAGGACATTACATGTCCGTCCCGACTCATCATGTGCTGTGCTGCTCTGATGGCACCTGTTGCACCAATGGTCACTGTGTCCGTTGCAGGGGGGCATCAGTAACGCGGTGGCTGGACCCATCCTACTACATCAACATTGCTGAGAACTGCTGCTCGCCTGAGCTGGCCATGCCCAAAGCAATCTCCTGCGGCGACCTGAACCATCGCCACAACTGCCACCAAAGTTGAAGTTCTCTTGAACGACACTGTTAAGGTGACACCTGCTCAGCGGGGTTGTCACTGGGGCGCATTCTGTGGGGGCCTCTTTGCTGCAACGCCAGCATGACAGGGGGGTCTGGGACTGTCTTTTACAGTTGTAAGCTTGTATATATGAGGCGCATTCGGGGAACGGGGGGGGGTCTTTCGTGGATCGCGGTCAGTTTCAAGAAGACAGCGATTGATGCCTCAACGATCAGCGAAGATAAGGAGCGCAGCACAGTACGGGTGCTGCTGGGTGCGCGGCCGACTTGTGGTGTAAGAGTAATACAGAGTAGGTATGTAGCGGCAATGCCCCTTTTCGCTCCTTCAGATGCGCGCGCCCTTAGCCACAGCCCTCAAACAATCAGTCAAATGCGTGCGTCTTTCTCCTCTACATCATATATGTCCGCACGAGCATTATGTCCCTGGTGTCTGGCGTGCACGGCGTCGCCTCGCACCACCGCTGTTACAGCAAATATAGTTTGTATATGCCCCCCTGACTGCATGCGCGCTTGCGCCAGTCTCTCTCTGCTTCCTTCGCATGAGTTGCTCTATGCTGACAGTTGGCAGTGCCAGCACATATACTCATGTAATGTGGCGGCGGCACATGGGTTGCTTCTCGAGCGTGCGCGTTCGTGCAAGCATCGCCATGCTTTGGCGGCTCCTCAGGGCCTCCCGAGGGGGCATTGCCACCTGGGAGTTGAAGTAATCATGACAGATCCTCTTCCTGATCAGGCACACCATGCACATGAGAGCCTTCAGCAACAAAATTTAAAAAATAAAGTAAGGTGACTCTCACAAAGTCCCTACATTGAAAAATCTGTACCTTGTTCTGCTTGTGCACAATTGCCAAAGGTGTGAGTATTTCCTGAGGTGCTGCTGTGACCAACAGTCCGTCAAACAGACCCACTATGCTGGTCTCTATGACCAAATTACAAACTTACCACGTACTTCTATGTTGGCAATTGGGTCATTTTGGCAGCATCTGGTACAGCGGCGGAAGCTGCTGGAGCCTTTGAAGCTGTATGCACGCAGGATGTCAATGCATGTCAATGCCCGGCGCAGTCTTTTCATGCATATCACTGGCGCGCATACGCTTAGCTCTCTCATTAGCGCTCCACATGGCATTCTCTTTGCGTGTTATGACACGCGTGCAGAGTGTACAAATGGACGAGGATGCAAGTAGTGGGGAAGGAGCTGCTATTTGGCGACATCATTGAGAGGTGATCGTCAATGCGCATTGAGACACTTTCAGGTTGCCGAGAGATGCGTGTAGATTCAGGTAGTAGGCTTGACATCATCATCTGGACTTTCTCGCGCCTTGAGCGAGTATTTAAAATAAAACGCAATACCTCAGAAGTATGCATTCGGACTTCACACACGTTCTCATGATATCGTTTGTGCAATTGATGTATTGCTTGTACACTGTCAACAGCAAAGCGCACACCGCCGCATTACTGTCCAATGAACGAGTATGTAAGAGTTGTCTCGCCTGGCCTGTCTTCAGGAGAACAGAAGGTGCCAGCAAACCGGTCTGATTCGCACTGCACCATGCTGGCAGTACTCTGTGCCGCTTGCTGTTCAATCCCAAACACGCCCCTTGCTTTGTGCGCCTGCTCTGCCATGCCTGAGTCTGTTGGACTATGCCTGCAGATATGAGGCTGCTTGCGCTGCGAATGTATGTTGCTCTCTCTGTAGCTCTTGCAGTTGCTGTTGTCTTCTGCTGGGCGCTGCAGGCTTGCACATCTCATCACAGCAGGCCACCATCCCAAAGCGTGTGTCCTTTGACATCGCAAACGTACTTCAGGCTGTGAAAAGCCCATATTATCGTTCTGTTGCGTCCACTTGCGTACTTATCCTTCTGAAAAAGCTCTTGGTGACCATTTTTTACTGGGTGATGACGAGATGCGGTTTTTGAACGGTAAATGATGCAGGATTTTAGAAACTACACAGCCTGGCAGGCCTAGGGCTGTGCCTGCAAGTCATGTGAGCGGCTTAGTGACATACACCAGCATATCATGTTTATGGTGTCAACACACCGATCAGTACTGGATGCACGAGCTACAATTCCAGAGCAGAGAGAAGTCAAAAGGCAAGCGAAAAATGACGCTCAACTTCAGAGTGACTCTTGAGGTGGGTATGAAGCGTACGATGACGACATTCAGGACGGCACAATGCCATCTGCCGTCAGGTTGCCGTTGGAGTGCAAGACTGCTCCCCCGTAATTTGAACGGAAATGTGCGGTTACTACCGCAGTTGTGGTGTAGGCAAATGCTCGATGGTGCAGGCAGGCAGCGCTCAACTCTGTGGCGCAGGGCTAGGCACAGGTAGCAGCAGCAGCTCGCTCCACTCTCTGTGTAGCACACGAGAGGGATAGTCATAGATCCACAACAACTCCGCGTCAACCCTCACAAACGTCACGTGATGAGCCCCAAGACGATGAGGTCACAGGTTCCCTGTAGTTTTCAGGCGAGACTCGATGATCCCAGCTCCCAGCGTATGTATGAATGTGCAGGCTGAGCACCTTTCACAAACTTTCACGCGCAGCGTTTGCAAACAGGGGTGCAAAGGCTGCTCGACTCGTGCAGCTCTTGCATCACCGCAAATCAAGCAAGCTCACTCAGATTTTCGTCAGCCCTCAGCAATTTGAACTAGAACTGTGCTTCAACCTGCCTGCACGCGAGAGTTGATTGGTCATGTTGAATGAGCCCGCTCGTTATTCTAACTCATCTGTAGCTATCGAACCTCGCTTATGCCGTGTCTGCGCTGACGACAGAGCCGCTTGCGCTTGGCATCATGCATGGCCCAAAGCACCTGTGGCGGCAGCTGCATGGAGCACCGAGCAGATTGGCTGTATTGAGACTCCGAGCAGCTGGCTGGTGCTGCGTTGACTACTTACATGATGGCTGGCCGAATGTTGATCGACACCCAAAAGAGGTGTAACTTGCATTCTTCTCTCCTCCCGAAAAAACTTAGGCAATACTACTTCAACTTCAACTATCGTAGGGTATGCGGCTGGCGGCTAAGCTTACCACCCGGCGGTGATAAGTGATGGTCTCAGCTGTGATATTTGAACGACCCGGCCGTTCAGCGGCAGGTTGCTCATGCACCAACAACAGAAATGTAAAAAGGGTCTGAAGATGTGTCTTGAACCAAAGCGCAGCGGCTCGATGTGGCGCACGACGTCGTCGCAGGCCAGAGCATGCGTGCCTAGCAGATTGTTGCACACCGGACCTTTAAATCGCAGCACGCGCAAACCTGCAAATACTTAATTGTTCGTCACCGCCCCGCAAGACTGGCATGCATTTGTCGGACAACGCCCCCGAGAGCCCCCGTTGATGAGTGCACTTGCTCCGCCAGATGTTTAGCTGTTGTCAAGTTGTTGCTGCTTCATTGATGTGCGCCACTCAACTGGTATGGATCACCTCTCCGTCCCCCGCTTGCAGGCGTAGGGCCAAGCAGAGCGCCAAGCAGATGCTTCGAGATATTATGCGCGTGCGCGCCGGGGCGGCACGGCGGCGCGCTGGGTGGAAGTTCTTGAAGTTCACAGTAGCTGTTTGTGCCTTATCCATTACCCTTCAACGCCCAGTGATGCTTACCATCAGAGCGAGCTTTTAACATACCATTGCAGCATGTTTGAGCCTCTGCAAACCGGCTCTGGGTGTTGATAAACCGCTCGAGTGCGAGGTGCGGTGTGGGGATGACACCGCTGGCATATCTGCAGGCAGAATAGTCGTGCCACAATGTGTTTTGGTTAAGAATTGTTGAACCATAAGCCATGTTAAAGCCACAAAAGCACTATTGGCTACAGCAGCATCGATCGAGTCATCCCTGAAATTTGAGTTGCAAGTGCTGACGCAGTATCATGTGTCGAGTACTCGCGGACTTGTTTTCGAATTTATGCCGAGTACACATATATTGTGACAGGATGCAGCGCTTGAAATCAAAAGTTCGGCTGGCACTTGACTTGAATAATGCTTGAGCTGCATGCGAGTCGTGTGACTGCCGTATATGATGGCGATCAAGGCCTCTACATGATTTAGGGTAGATGGCGTCGTCAGTGTTGCAAATCGTAAAGTTACGGGTAAATTGTAAAGCCACAAGCAATGTCACAAGTCTGAAGGCCTTCGTAAACACCCCAATTTATGCTGCCGCAATTACGTCGAAGTGCCGTAAACTTGCAGTTGAATACTGCAAGCTTACGCTCCAATGCCTTAACTTACACCTGCACGTCAGAGATGACTTGACTTGACTCTTTTGGACCCTGCTCACTAGCGCAGCAGACATTCATCATCCAAGCGCGCTTGAGCCTTCTTCTTTTTCACCAATAGCTGGAAATGTTATGAAGTGGACGACCCGACCCTGATGTCTTGGGTGCATTTTGACCACATTATGTTGTACAACGCAGACTAGGCTGCTGCGTTGACGCAAGCTTTTCGATTGCATAGGCAACCCGGTCTCCCTTGGGCCTTTATAAATACAAGTCCATACGTACAATGCATTACGGCGTACTTACGTTACAATCACGACATCCGTCCTAAAAACTTCACGGTGGTGCTCCAGATATGCGGCATTTAATCACGATATGTTGTTGTGTTTACGATTCATGTCCCAAATGTCCCAGAATTTACGACTCCGGCAACCCTAAGGGGTAGGGGACCATTTGTGAAGGGAGGGGCTATGTATAGTGTCATGAACACACCATGCCAGGGCACGCAGCAGGGAAAAACCGCCAAGGCAGGGTAAACGAGATAGTACCCCCCTATGATGTGTGCCAGGGAAGCATAGCACGCACATTGTGCGCAACACACGTCAGGTCATGCTGTTGAGACACCCTTGGCCTTCTTCTGCTTTCCAAACCGACTTGCGCCTGGACACCACAGTGCTGATGCTGACACACTGTGCCCAACACTCCGAGTAAAAAAAAAACGAGGTTCTTGCTCTGGAGGGCCGATCATCAGCTATCATACAAGTAGTCAACGCAGCACCAGCCAGCTGCTCGGAGTCCCAATACAGCCAATCTGCTCGGTGCTCCATGCAGCTGCCGCCACAGGTGCTTTGGGCCATGCATGATGCCAAGCGCAAGCGGCTCTGTCGTCAGCGCAGACACGGCATAAGCGAGGTTCGATAGCTACAGATGAGTCAGAATAACGAGCGGGCTCATTCAACATGACCATTCAACTCTCGCGTGCAGGCAGGTTGAAGCACAGTTCTAGTTCAAATTGCTGAGGGCTGACGAAAATCTGAGTGAGCTTGCTTGATTTGCGGTGATGCAAGAGCTGCACGAGTCGAGCAGCCTTTGCACCCCTGTTTGCAAACGCTGCGCGTGAAAGTTTGTGAAGGTGCTCAGCCTGCACATTCATACATACGCTGGGAGCTGGGAGCATCGAGTCTCGCCTGAAAACTACAGGGAACCTGTGACCTCATCGTCTTGGGGCTCATCATGTGACGTTTGTGAGGGTTGACGCGGAGTTGTGGATCTATGACTATCCCTCTCGTGTGCTACACAGAGAGTGGAGCGAGCTGCTGCTGCTACCTGTGCCTAGCCCTGCGCCACAGAGTTGAGCGCTGCCTGCCTGCACCATCGAGCATTTGCCTACACCACAACTGCGGTAGTAACCGCACATTTCCGTTCAAATTACGGGGGAGCAGTCTTGCACTCCAACGGCAACCTGACGGCAGATGGCATTGTGCCGTCCTGAATGTCGTCATCGTACGCTTCATACCCACCTCAAGAGTCACTCTGAAGTTGAGTGTCATTTTTCGCTTGCCTTTTGGCTTCTCTCTGCTCTGGAAGTGTAGCTCGTGCATCCAGTACTGATCGGTGTGTTGACACCATAAACATGATATGCTGGTGTATAGTCACTATGCCGCTCACATGACTTGCAGGCACAGCCCTAGGCCTGCCAGGCTGTGTAGTTTCTAAAACCCTGCATCATTTACTGTTCAAAAACCGCATCTCGTCATCACCCAGTAAAAAATGTTCACCAAGACCTTTTTCAGAAGGATAAGTACGCAAGTGGACGCAACAGAACGATTATATGGGCTTTTCACAGCCTGAAGTACGTTTGCGATGTCAAAGGACACACGCTTTGGGATGGTGGCTTGCTGTGATGAGATGTGCAAGCCTGCAGCGCCCAGCAGAAGACAACAGCAACTGCAAGAGCTACAGAGAGAGCAACATACACCCGCAGCGCAGCAGCCTGCCAGAAGACACGCAACAGCTTTGGCTTAGCCTGGCATACAGCGAGGGCAAGCAAGCGCGCAGCCTGCTTTGGGCAGGAGAGGAGAGCGAGGAACAGCTTACTTGCACTCTGCCTGACTGATAGCGAAAAGAGCGCAAGTCAGCCGCCATGTACGCACAGCACCAGCCACAACAGCCTCAAGGCGGAGGCTTGGAGGCTGGACCGCGCCAACCCCCGACTCATGCGCCCCAGCCGATGCAGCAGCCCCATCAGCACTTAACTCACGCGCATCTGGCGCACCTCCCGCAGCAGCAGATGCCGCAGCAGGCCATTCATCTTGCCGCCTACGATCCTTATGGCACCGCGGCCATGGTCGCCCATCAGCAGCAGATCATGGGTCACCCTCAGCTGGCTGCCCAATTTCTGCAGCAGGGGCATTCGCTGCTGCACCATCCGCAGCCGCTGGCCGTGGCCACACAGGCTAGGAGCCATCTTAGAAGAGGCAAGTGGTCATCCGAGGAGGAGGCGTACACGGAGAGGATCATCCATTACTTTAACACAGGTGTGCTTCAGCTGCCGGAGGGCACCACCCTGAGAGCTTACCTCGCTAAGAAGCTCCAGTGTGACCCGATGCGCATCACCAAGAAGTTCACGGGGTCGTCTTGCCTCGGAAAACGAGTTTATCACTCCTGCGAAAGGACGCCGGCATCACCCGACGAGATCACCGCCTCGAAAGAGGACCTCTCTCAGCTGGAGGCCCGCTTCCTGGCACAACTCGACCGCCGGCGGGAGCGGCGTGCTGGATCGCTCGAGCTGGAAGCGATGACCCTGAGCGGCAGCCCCGATGCCACGGCCTACGATGCCTACGGCCGGCCCCTGGTGCTCACGGCGGTTTCCGCGGCGCAGCCAATGATGCACATCCCGCCGCAGCACCCGCTGGCAGCAGCGGCGCAGCAGGCGCAGTGGGCCGCCGCCGCAGCGGCGCAGCAGCAGCAGCAACAACAGCACCAACGCCTTGTGTACGCTGGCTATGGCGCGCCGCCTGCGGCCCCCACCCCTGCAGCATATGGGTACGAGCCTTCTGCTGCCTATGCGAAGGCACACGGCGCTGCCGCTGCTGCCTACATGCCGCAGACCGTCGCGTATCCCTACATGATGGCAGCAGGGCGCGCGCCGTCGACAGCACCAGCGCAGCCGTACGCGCAGCCGCCGCAGCACCTTCACGCGCAGTGGGCGCAGCACATGCAGGCGCAGCAGCAGCAGCAGGCTCAGCAACACGCCGCCGCTGCCGCAGCGGCAGCAGCAGCAGCAGCGGGCATGCCACGTCATCACGCCGCCATTCCCTGGCACCAGCAGCACCTGGCGGCGTACTCTGCTGCGCAGCAGCAATACAGCGGCGCCGGCACAGCCGCTGCTGCCGCCACCAGCAGCGGCTCGCTATCGCACCCCTCTTCACCGCCCACCGTCACGGAGCTCGACAACAAGAGCGCTGCCACCACCGGCGTGGCTCCGAAGCAGTCGGCGGCGGCAGGGGCACCGGCGGTCAAGCAGCAGCAGCAGTCGCAGCAGAACGGCTCCACCAAGACTGTCACCGCGCCGCTGCCCGCGGGGCTCGTGTCTCACAAGGGCGGCCACAGCGTCAACGGCAGCGTCACGGGGTCCAGCATCAGCGAGGTGACGACTGCCGACCGCGACAGCGTCAGCTCCAACGGCAACGGCACGGACAACAGCAGCAGCAGCGGCGGCGAGGGCAACGGCAGCGCCGACAAGCACCAGCGCAGCCACCACCACCATCACATGCGCCGCGGCGGCGGCAGCGGCGGCAGCAGCGCCGCCGCGCAGCCCGCCGCGCCGTCGTCCATCAGCAGCAGTGCCAGCGACAGCGGCGACGACAGCAGCAGCGGCGCCGCCGCCGCGGACGAGGACCGCAAGGCCAGCGGCAGCAGCAGCAGCAGCAGCGGCAGCGGCGGCGACGCCGCGTCGACATCACTGTCGAGCGCTGCCTCCAACGACGCCGCGCCGCGCTCGCCGCACGCGCGCCTGGGCTCCGACGCCGACGGCGGCGCCGGCGCGCTCATGAAGTTCTACGACAGCGTCAACCGCCAGCACCAGAAGCAGCGCAGCGCCGCCGCCGCCGCAGCCGCCGCTGCCGCCGCCAATGGCAGCGCACCCGACGGCGGCGGCGGCACGCTCAACTCATCGCCGCCGCTGCTCAAGAGCGGCGGCGGCGGCAGCGGCGCGCACCACGTCCCTGGCAAGAAGCGCCATCGTTTCGGCGGCGGCGGCGGCGTCAGCGCCGGCAGCAGCACCACCAACAGCCCCGGCACCAGCTCCCGCGACCACTGCGGCGACGCACAGCAGCAGCAGCGGCACCGCGCAGGGCCGGGCCGGCCGGGCCCGCTGCCGTCGTCCAAGCGCCAGCGCTTGGAGGCGGCGGCGGCAGACAGCGCGAGCACCGACGGCAGCGACGACGGCGACAACAGCGCCGGCGGCTGCAGCGAGGAGTCCGCGGAGCAGCGCCGTTCCGGCGGCGTGGTCTCGGCGCCTTCCCGGAAACCATCTGCGCGCGATGAGACGCTGGCGCCGCTGCTGCAGCAGCAGCAGCGGCATCACCACGGGGCTGCGGCGGCGCTGCACAAGCAGCAGCAGCAGTAGCAGAGCGACGGCAGCCTGTAGCGGCTTCCGCCGGTTTGCCTGTTTTGTTGCATGTGCATGCGCCGCAGCACTCTGTGTATGCTGGGGAACATTCCTGGAAAGCGACGCACGCGCTGTTCTTCGCGCACGCGCGGCAGCATTCTCCTCTAGCCCCCCCTCCCCCGCTATTCATATCGTTCTTTACATCGCCGTGCCAGTTGCAGCAGACCCGATTCTGTCCGCTTAGACACGCGTAGAGTTAGGAGCATCGGGCTGCTGGTGTGTTCGGCGTTACACACGTATTTTTGGGTGGGCCCGCGCACGCCTCGCCTGCGCGGCCCACCACATTTGTTGTATCTGTACATAAGGTGGTGCACAGATGCGGCACTCGCACAAGCTCTAGCTGTAGCAGTGCGTCAAATGACACACACACACACGTGCATTGCACAAGTCTTGGCTAGTGTCTCCACCTTTTCTGTTGTCTTGTTTAGTGCATGCCCATGTCTGTGGACGGGACCAATGTGCCTGCTGCTGCCATTGTCGTTGCTGCATCTGCGGTCATTGCATTCATGCAGGAGTGTTTTGTGCTTGTTGCGTGTGACAATTGTCGTCGATGAAGCGATGTTGTGGGTGCTTTGTTGCATCATTCGGTGTAAATGGGCCAGCAAGCAGTGGGATTGGCATAACGTCACCAACAAGGGCAAGCACATGGGGGCACAAGTGCATGTTTCTGAGGCAGACCTGACTGACATGGACCGTTTGCAAACTTGCCATGTGCCAGGGTGACCACATACCAGGGTGACCAGTTCAAAAACTTCTGTGAAGTATATACCCACTTGCTCCATGCCGTGCTCTCCTAGGCAGCAGTGCGTGCACGCAGCAGCAGTCCTCTTGCATGCTGACGGTATGGCGGATCACTTCATGCATGCAGGTATGCACATGTGCCCGTGATGATTACTAATGATCATGCAAAACGTGTATTTGAGGCTATGTACGCCATGCACGCGCTGTATATATGCAGTCTTCATACTCCTTGAAGAATGTCAGTTGTAACGTGTTAGGCGTATGGCGTACCTGAGTGGTATTGCCAACTAGCAAAGTATGCATCATGTTGGGGGTATTTGTGACGCGTCTGATTTGCCCCCCAACATCATGCCGATGTGGTCTTTTGTGGCCCTACTCGCACACCAATGCGTGCATGTATGGTGGACGCTGCCCAGAAGGCAACTGATGGGGCACAAGCGTGAAATGGTGCGCAGCGCGCAGTGGCTGAAGTTGCTGCTCACACGCGTATGGTACTTCAAGTAGAGAAACATGCGATACACTGGCTGTCCTAGCAATGTGGTCAATCCGTTGTGAGGGACAGTGAGCATTGTCCAGTCTTGTACTCGATGTGCAAACCCAGCCATTGCGATCCCAGCCATTGGAAGGGCTGCCTAACATCCAGATTCACAATCAACATGAAGCGGGATGCCATGCCGAATTGCCTTTTTCATGGATTGCAAAGCTGTTGCAAGCAGACTGCGCCGATAGCGCATCAGTGACACTTTGCATCTCGACCACCGCGTCGGTGAGCAGCAGCACAGCAGCAGAATGAGCAGCGACAGCAGCAACCTGTTGAGGCAGCGATGGCATGCCAGCACACAGGCACTGCAGTGCTGTGCAGTATGGTAAAACTTGCAGCATTCATCAGTGAACCCATTGGCTATTCTGGCGCCCGAGTGCTTGCATCAGTAGGGGGTGCAGGGGGGGGCGGGGTTGGCAATGGTGGCAGCCCCAATCGCGAGCGCACAGAGTCGGTTTTGGTCGCGTACGATTGTGCGCAGCTGAAGAGCGCCGATGTGATCCAGTAGCAGAACACGCCACTAGGCAGCTGGGTCGTGACTGACAGGGACAGGATGAGCAGCGTCTGGAGCGTCCCCTTGAAGTTCTGGAGAAGCGCCCAGGAGCAGCAGAAGCAGGGGCCAGTGATGAGAATGCAAGGGTTGCACTTGAAGGCTGGCTTGGGTCATGAAGATGGACGTGTGAATTAATTGCTACAGATGCAGAACGTGTCGCCTAGGGGTGCGGCAGGCAATAACCTCTGACCGGCATGGTCACACTTGAAGCTGCTTATCTAAGAGAGTAGGTTGCATAGTGTGACTTGCCAACGTCAGGAAGCACTTGGGGTCGCGAGGGAAATTGTCAACAAGTCATATGCAAGTGGACTGACATCCAAGGGCACCACCAAAATCGTACTAAACTCAAGATTTATCAGCGAAGCACTGGACGCTCTGCGCATGCGGTCACGGCAGTGCACGACCCTCACAAATCCAGTTACACGGCGGCGCTAATTGGACTATGTATGTTGGCCTGTGGCGCATACAAAGGCCACACCACCACCAGCATATCGAAAGGCCGCTACAGCTGGCTTTGCGTTTGTGTTGCAGCACTTCCCATTGTGCATTGCAGACACAATCACAGGCATCACCAGGCACTGCTGCCCGCTGACAATACTCACCTTGGCTTAACCCTAACCCTTAACGCTGACCCCAACTCTAACCCTTGGTGATCATTGTACATGTATACACGCTGGTGATGCCCATCTTGGCGAATCACCTTAGCGTCACCCTCACTCTCACCCTAACCCCAACCCTAACCCTTAGGTGAGCATCGTACATATATATACTTCTATATATACGCTGGCAAAGCTCACCTTGGCAAATCCTGGCTGCAACTTGGTGCCGAACCCGATTTCCAGGCTCAGATACGTGATGCATGCCGCTGTGACCGGCAGCACAAAGGTCTGATCCGCGGCCGTTAGGTCGATAAACCAGAGGGTACCGCCCTCACTCAAGGCCACCTGATGGGGTCCGCGCAGCATCTCTCTGCAATCGCAGGCAGTCACATGCAGCCAGCCTTGAGTGATAGTTACCAGGGTGTTGGTGTCAGGAGCCATACCAGCAGCAGGCATCGCGATGACTTTGATGCTGAGGCCTAGCAAGCAGCCTGTGAGCTCATGCAGTGGCTGCATGTGACTGCTGCGGCATGCAGTGCGGGCTGATCATTGAACGGTACAACACCTCAAGATGCCCATCTTATTGACCACTATCCATACACATCAGCACTTGGCATTGGGGCTGAGGATAGCTGAACTGACTTTCTTCTGCAAGCGCACAACTTTCTTCTGCAAAAACACACATGAGAGTGGGTAAAGGGTGGTCCAAACATTTGCATTTGATGACTTTCGTCACTGGTTATACTAGACCAGATGTCTCTTTAAGCATGTTCACTTCACCGCACTTCCTCCAATGCCAATGCTGACACGAAGTTAGGGTTTCGTTCATGCTTCGGTGCCACTGACCTGGTCGCTGCCACGAAGCAGATGAAAACGGGTATATTGCATAGCGGTGCTATCACCGTCCTGCACAGCAGTGAGCAGCAGATAAGCACAAGCAGCAAGAAAGTGCCGTTGAAACAGACGAAAACCACAACATCAACGTTGAGCATGTAAGCAGCCTGTGAAGAACTTCACCTCCTCATGTACTTGAAGTGCACAGCTTGTATCGTGGTACGATACGTCATTCTGCACAGCAAAGAGCAGCAGTTGATGCTTGCATTGTTTTGCATGAGTGCAAACCAGATAAGTCGCCAGACAAAAGAGTGTACGTTGTGGCACTCAGAATGTGTCGCTCTACAGAAATTCAATCGCGAGGTAGGCACAGCATCAGCAGGATGAGACAGCACTGGCAATGCCGTTGACTGCCTTTTTCCTGTCTGAGAGTACACTGATGAAAGTTGCATGATAGGCTGTATGGCAGCAACCACAATTCAGCATTTGTACGCACCTAACAAGGGAGACTCGATGCAACTGCAAGGCCGCCTTCACACCCGCCATGTACACCCTGAGAGTGGCCGCCTTTTCCGCAGAAGTTGCATCCTTCGGTTCACGACAGCATGAGCACAAAAACAACGTCAAGCGACGGCGATGCGTAGTTTCAGACATGGTTGTGAATGCACGGATGGCCTTGGTGCTGAAAGTGTGGATGGACAGAGGGAAATTCCAAGTCACTCAGGCACAGACGCGAATGCGCCATCGAAGACAAACCCTAACCGTACCCCTAACCCTAAACCCTTACCCTAAGATTGATTCTCATGACGCGTTTGCGCGTGGCGCACGCATTGTACCTCAGCAACACAAGAGGCAGCAGGAACAGCAGCGGGTGACAGTGCAATCCTCCACGTGCAACCAATGACATCGCATGGCCATGAGCGACGAGAGCCACTGAAAAACATCAGCAGAGCGTTTAGGATAGCGCACAGTACCCACTTCACAACGGAAAGCCAGCATCGAGGTTGGGGGAGCAAGCTTCAGCGGCACGCTTCCCGAGCAAAGAAACTCGGGGCAGCAATTGAGGCACGCTGCTTCAGTGCGCTCAATTGCTGCCCCAAGTAGTCTTGCTTTGTGAGTCACAGCCGCACCCTTGCCTGGGATATTGCAGTCTGCAGAAGTCCCCTGATTCATGTCTACTACATGTACCCCACTGATGTACACCATACCCACTTGGATGCGATCCTCATACTTGTGCTCAATGCTGCGCGCTTGCCTGGGGCAGTTTGGCTTTCAGAAGCCGCGTGAGCCTGCTGATGTTGTATACACATGCCCCCTTTGCATGCCAAATCATGCAATTGTAACGATCTCAATGCCGCACGATGTTCGATGCCGCGCGCTTGCCTGGGGGAGTCTGGTCTTCAGGAGCTGTCTGATGTTTATACGCATGCCCCACTTACATGCCAATTTGTGTAACTTTAGCGATTGTGTTCAGTGCTGCGCACTTGCCTGGGGCAGTCTGGTCTTCAGGAGCCGTGTAAGCCTGCCGATGTCAGGAACAGCACGTCCCAGGTTGGCCTGGGCCCTGAGCTGTGAGGCCGAGAGAATATGCCATAGCATCAGAGCCGACAGATGTCAGGCACGTCACATGTTGAAGTGACAGCTGGGAGGCAGCCGTCAACTGCTGGGAGAGCAATAAGTGTCACAGCGCTGAGCAAGGGCTTCACTGCCGCCCCCCTGAGGTCAGTGCACGGCACAACTTCAAGTCAGGCTCGATGTGCAATCATGGAACGCACAGATCATCAGCACTGCGATCGGCAGAAGAAGCCTACGTTTCCAGTAGCCTTACCTGGACCCACGCAAGTGGCAGCATGCAGCAGCGCACGCCGACTGTCGTAGTGGCGATGCTCAGCCACCATGGCAGCCTGATGTACAAGCAAACACACCAGGCGAGGTATGTATGTACTGCATCAGCCGGTATGTATGTATGTAGTCATGTGTGGATACATGCCCATTTGTTTGTGCATTGTTGACGCTGCGCTGATGATCCTTCAAAGTCCCGCTATGTCCAGCAAACGAGCTATGCTTTCTTGAGAAGTTGTGTGTCGAGCACCCTATACATGCGCGCAAAAGCGAGCGCAAAGTAGGGGGGAACACCCGATGATTTGAGCAGTCTTTCGTCCAACAAAATATGGTTGCGTGGTCACCAAATGCTGAGCTTGTGTGGAGCTGCTCATTCATACATGATGACGAGCAATCATCATTATGACGATTTTCATGACGAGAAGCCAGTAGGTTGTTTGAAACAGGTTGTGTCGCACTGCTGCTGGCATCACTGACAGGAGCCCCACAACAGAGAGCACCTCCAGTTGCACACATGCAGCACGAGCTCCACACATGTACCACACATGTACCATACAGACAGAGCCTTCAGCTGAAGCATTGCACCTCCACATGGAGGTACATTTCTTTGTCAAATACTTTTATGTCAGACTTTGCAAGCATGTACCCTGTGGCACAAACATACCTACCTACCCTGTGGTTTGATGCAGCGCTTCGATGCCCCCTTGTATCGCTGCCCATACGCCCAGCAACGCGTCAGGGCCGACGCCGGCTGCAGCACCAACCATGTCATAGCCCTTTCCCTGCACGGCAGCAACAGGCGCAGGTAGAAGGGAGCGTCAGCCTGAGTGCGCTAGTGAGGCGCTAGTGCTGATAGTGCGGGGTCAGATGAGCATAGACTTGTACTGGTGCGATAAATGACATGACCCCTGTGCAGGTCTCGGCGTTGTGCGTGCTTGATGGTGTACAGCTACATGATGGTCCACGCTGGTGAATGCACCAAATGGCTCCCTCAGCAGTACATGAGAGCCTTGTAGATGCCCATATTTAGGAAACAGTAGGCATCAAGTTGAGACTTGAACTCAGTGCATGCGATTGCCAATGATGCTTCAGCATAGCACTGACACACTCACCATGGGTGCATCTACATTTGTGCTGCCGCCGCTGCTGCTGCTGCTGCTGCCAATGTTGCAAGCGCCACCACGCCCGCTGACGTATGCTGCTGCCAGCGGCTGCCAGTGCCTTGGCAGGGGTAAGCATCTGCAGCAGATCCAATGAGATGAAAGCAAGGGGTATGCACACACTGTTCTTGGCATGTATTTGGGCACCCTTGTGCGACAGCAGGGAAACGACATGGCTGGAGGTTTTGTGTACTTGTGCCTTACTGCTCTGCGTCAAAGGCGCTATGGCATTCTGCGAATGCTAAGCGACCGCAACTGAGAAGAGGAAAGTTTCTTTTTTAACCACTGCGAAAGGCAGGCATCGCAGATCCTACGATGTTTCAGAAGCACTGTTGAAGCTCCCAATGGAGTCGTGCATCAGCTGCATGCGTCATCTCACAGAACGTGTGACAGCAACAAAACTAGCGCCTCTGCAATGTGCATCTTCAGTCGCACTGACCCTGCTGCTGAGCACACGCCTGCATGGTGCCATCGATGTCGGTGTCGCTGTTGCGTGTTCCTGTGCAGCAACCTCTCCGGCAGAATTGCCCCCAGGCTCCTCCTGCCTGCAGCTACGAAAGTCTCACCACTGCGCGACGCAGCTCTGCGCACCGGGCCGAGCACAAACGCCATTGTCAGCTAGCTAGGATCCAAGAATGCACTTCAACTCTAAGTTGAACTCTCCTTCGCACTTCAACTCAGAGTTGAACTCCTTCAACTCAAAGTTGAACTCCTCATGAAAAAGTGAAAGCTTTAGCTGAAGCTGAAGCCGAAGCAGCCATGTCCCGAAGGCGTGCGCGCGGTGACGACGGCGATCTGCTTACAAGGCTGCAGGTGCGGACGACGATCTTCTCTTTCTGTGCTGCACCTGTTGACATGCTTTGGTTTTGCACCCGAATTGCTGTACATCGTGCCATCAAATTGCTGCTAATTCCTAGCTGGCGTCTAAGCAAGACGTGGCAGCTGATGAGAATAACATCTCGCTCGCAAAGATATGATGGCATTCGAATAAATGTCGAAAGATTGACCATGAAATGGTGTTGGTAGGCACGGATCGCTGAAGGGGACTACTACGAGGCGTTGCAGCTGTACAAGACCAGCTATGCGAGGTTATGGTGAGTGTGAGTAGATTTGGCTTGTGACATGCACCAGCGCCACGCGCAGCATCGTCTTGATGTTGTTGGTGAACCCTGCAGGCAACCAGCTGCATGCAAGTGTGTGTGCGCTGTGCACTGCGCCTCACCATGTAGACATGCATGCTAGCTGAATCTGCCTGGCATGGCTGGTGCAGCGAGGCTTGTTACGAATGCTGCAGTTGCAACACCGACTCCTCAGACCTGACTGCAGTGACTGTTGCTACCCTCAAAGAATGCTGCTACTGTATGCTGATGATGATTACACTGTTTTTTGTATGGCAGCGCTCAGGGGAAGGTTGAGGAGGCGCAGGAGCTGATAACGGTGGGCGCGTGCTCCATGGCCGAACACAATGAAGTGAGTGAGTGAGTGAATGAGTGAGTGAGTGGTTGATGTGTCGTCATCGATTGTCGTAGTGGCAGAGGGACATGCAGTCCAGAAACAAGCTGTGTGCCTGGTGCATGCTGCGTCAGATGATGCGCGTAAGCGACAAACAGATGCAGGGTTGTGGGTCGTTACATTCAGCAGAGCAGTGCTGCTGAAACGTCGCTGTATGGTATGTATGTATGATGGAGGACGCTAGCATCATTACCTACCCATTGCTGCGCCGTCAGCCACAGCAGCGATTGATTCGATGCGATTGCGGTCATCAGTGACTCGGTGTATCCGCTTTGAGCACCGCATGCAGTTGCACCTGGTGGCTGTTGTACGAGGAACTGCTGGCATGGCCTAACACGAGTACATGCTGCATGTACTGGCCCGTTGAACTTCAACCCCAAGCACGCCCATGATCCGTGGGCGCGTGTGCATTTTCTACAGGACAAACATATTGACACCTCCTCGAAACTCACAGATAACTCGCTTACATTTGCGGGAGCCACTCGAGTGTCCTGTGCTAAAAGGGGGACAAAACTGTGCTCGCATCGATAGGGGCCTCACCACTCACATGTGCTTACCCTCTTCTGTGCACATGCAGAGAAACGCGGCCACGGAATTGGGCATTCTGTTGGTTGAGTCGCTAGAGGGCGAACAGGGTGAGACAGGCAGCGATCCTGAAGCTGCAATGCCAAGTGACAAGGGTCTGGTGCGGTTGGTGGCCATCAAAGACGCCATGTCGGTGTCCACGGAACAGATTGCCTTCCTAAAGGTGCGTGAATACACGATGCACATGCATACGTTGGTGGTGGATTTCAGCCAGTATGACATTGTAACAAGTGCCGTGGGACCGATCTAGTAAAGTGTCATCATGTGACTTGCACGCTGCATTTTCAGAAGACTCGCGGGGAATCGTGTGTGGGCAGGCAGGAAATGACACGCCTGGTGGTGTCGCCACATTACGGCTAGGGCTAGGGCCAGATTTAAGGTTGGGGTTAGGGTTAGCCTCCCGCAGAGCAGATTATCTTCTGTGTGTGTCGTGCTTCAACCCGAACACTGCGTGCTTGGCTTTGCTTGCATCACGGCAGCTCAACTCGAAGGAGGCCTGTAACAAACCACCACGCTACCTCAGCCCAAGTTCCTGGGAAGCAGGCATGCCACACATGTCAAGGATAGCTGGCCTTTGATACTGAACGCAGCGTTGTGACATCTGTTTGTGTCGCGACAGCACGCCGTGCGCTACGCGTCGGGGAGCCAGGAGCCGCAGGCGCAGGTGCTGCGACTGAGTCTTGCGCGCTCATATGAAGGTCCGTTGGGGGGTATGTAGGTATGCTGTTTGTATGTAGGGTATGGGTAGGCATGCCGTTCCTATATAGCAAGCGGCGGCGTCATTGGCACCGCAACGTCACGCGTTGGTACCGGTTTCGAGAGACTTGAGTGTCTAAGACTTTTATGTCCTGTTGTGCGGGTGCCTGCAGAGCATGTAGGGGCGCTGCTGTTTGTGAAGCGCAAGTAGGTACTTCAGAAATAAGGCGTGTCCGGGGTGAGGACACCATATGGGGCATCACCATATGGTGCATCGGTGTCGTCAATGGTTCTCGTGCTGGATCTGGCAGCAGTTGATGGTCTTACAACTGCGCTCAACCAGAATAGTTTCTTCTCACTACCCTCGGTGTGACCCTCAGACTACCCTATCACCCGCAACATTGACCCGCTCAGGCATGTGCTGTCTGGCATTGCGTGAAGTTCTTGGCATTGCAGCGATGCGTGGTACATGATCTGCTCCATCAATGACAATGCGTGCCTAGGATGGCTGTCTCAACGATGGTGGGAGTGGGTCATGATTCATCACCGCTCAGCAGCTGTTGCAGCCATATGTAAATCCTGGCCCAGTGGCCCAGTTGCGACATTGCAGCACGCCTGTTTGCAGCATGTTGATTTCGCCGTGTGAATGCTTGCGCCGGCAATGCACCCTGTCACGAATTACCGCGTCGATGATAATGCATGCCATGATTGTTATATTGCTCAGCAGCTGTCGCAGCGGTCAGTACTGCTGGGCTAACGTATGCAGCATGCCACTTGACAGCTGCTGAATCACGTGGGTTCATGGCGCTTAGACTGCAATGAATCTGCACACTGCCTTGCCTAACGCCGCAGCAACAGCAGCACTTGATTTTTGTCTTGCACAGCTGTACTCGCCATTTCGTTTTGGTGTAACCCTCGCCCCCAAAAGTACTCAAATGCTCACCCTACCAACCCAGTTCTATTCTTTATCGTAATCGTATCCTTGGTGTCCTCACCGTAATATCACCTTTTCAAATGCACTATGTGCTGCTTCACTTTCTGATTGTGACATTTTCAGAAATGGATGACATTGGGCCAGCTGCGCGCCAGTACGCAATTATGGGGGAAGTGCCGAATTACCTGTCTTTACTGCGCAAGATGGCTGAGAGGGGGTACCCCAGCGAAAGGGACCTTTTCTTCTGCAGGGCCGTTCTTCATCTGCTGTCCCTCGGAAGGTGCATACATGTAACTAGTACACACTCTTGTAGTCAGTACTGCCATGTTTTGTCAGCATGTTACGCACATCCCAAAACCATGTAGGTAGTGTGTGTACGAACCTGCTTGCGAACAATCACAGGGCTTGCCATGACACTTCACGGCGCATGTTTGCCCCTAGCAGTCATATGAACTACTAGCAGTCAACTACGAGCAGTCACGTTCTCTGCCCGTGAGTCTGCTCGTGCTCATTTGTGATAGTGCACAATGTATGCAAGTCGCTCTTACTGCGACGCCGATACATGTACCACCTGTGCTTGAGGCTAGTGAAACAGAGATCAGGCTACATGGCAGCCAATGTTGCACCAAGGACTTGCAGTGGCAAGCAGTAACCATATGTAGCTTCCACACGTATGCCGGCTCAGGTGGGGCTGTAGCATTAGGGATGGAGTTATGGTTAGGGTTAGGTTCTGCTGGCAGGCACAGCACGCCCGCAAGCTCGCAATGACCTTTTGCGTACATGCACATTTGCACGTACCTGCGCGCATTCAGCTGAGAAACCGTACTGTGTACCTCCTGGGCTCGAGCACATTGCAAACCTTGTCGCAACACACTGCAGTTGTGTATCTTGTGTCCATGGTCTTTCCAGATGCTATTAGAAGTCAGCCAATGGCAGGAACTCAAGTGCATCATCAGTAGATGCCGCGCCATCTAGTGTCCTCTGTTGCAGTAGGTACAGTATCATCATGTGGCCTCTGGTCAGTTGCCTGAATGCTTGCAAGCACAACTTGCTTTTCACGCTTTTCAAAGTGGTCAGGGAATGTTAAAACGAGCGCTGTTTTGTAGCAGTCATGTTGCATTTGAAGTTGTGCACTTGACGTTGCAGTTTGTTCGATATCTGTTCGAGATCAGTTCGAGATCTTCGCATGGCTGACTCAGCAATCCTGAGCTGGAATGCCCAGGCTTGCTGTGCTTTGTAGTATCACTTCCTTTCCTACACACTAGCACGTGTGTGTGGCTTGTTGCTGTGATGGCTCAAGCTCAGATTCCTCTGCACGGTGATTCGCGCGGTGGCCATCACGGCCTACTCAGCTTGAAACTCCCCGGAGCTCACCACTATATATCACTATATATACATAGCAACATTATATGTGCACAGCAGCAGCTCGCGCCTCACACTACAGCGCCTACCGAACGGCCTCAATTGCGCTCTCATGCTCTCACAAACACCCAATAGCTTCATCCCGGTGAATTCCTGTTCTTACCGACTGACACCCCTGCTGCGTCCTGCATCACTGCAGGTCTCAAGAAGCAGCCGATCTGTGGTCGCAGCTGGCAGACGATGTACCCAGGGGCTCATCTTTAGTTCAATTCACGGGGCTTCTAATGGTGATGGTGAAGCACAGGCCTGTGCCCCCCACCGAAGAGTCCGCGCAGGCGTTCACCATGGCCAAGAGCAAGTTTGCCAACTCGCTGGCGCGGGACCCTGAGCTCAACCAGGTGACTGGTGAAGTTTGAGTTGAAGTTATTGCGGCAGCGCGTGGAGGCAGAGAGCCGCTTGCCATGCGCAGCGTCATGCTGCGCAGCGTGTGACCGCATCATGCACGCATGCATCGCCCTGATGCGGCGCACTGTGGTTTGAACATAAAAGGTTAGGATTACTGAAGGAGCAGCGCTTGTTGAGTTCTGAGACCTTAGCCATGGGTCTGTCAACTTACTTAAAAGGGGGGGAGTCAGGTGAAGGTGCTATTCAACGGCATCTCATACACACGCCCACATCTGTGCTGAGAAGCAGCACCCATCGTGCAGTTTGAAGCTTCAGTGTACGGGCGCAGCGCAGCGTTTGTGCGATACCACTTCAAGTTCTGTCAGCCGTGGGTCAAAAGCCGCGAGCACCAAGACGCGCTGCACCGCCGGCCGTTGGTAGGTTGCTGCTGGCGCTGCGTCGCACCAATGCGGCGTCTGGCGTACCATGCTGATTTGGTCGATGCTAGCTTACCGAGCTGTCGATCATGACAACACGCCGGAGGCCCTGAAAAGGCTTCCTGAAAGCAGGCGCCAGCGCATCCATATAGCACATGCATTGCTGCCTGCCGCAACTCAAACGCGTGAAGCATGCATCAAATGGCAAGGTGTTAGCGCTCAAACTCTTGTCACTGCACACCTCTGCTGAGTGCAAAAAAACACGGCCTTGATGCGGCAGACAGCGGTTTTCAAATGTAAGCTGCAGGCCTCATTTTACTGCAATGTTCACTCACAGTGTTCCAAGTGCAGTTGAAGTGCGATATGGTATAGAGCCTCCTCGAGGGTGAGCGAGCGAGGTCACCTCCCTGTTCTGCAGCCAGGGCACCAGGCTATTCTTGTCGCTGACGTCAGTCTCCATTAAGGCGAAACCTCTGATGGCGAGTGCTCAGCAAATGAGCGGAGCCAATGCCACGGTCACTCACTTGGTGGCCGCACTCATCAGTCACCAAATGCGCGCCTTCATCATCGGCGCTCAGCAATCATTTGGTCACAGCTTTCACGAACTCTCACACTTTACACAAGCCATTGTGTTTCTTCAGATGCAAGGGGGAGCTGGCCTGGTTGCTCTGCAGCCCTTGCCATATTCACTCTTGACTCATGACTCATTCACCCATTTGTATGCCTTGCTTGCGCTCTATCAGTTCCAGAAATACCCACCGTTGACTCATGACTAATTTACCCATTTGCGTGCCTGGCTTGCGCTCTACTAATGGCAGATGGTTGTGCGGGCAGGCGAGAGGTACTTTGGCATCGTCCCAGCGGCTCCAGCGGGGGGTCTGCTAGGCTCCATCATGTCCATGCTGGGATAAGCAATGGCACCTGCCGTTGCTACCTGAAGATGCCTGGCTGCTCAAATCAGAGCAATCAGCAGAAAAATGTTGCTGCTGATGTAGTCGGTTGTACCAGGCGACTCAGTTTGAGCACGACAGCTTCTGGTGACTTGCTCTAAAGTCCGCGTTGGTAAATGGCATTGACTGCGTGCTGCAAGGTGGCCATCTGTTGAGCTATGCGCCTTCTGTCATGTTTATTCAAACTTTTTGTTGTACCTCGGCCATGGCAAGATGACAGGGTTGCAGTGCTCACCATGACTGCAATGCTGCCTCTTGTGCCGTTGAATTCATGCTGGCTTCGTGTGGAGGATCCCTCATTGGCCATATGTAGATCAGAGAAGCTTAGTGCAACTTTTCCTTCTGATTTGTATGTGTCGTGGTCTTGGCGCTCTCGTGTTTCCTGTGCATCATGCTTGATTGCTCATTTTTGCCTTGGTGGCAATGTGCTGTTGCGACTAGATTCAGGAGCAACAAAGTGAGCATTGGCAGCTGCCGGAGAAACTTGTCATGCTGCACCCGTACTGCTCCTGTGAAAACACTGGGTGCTTGTTGGAATGCTTGAAATCAGATGTCATTATGATGTGTTGGTCCAGACAATTTTACGTGGCCTCTCTCCCTGCGCCACCGGATGCACACAAAAACGCAACACGATTCTGGCTTGCATCAACACTGCGTTCAAACGGATGCAAGCAGCCTGCTGCATAACCAGAGCAATCTGGGCCTCAGCAGCACACACGCGTTTCAGCGCTTTTAACAAGTGTTGATGTCATGGTGTGACACAGCGGCATCATTCAGCAACAGGGGGCACATAATGCAACTGCGCCGCTTTCTTCCATTGTGTAGGCATCCCATCTTCGCATGTGGGCGCATTTGAGCACCGTCGCTGCTTATATCAACGTCAAAGCCATAGCTGGGCCCCATCCTTCCCAATGCCTCGCATCGTGTTGTACTCTATCTCTGATCAAGAGCGCTGCTTTCCTCTGCGCCCATTCCCTGCACCTCCCCCTTTCTTGTGTCATATGTGTCACTGGCAATGGAAGCACCTGTGCCTGACCCTGGTGAAAGATCATGAGATCTACTGAGATCCGTGGCAGGCCTACTGGCAGTGCTTCAGGACCATTGCCCTTGTGCCTTGTGGATGTGAAATGCACACCTGAGTGACATGAATGCTTCCGCAGCATGAGTGCATGAATGAAGGCCATTTGAATGGCGCTCGTTGCTGGAGCTGCAGCACAGTGGAGCACCGACATACCCCCCTTGCATATACCCTTCAAGAGCAGTCAGCATTCTCCCCGCCGCTGCCTTATCCCGCCCCTACCCCCGCACCAACATTCAGTCCCCCTCAGCACAGTGTTTGGCTGCTCGTTGGGCTGCCTGACGAACCTCAACTTGAAATTGAGGTTCACACATAGAAGCCTTGAAGTTGACCTTCACCGCATCCAGCGCCCGCTCGCTTGCCCGCGCCGCGCTCGTCGGCCGCCAAGCGTTGAAGTTTACGGAACCTCTTGTACTCAAGGGACTTTAAGAAGAATTTGAGGTGTCAACTCTTGGCGAGCCAGCTGCGACGCGCTGCATTGCGCGAAATATAGCGGTTGATGCCAGTGCATTCCTGAGAGTTGACACGTGATGCACTGTACTCCTCACAACACAGCGCTGCTTCGTATACTGCTGGGAGGTCAGCGGCAGCGGTGCTCCAAACTCTGGGGAATACAGGCGAGTGTCCGCGTTGAGTTGCCATGAATATAGCCACACTGCTGTATCGCCCGAGATACACTAGCCTCGGTCGCTCACCTGCTGCTGTGATCACGCGTCATCTGCCCTCTTGAAGCAAGCGGCGATCGTGCGCCGAGGCACAACGGTCAATAGTTGACAGCAGAGCATCAGTGCAGGCCATCGCAAATGTTCAGCGCTGAGTGCTGGTTTGTTTACTCTGGCGCTGCAGCGGCGTCATGCCTAGCAAACTGTACACATGCAGCGCTGCTGTAATTAGCTGCGTTCTAGCAGCGCTCTTGGCCTGCAATGTTGACCTCTGTGGTAACTCTGACCACTGTTTTTGGTGCTGCTGCTGCTGCTGCTGACAGTTACGGATAGGGTGTCACCGCGAAAGTGTTGCAGTTGCTGCAACTGTCAACTCAGTTTCACCATGCTTTGTTTCTTGATGCTGCATGGCCCACTCTGAGGCAGCAGCAGGGCAAATACACCTTTGTGGATACTGGACGCAGTAATGCCGCTCAGGAGTGCTGTTTGCTTGTTTCTTAGTCACCCTATCCTTGGTGGCCTTGCTTTCCCTGGTTAGCAAAGGCACATCACCTCGTGCTGCGCTAATGCTGCTGCTGTTGCTGCTGTTGCTGCTGCTGCTTACAGCCTGTTTCGGCTGGCCACTATGCCGTGGTCTGCCGTAATGGCTTGCGCCTTGCAGGCGGTGCCATTCGTCATCCTGCTTCTACCTGTGTTCGCGTCAGGGATCGCCTGGTACCTGTGCAGGCCAGTGCAAGTACCCCCACGTTGCCACAACCGCTGTGGTCGAGCATCTGTGGACCGCCGTGTCTGCCTTCGTCATCAGCCTCCCTTACAACACTGGCGTCTTCGACAGCGTGCCTGGCTGCCAGCGCCGGCACAATGTCATCTGGCTGTTCCTCATCCGATTCGCATCGATCTGCGTCACTGAAGCCGCTGGCACGGATGACGGCGAATCCGCCGGCGGTTCCGCAGCTGCAGAGGCCATCAGCGCCTCAATGGGAGCCGCAGCAAGCGCTCTGGCTGCACGTGCATACAAGAAGCGAGGCACCATGACCCTGGTAAGTGGTACTTAAGATGTCATGAGCTATTGCGATGACATCTATGGTTTGTCGGTGGCACAACTCACATTGCAGTCCATCATGCTGACTCTTTGCATTGGTCGTTCTGTGCCCATGCAGGCATTTGACATTCTCGGCAAGGACCAAAAGACGTGGCTAGGTGTGCCAGACCATGAGGAGAAGCTGGCTGCGGCAGAGCAGAGGGCAGTGGAGGTCTCAACTCTGCGGTCTGGTGGACAAGTTGTCAGCACTGCTGACCCTGATGCAGGTGACAGCGATGACGATGATGCTGCCCCGAGCCCTGCAGTGAGGTGTCAGGCGAACGGACAGACATTTCTGTACCTGGAGAACCTGCTCGTTCGTGAGGTGAGTAGGTCACCCACCACCTCCTGCATACATCATATGAGCCGGTCACATAAGGACGATGGCTGAGTTGAGACATTGCATGTTTGCTTCCGTCTGTGCAGACATCATGGACGAAGTCAGCAACTCACTCCCAGGTGCTGTGCGATACGCAAGACGGCCGAACCATATACTGCACGGCGCGACCGACAGACAAGGACGACTTACGCTTCCTCAACACGTCCTGCCATCCATGCGACCCATCAGGAGCGGGCATAGAACTCGGCGGCGTCACACGGCTAACAGGAGGTGGGCTAGTAGTGTCGATGGAGGGTGCTAGTGGTGACGGGGGCACACTGTTCAAGGTGACGTACAACAAGCACACCACCACCAGAGCTCCTGCCACGACGTCTACTGCAGCTCCGTCTGCACCTGCTACTGCAGCTCCGGCGGCACCTACTACTGCAGCTCCCGCGGCACATACTACTGCAGTTTTGGCACCACCCGCCACTGCAGCTCCTGCGGCACCCGCCACTGCAGCTCCGGCGACACCCTCTACTGCATCGCCAACAGCACCGGCAGCAGCGCCCAAGTCACAGCTGACGACCAAGCGTGGGCCTGCTTCGACTGTACCACCTGACTTCGGGCGCAAAAGCAGGGGCAGCGATGTGTGGGTGTTCACATCAGCGGAGTGCAGCTGCAGGTGTGCACAGCGCACGTGTGGTCGGTGCGGCAACACCACCGCATGCGAACCTGTGGTATGTGTTCACACTCCACTTGCGGCTCATGGCTGCTGTGCAAACTGCTCTCCTTCAAGGACTGTCAAGCTGACGACGCTACCACAGCACCTTCTGCCTCACCTGGAGCTTCAGGCGTCTTCACTTTCTCGGCCGAGATCAGCAAGGCGAAGCATCCGCACACATCGCACCGCACCCTGCGACTTGACCTGGACACACGGAGGTCCATGACTCGAATAGGCCCTGACGGTGATGCTGTACCACGGGGCAGCTGGGTTCTTATCGAGGAACTTCAATTCATGCAAACTTTTAAGGTAAGAATGTAGCAAGTGTGTACTGGTGGTTCGCTGAAGGGTCATACCTTCGAGTTGCTGACACATGCGCCGTTCGCATCGTGCTGCTTTTGTCGCGCACAGGAGCCCTGAACCCAGTGAGCCCAACCCCCAAGCACCTCCTGCCACCGCCAGCAGGAAACGCAGAGCTCCTAGGTAAGAATATTGAAACTGCAATTGACGCAATATGATCCGACATTGTGCACAATACTCGCTCAAGTAGCCATATGTGACGCTGAACCCGACTCCCCTGCTGCTGTCTCCCATGACAGATCCACATCTACTGCAACAATGGTTCGGTACATGCACTTCATCGATGACATAATGACAATGTCACATTGTGCTGGAGTCTGCTGCTTCCGGGCGGGCAGTCATGTCTGTGGGGGAGGCGTGGAGAATCTACTTGCGGCAGAGGGCGGCTATCTGGTTGGAGGGGGTGCTCGTCTTCCGCACCTTCACCACGGATGACATAAAGCTCGCTATGTGCAAGAGCGCGCACCGCTCAACGCCTGAAAAGTATAAGGAGCACAGTGTCAACATCCTGCGCGATGGGACTGGCATAGCTGCTGGTGCGTCGCCTCGCACTCACGGACTGGCACAAGCCATTGTCAGGGCGGCCACATGCGAGGAGCTCCTGTGGCGCACCCACTCCTACGGCGACGCAGACCTCAGCGCCAGCTATCTCAGCTTCTGCTGGCCAGTACTCAGTCTGGACTGGAGGCTGCTGGACGACTTCATCCTCTTCAAGCAGCCCGGAGACACCATCGGCGGCTACTCCGGGATCCCAGTGAATGACTGCGTCAAGTGCCTCAGCAGCGCAGCCCTGGGGCGCCTGCCCACATGTGCCTCCAACTGCGTGCAGCTCAGCCGAGCGGAGCTGCGCATCGTCTCCAACCGCTGCTCCAACGTCGTCAGCCTCTCGTCGTACAACAGCACCGTCGCCGCGACGCAGCCTCCGCCCGACGTCTCAGAGTTGCTTCCACGCTCGCTCAGTGTGCTGCTGGACACGTGCTGCATCGGCGTATCGCAATGGCAGCTGAGCCGTGACGAGGTCCTCTTCCGGGCCATGGACAAGGGGAGGGCTAACGACTATGTAGAAAGCACCGTCAACGCCATCAACGAGAAGGCCATCTACATGTACGACACGATACGGTAAGCTGCTTCCCCGATGCGTCATGTCCTTTCTGTGTAAGCCATCTTGTAAGCATCGCACTGCTGCTATACTGAAGCACTTATGCCCATTTTGTGCACGGTCTCGTGTCACAGGTACCATTTCGGGCTCGCCATCAGGAAGCACATCGGTAACCTCAAGAAACAGCAATCATCATGGCAGCGAAGAAAGCGCAACGACCTCACGGCGTACCTCTCCATCAAGATCAGGGATCAGCGGATGGTGGCAGTGGGGAGGCTGCCACCGGATCAGGATGCTGGCGTGCTGTTCGCAACCATGATGGACTCTATGCTTCGCGGAACCTGGCACATCTTCGAGAGCGCCATCGCCGGCTAGTAGTACCTCAAGATGAGCAATATGTCCTTTGACGACTTCGACAGCCTCGACAAGGAGACCAGCCTCATCGACGTCCTCATCAACATCAGGGGTAAACCAGCTGCGCAGACAGGAGAGCATCTCCGTGTGCGCTGGGTACACTTCCTGGCCGAGGCTCTTCTGAAGACCTCCGGCTTCACAATCAGTGATGTGACTCGGCTGGAGCTGCTCGCCCACCTCTTCGTCTTGGTGAACAGTCCGGTGCGACCTCAGGCGCTGAACAACAAGAAGGCATCGTTGGTTTACGCCGTCAAGATGCAAAATGGGCATCCTCGCATTTGTCAGGTGAGCAATTTGCTGAGACATGGTGCATGGCCTCAGTGCACACATGCCGATGCACCGTGAAAGTTGCTTGGCCACTGAGCATTGAATGCATGTGGATCCACTTCGTGCAATGGTGAATACACCAAGGCAAAGGTGCTAGCTTTCCTTGCAACTGCCTCGCTGGTGTCGCACCACAGAGCATCGATGAGCCCACGTTGAAGAAAGTCGGTGCCAGGCGCGACAGCGACGGGCCACTTCCCACAAACGTGCCACTCCCTTCGGCGATGACACGGCTGTACCTCACGGTGCTATATGTCTGCCGCGAGATGCGCTCGATCACATTCGGGGCGGTACCAGACTTTTGCATCGGTTTCCCATCCTACTCCAATCAGCGCGTCACGGCCGACCAGCTCAGAGTTGGCATTCGTGACATTGGCCGGCATAATCTAGGCATACCTCATTTTGGCGCATAAGTTGCAGGTCCTCGTGGTGCACCAGTCTGTGCAAGTACGTTGCTGACCTCAAAGCCACCGGTCGCTTCGGCGAGGGTCAGGCTATGTTAGAGATAGCGTCGCTGATCATGGCATTGCACTCAGGGATCAAGAACATTACGAATTCCTACAGCCAATTCGAGCAGGTGCACACTGAGATTCAATTTGGTTTGACGCTCATGTTGTCGGACAAGCAGATCGGTACACTGGCCAAGACCACTGTGCCCAATATCACTGGCCTCAATGCTTGTGACTTTAATGCACAGGAGTCTGATGACCGTGCTGTTGTTGGCTCAGGTAGTGATGTCGCTGCTGACGACATGGCCTTCAGGCCAGCCACCTCAGAGTCTAGTGGCGGTAGTAGTAGTGGTGGTCACGCAGGCGCTGCTTGTGGGCCGAGTGGCATTGGTGGAGGTGATGGTGGTGTGTCTAAGCAGTTGGCCTCATCTCTGCAGGTCGCAATTGAGCACATCATCGCCCAGCAGCAGCGCCCAGCAGCGCCCACAGTAGCCCCACCAGACGTTTGGATGCAGCACCAGATGCAGCTAGCAGCTTGCATGCAGCAGCAGATGCAGCAGCAGTCGGTGCAGTTTGCTGCACAGATGGCGATGATGCAGCAGCAACAGCACACACAACTGTATCTGATGCACCAGCTCGCAAACACACGCACATTGCCACCTGTGCACTGGCAGCAGGCATTGGCAGCGGCGCCATCGGGTGTGTATTTCACTCCCCAATGGCCACACCAGCAACCACAGCCATTGCAGTCACCGCATGCCCCCCCCAACCCTCGTGCCCCACCTCCAGCGCGTGCCCCGCGCTTCCCACGGCCGCCTATGTAGCACTCTGTTGAGTTAGTCAAGTAGACCTCTTCGCACATACTGATGTGTTGTCTTGATGGCTGTTGTGCAACTAGCTATCTGTGATTTGTCATGTTTGCGTCGAGGCTTGCGGTGCTAGCGTCTGTGGCATTGCATGCTTCATTGCGTTTGGCACATGAAGATTATCGCTTCGGTGTGCACGACGAAGACTGTTGAACTTTTGCGATATCACCAGGGAGCACCAATTGGTATGCCCTTACGATTGTAACGACTTACACAACTGCAAGATTATTAGAGAGTGTAATACAGTCGCTCGAAGCGACGCCAGAGTGCTCTACTATAACTCCGCTCGTGACTCCACAAGATGCCGCCAGTAACTGTTCAGGATAAATAGCCCTCCCTTCCGCGTGAGTTAAACTTGTGTTCTTTAAGAGATAAACTTTGAAATGATTCTCGCAAATGAGGCAGAACTTTTTGTGTGCACACTGCGTTCAACTACTTTACGGCTCCACTCGTGTTGTTGTGCCTACCTGCCTTGCTGCCTAGTTGCTGTGCGTCTAGGCGTATCGGCGCCTGTTGCCACATTGTGGTGACTGGATGGTGTCCCAGCTCACAGTGTTGACTCTTCAGGAGTGAGGAACTGCTCCATTGCTCCAGTTACAGCCTAAAGCCTGCGAATGTTGCCTTGAGAAAGCAGCGGCGCTTGCAACTACTCTCTCCAGATACCAAGTGCCATGGCGCCGGTAAACGTGGCGGTGCAAAAGCAGACAAAAGCCTTCCTTAAAGCATGTAGATCGGTTTCTGATCATTAGGCGAACACAAGCACAAATGCAGCTGAGCGCTGCTGCCATTCAACTTGAGGTGACTGTTGACAAATACGGGCACAACTCTCCAATTGAGCCCTGGCCACCTCAAGGCGTGCTACGTGCTGCCAACACACATCTATCATCCTAATGCACGCTAATGGCGGCCGCTTCACGACATACGCCCCCATCCATGACGTCATCGACCGTCTGGATCAAATAACAGTGAAGCGTGCAAGGAGCTACTGCAAGCCCGGCCTACCGCAAATAAGCAATGCAAATCCTCAGCAGATACAGCACGCCTGGCACCACTTTACTGCGCGCCAAGTGTTGTCGATGCGATTGCAACACCTGATTGCGCATCACAAGCAGATACTACCCCTCTAGGCGGCGGCTGCGGCTACACGGTGGCGGCGACACCGGCAGCGGCAGAGCAGCACCATATGTTGACGTCATGGTACTGAAATAACAGAGGGGAGTACTGCCAGTGTGTGGCTATATGCCTCTAATGCTGCACCGGTCAAAGAGGCTGCACCACTTACATACGCCCCGGTAATTGCCTACACTAGCGAACAAACGCACAACTTGCGATGCAAACCAGCACTCCACACTACTGCGCCCCCGCTTGAGGCACTCACGCAACCCCCACACTACTGCGCTCCCGCTTGAGGCACTCGCGCAACCCCCCATTACAGCCCGTGTCATGCACGCCCTGTGATAGGGATATAACCCCTCCCCAACCCCTAAAAGGTCACCATAACGTTGGCGGTGCCTTAAGGTGCGCGCTGGTAGACGCGACTATGCACCTGCTGGAGAAAACGATACACCTGGCGCCTACTCTCCCCGCGTTTCCTTGAACGTTACAGGAAAGAGGCTGGAAGTTCGGCTGCGGTCAGTCTCATGACATATGGCCCGAGTTCCCGCGCGCTACCAACCAGGCTGACGTCCAATTCCCCCCATGACGCCCCCCCCAAATCGCCGGCTACACTGGCCACGTCCCCTGCTCCAGGCCGTAGCAGTGCTCAGCAACGTGAGGAGCACTGCACACTCCGCGCGGCGCAGCAGCTCGCATGCGTGCCCGCCCTGACTCTCACAGTACGCCCCCAAGCTCTTGGCACTGCTCAGCAACTTACTTCGCATGCCGTAGCTAGGCCATACTATGCAACCCCAGTCCGCCCAGGCCCGTCAAGTTGACAGCGCTCAGCAGCTCGCATGAGTGCGTCCCAAATAGCTTAGTCCCCAATCCGCCTCCGGGCCTGGGGCAGTGCTCAGAAACTGGTTTGAGCCCGCCCTCGTGTTGGCAGTGCTCAGCAACTCGCTTGAACACGCCCCCCGGCTACGCCCCAGGCTTGACAGCGCTCAGCAAGTCGCTTGAGCACCCTCCGCGCCGTGCACGCAGCTCGCAGATCAACTCGAAGCTCCCTCCTCGAATCGAGCAGTTGCAGATGATAAGTAGTTGCAGATGATGATGAGCGACTTGAGCTTGACTGCGTGTAGACTCCTCACGCCCGCTCCATCACAGCAAGTCCAGATGTCCGCCAACGCAGCACCTGTGACACACACACGTAGACTACAGGCACGTTTCCACCCAAGGGGCCGAACACTTGCATGCAGCACAACATACTGCTAAACAACAGCATGATTAGGACAGACTTGAAGCAGCATGCAAACAACTGTGTGAAGCCTGCACTGCGATGATCATGTAGGAACACCCTGGGGTCATCAACCGCCATGCCATTGCCCAGCATTATGTCTGATACAGTCTTCATCATGCTTCAAGTTCTGCCAAGGGCGCGCCATGATGCTACTAGAACCTCAATCGTTGAACAGGCATATCCTGATTAGTACACCTAAGCATGAACGGAAAGCATACTATACACTGGCTGTGCCACCTGTCTGCACACTAACATGGCCTGGGCAAGCACAACTGCTGCAGTACAGGTGTCTTCGCTCGTTGTTCAACTTGGCAGACCCACAATCTCAGGCTCCCTGAGCAGTGATCGCCATACGCTGAAGCTCTGCATGATGTTGAGCGCAGCAGCTGCTGCAGCAAAGAACGCGAGGCTCCACTGGCACCTGTGCAACAAACACTTCAACGTACATGCACTTTTTCCGCTGTCGCCCTGCAGGCTGCCTGCAGGCTGCCAAGTCACAAGGAGGCACAAAGAGAAGAAGGCAATGTACGCGGCGCCGTCGCTGCTCCAGCCTGCAAGATGGCCTAAGCGCGTGCATGACGATGCAGATGACAGTGCAGCGAAGACTTATACGAATCACAACACACTTGCGTAAGGAATAACAAAGACACTGTTGCACGCTGCCTATAGCGCAATGACCCAGCTCACATCGCACCCCACCTGCTGCAAACTCCCTCCCCCAAGCACTGTTACCACTGCAGTGCGAGCATTCAAGCAGCTGGTGAGTGATGTGAGTGCAGACACAGAGCAACGAGCCAAACAAAAGGGTGGGTGGGTGGGATCTGTGCGTCTAGGCGTATCGGCGCCTGTACGACATCGCCCCCAGACATCACCTTGACAACGTCACGGTGGTGTCTCATACGAGCAGGTGCAGATACGCCGCCAGCAACCTGTATGCAGCTCACAATGCACCCGGTCCGTTAGAAGATGCCAAGGCACTGGCGGCAATGATTGCCGAAAACAATAGTTTGAGGTAGTATGAGCACTGACACAAGTTCAGCACAAACACCACAAATGACATTGCTGCATCAGCAGCAGCAGCTGCTGCGCATGCGGCAGCACGAGTGTTGCCGCCATTCATCGTCAGCAGCTCGCTCCTCCACACAGCCAATGAGGATACACATTGCGCGCAACCTCAGCTACCAAAGTGTCAGTACATGATGGTGCGCGTGTCATTTCCCCCAAGTGTAGAGCAACAAACCGCACTGAGTCTGGCTGTCGCTCACACCACACCGCTTTGATGTCACTTGGCTCTGTAGAATTGTAATTAGGGATAAGAGACGGTGAACCCTAATGAACCTTCAGTTGCGATCCTGATGTCAGCAAAGAAAGTCAAGCCAAGAGAACAGCGGTTAACATCACGATGACGGAGGTGGCTCTGCGGGCGGCCGAAGCGAAGGCATGCTCTCAAAGATGAATGGGAGAGCTGCTTTGTATAGACCAGTGCGCAGTTCTTCTGCGTCAAACCCAAGCAAGCTCTGCATCTTGATGTTATCTGTCGCTGACTTCCTGTCGTGCATGCAAGAAGGCATTGTAAGCTCCGGGGCCTGTTCCACACTTGTCAGCGCGATGGCAGCACCTACTTCAAGTTCTTGGCCTGCCTGCACAGTGATGTCGCCAGCTTTGTCTTCTGCGGCCGCAGTGACATGTGCTGCAGCCACTGTTTCCTTCAATGCACTCATGTCAGCGCGCTGGTTCTGAGCACTGTCAACAGACTGGACTTTGCCCCGCGCAAGTGTACTACTGCCATCTCCCAAGAGCAAGGCTGACTTCTGGCCCTCAAATGATGCATCAACACGCTTAGCATTTGAGTGGCTCGGCTTGACCTGGCCAACGTCCTCACCAGTCGTGTGCCTCTGCTGAGATGTACCACCATTATGTTGCATATGCACTGCACGGCGAGGCCTAACAGTGCCGTAGTCACTTACCATCTCACAGAGGGTGTGTGATACATATCGACCGGTCACCATGTTCACTGGCACTTGAAAGTCGAGCTGAGGTGGAGGAGCGTTGAGCCCCACCATCTGTCCTCTGCCTAGCAACATATAGTCAGTGACCAGCGGGCCTGCATCATTGCCCCAGATTGTGGCATCAACCGGAGTATGCGAAGGGGTGATTGGCATTATCCAGTACGGTATGGTGCAGTTGGACACACACGAGGCTGGGACATCATACACAACACCACTCCCCTCCATCTCAACCCGCAGCAGAGGATCCCATACATTAGCCTCCTCTACTTTGGTATTGGTGCCGCTGAAGTCTTCTACCATCCTGCACCATTCCCATTTGTGGTCTATGTTGCACCGAATCGGAGCCCCGACAGGCAGTATGCATGGCGTAAGGCGGTGAGCTGCCACCTGCAATACCTCTCCACTGATGACTTTTCGCACCACTACATAGTCCCTGAGCGTATGAGCTTTTGCAAATCTCCCTCTCGGTTGACACCAGACTGGCGCCACTTGCACCAGATGCACTTGGGCTAGTTTGCCTGCGTTAGTCCTGCTCACGTCATGCATCTCATGCCAAAATGCAACTTCGTATCCAGACGGACGCCAACAAGCAAAGTTTCTCTGCTCTCCATTCAACAACTTCACTTCCCAATCCTGATTTGCGTCACCTTCTGAGAAGTCAGCATGCAAACGCGTGGCATACACGCCACCCTCGCGCGCAGCCACTACCCCCATGCGGCCTACGAGCGTTTCATTCCTCACTACCCATACCACAACCAGCTCGCCAGTACTCGGCATATCCCCTTCAAACACGACGCCCCTCTCATTCAATGTCCATAGGTCCTCACGCCGTGACCCCGAACCTGCCATGCGCGCTTTGAGATAGCCCTCAGGATACTTCTGCCAGAGGGATGTTAGTTCCTTCCGGACTGTGTGGTGCATTGCTGCATAAAGCGGGTCACCTTCATGATACACCAACCGCTCTTTCAACACCACTGTCGACACCAACGCCTCCGTCTTGGCACGTCGCGCTGCAGCAACTGCGTTACTCGAGCCCACCTCACGCTGTCCACTGCGTACTGACATGATCAATCCCGAATCGACCTACTACAACGGCTCCAGATTCGAAATATTTTCAGAAAGCACGCAGTTGTACGTGTAGTCAGCGCAGTTTTTCCTGATTCCAAACAGCGATAATTGTCACCACTCGACCCAACTTCGTGATGCGTGCAGAACCTTGCCTGATCAGAGCTGTGCTTGCGCAATCCTATTTCCCCCCAGCACCGAAGCACAGCGACGGTGATGAAAGTACAACTAAATTGCCAAGCACAGCGCACACAGACGAAGTGAACGCAAGCCCTCTATAACAGACCCTGTCCACCAGCAGATTTACACACTCGTGCGACACACGTACTAAAATAGTTATCAAAAGAGATCGTTACCACCGTGCAGCGAAAGCAGCAACTTCCTCTGCTCCAGATTCGTTTGCAAGGCGCAGCAGGACCACTTACCCCCGTCCCCGTGACGCTGCCCACAGTAACCGATGGTGCTTGAAAGCACTTCCGCTCCAGCCCTGTCAGCAGCCGCGTCCTTCTTGAGCCGCTACGCGCAGCTTACGTCCTGTCCTGGTCTCGCTAATCCCGTACTTGAAGTAGCCCGCAGTTACCTTAGCAGGCGCCGTGGCGTGGCGTGGCCCTCCGCTACCGCTGAACCTCGTGAAGGCCGCGGGCGTCTGGTCGACTATACTAATGGCGGACGCCCTCCGCTACCGCCGAACCTTGTGAGGATTGTCCCAAAGGACAGCGGGCGTCTGGCTGAGTTAACTCCGAACGAAGGCCCTCCGCTACCGCATGGCTCCAGTAGAGTGCGCGGGCGTCTGGCTATGCACAAGTCCTGCCGAGATCGCCATTGTGGTGACTGGATGGTGTCCCAGCTCACAGTGTTGACTCTTCAGGAGTGAGGAACTGCTCCATTGCTCCAGTTACAGCCTAAAGCCTGCGAATGTTGCCTTGAGAAAGCAGCGGCGCTTGCAACTACTCTCTCCAGATACCAAGTGCCATGGCGCCGGTAAACGTGGCGGTGCAAAAGCAGACAAAAGCCTTCCTTAAAGCATGTAGATCGGTTTCTGATCATTAGGCGAACACAAGCACAAATGCAGCTGAGCGCTGCTGCCATTCAACTTGAGGTGACTGTTGACAAATACGGGCACAACTCTCCAATTGAGCCCTGGCCACCTCAAGGCGTGCTACGTGCTGCCAACACACATCTATCATCCTAATGCACGCTAATGGCGGCCGCTTCACGACATTGCCTAAGCGCCTAGTCGCTATACATCTCGGTAAATACAAATAGTCATTTTCTAAAAGTGTTTTATGTAACTTTCATCCTACAACTCATCCTGTATAGGATATATCTGGACAGTCCAAAGTGCCTGCCTGCCTTGCTGCCTAGTCGCCCAGGCGCCTAGTCGCTATACATGTCTATCTGTGATTACAAATAGTTTTTTTCCAAAAAGTGTTTGATGTAAAATAGTTTGCATACCTCATTCTCTACGAAATATATCTGGAAAGCCCGTGCCTACCTGCCTTGCTGCCTAGTCGCCTAGGCGCCTAGTCGCTATACATCTCGGTGAATACAACTAGTTTTTTTCCAAAAGTGCTGTATGTAGCTTTCATCCTACCACTCCGAGTCCTCCTGTGTAGGATATATATGGACAGTCCAAAGTGCCTACCTGCCTTGCTGCCTAGTCGCCTAGGCGCCTAGTCCCGATACATGTCTATCTGTGCTTACAAATAGTTTTTTTCCACAAAGCGTTTAATGTAACATAGTTTGCATACCTCATTCTATACGAAATATATCTGGAAAGCCCGTGCCTACCTGCCTTGCTGCCTAGTCGCCTAGGCGCCTAGTCGCTGGTAAATACAACTAGTTTTTTTCTAAAAAAGTTTTATGTAACTTTCATCCTACAACCCATCCTGTATAGGATACATCTGGACAGTCCAAAGTGCCTACCTGCCTTGCTGCCTAGTCGCCTAGGCGCCTAGTCACTATGCCTGTCTATATGTGAATACAAATAGTTTTTTCCCAAAACCTGTTTGATGTAACTTAGTTTGTATACCTCATTCTCTACGAAATATATCTGGAAAGCACGTGCCTATCTGCCTTGCTGCCTAGTCGCCTAGGCGCCTAGTCGCTATACATCTCGGTGAATACAACTAGTTTTTTTTCCAAAAGTGCTGTATGTAACTTTCATCCTACCACTCATCCTGTTTAGGATATATCTGGACAGTCCAAAGTGCCTACCTGCCTTGCTGCCTAGTCGCCTAGGCGGCTAGTCGCTACACATGTCCATGTCTGTGCTTACAAATTGTTTTTTTCCAAAAAGTGTTTGATGTAACTTAGTTTGTATTCCTCATTCTATACGAAATATATATGGTTAGCCCGTGCCTACCTGCCTTGCTGCCTAGTCGCCTAGGCGCCTATCGCTATACATCTCGGTGAATCCAACTAGTTTTCTTCTAAACGTGTTTTATGTAACTTTCATCCTACAACCCATCCTGTATAGGATATATCTGGACAGTCCAAAGTGCCCGTTGACGCAAGCTTTTCGATTGCATAGGCAACCCGGCCTCCCTTGGGCCTTTATAAATACAAGTCCATACGTCCAAAGTGCCTACCTGCCTTGCTGCCTAGTCGCCTAGGCGCCTAGTCGCTAAACATGTCTATCTGTGAATACAAATAGTTTTTCTCCAATTTGATGCAACTTAGTTTGTATACCTCATTCTCTACGAAATACATCTGGAAAGCCCGTGCCTATCTGCCTTGCTGCCTAGTCGCCTAGGCGCCTAGTCGCTGTGAATACATATACTTTTTTCCTAAAAGTGTTTTATGTAACTTTCATCCTACAACCCATCCTGTATAGGATACATCTGGACAGTCCAAAGTGCCTACCTGCCTTGCTGCCTAGTCGCCTAGGTGCCTAGTCGCTATACTTGTCTATCTGTGAATACAAATAGTTTTTTTCCAAAAACTGTTTGATGTAACTTAGTTTGTATACCTCATTCTCTACGAAATATATCTGGAAAGCCCGTGCCTATCTGCCTTGCTGCCTAGTCGCCTAGGCACCTAGTCGCTATACATCTCGGTGAATACACGACCTTGCATCTTTGGTGCACTCAGAACGAGCACATCACATGTGATGCCACGTCGACCAGCAGCGATGATGCAGTGCCAATAGCGTGCTACACGTCGATGCTCTACACGACATGACATCTTTGGTGCACTCAGAACGAGCACATCACATATGATGCCACGCCGACCAGCAGCGTGCTAGATGCAGTGCCAACAGCATGCTAAGACCAGTCCTCTGTGAGCCAGAGTCACACGTCGATGCTCTACACGACATTGCATCTACTTGAACTTGAAGTTTATATCTGCGATGGCCGTGTGCAAGCACATGGGGACTGTCGGGTACATGATCCCTCACCTCGTGCAATGGAGTGCTTTACAGATACGTACGTCACATGTACATCATTACTGATCTTCACCAAGTGCTTTTGATATTTACACATCAACCTAGAGTACCGCCTAGGAAGGGACCTCTGGCCAGTCCAAAATTATGTTTATATACGCCGCACGCAAACGGGACTTGACGACGATATTGACACTCTTAAAATTGCAATTTATTATTATTTGATATTCAAAATATTCTGGAGCCAAACTGAGACAAGGGTATGTCCTACTGATATGGTCTTTCCCATATGGAAAATAATTTGGAGGAGGGAGCCTATCCAAAGTGAAGTCTATTCGAAAAAGAAGGATCTTGGGTATGTAGGCAACTCAAAATAAACTTGTTTGATCAGATCAGCGACCCCGAAAACTAGAGTCAATTGTGCATAGGCAGTAGCAAATCGCAGAGTGTCGCTCCGCGACGTGGGCTTCGCCCACCACATTTATAGGACCGAAGGGATCGCCTTCGGCGATGTGGGCTTTGCCCACCTCCTGCAACAGGTGTGCCGGCATCAAGTAACTCACTAGAATTGGTGACGTAAAGGGCACTGTGCGAGCTGTCGCAACGGCTTCAGATTTGGCACACGTATCCACCGCTTCTACTGACACTGTGCAGCGTAAAGCAACGAAAACACGTGTTACGTTAAAGAGCTTTCAAAACAACAGCAGCAGAGAGCTTGTAAAAACAGCAGCGGCAAGCGAGCTTACACAGCAGAAGCGACCTTGCACAATAGCAACAGCGAGCTTGCACAACAGCAGCGCAGCGAGCTTACACAGCAGCAGCTCAACTGCAGCAGCGAGCGTACACAGCAGCAGCACAACAGCAGCAGCGAGCTTGCACAACAGCAGTAGCGAGCTTGTACGTTCAATTTGTGCGCACAGTTGTGCACTGCTTCACACCATCACTGTTCATGTGCGACATGCTAGCACATAGGCTTGTACCAGTAGTTTCGGCCGCTTTCGTACAGCGCATCATCGCCTGCACTAAAGGCAGCGAAAGCGCAACTACCTCAAATTGGTTCGCGCTGCAGTACTGTGTGTCAACGCTCAAAGGTTCAGCGGAAACGCAGCTGCAAGTTTCGTCTCAAAGCATCCCCAGGCGCACGAGCACTAGCCGTTGCAACACGCTGCAAATTTGGAGCATGGAAGGGACCGTTACAATCGGGGCTACTTCAACTTCGTGCTCCGCCATGCGGTCCAGGACTTGAACATTATACAAGGCGTGGATGGCGAGGGGTAAGGGTGCTGCAAGGGGTGGGAAGCGCGATGCCGTGACTGTCGCCTGCACAGCATGGATCATCTACAGGCTCATAATCGAACATGATGACAACAGAAGCAGCATTCAGCAATCGCTGGCACACCAAGAGGAGGGCGATACCAGAGCGCTGCTGCTAGAGCTTTGTAGGACCAGTTCCGCTGCTGCCTGGCAACTCGATAAGGCTCTGCAGAGGTGTGCGACCGATAGCAGCAAGGGCGTACAGAAGAGGTGTGTGCTCAGAGTAATCTTGCAGTACGCCACTGACACTCTCGGGCTGGGGTTACCCTACACAGTTCGCCGCGTTCCAGGAAAAGGGCTCGGAATCATCGCTACTGCGCCGTTCAGAATGTCTGCCGGGGGCATAAGAGACACCTTGTACGGCACGATCGAGGTGGTCACAGACAGACAGGATGCGTTCTGGTGCAGGCTCGTCGAGAGGGATTACCGCAGCCTGTATACGGCAGCAGGTGTGCGAGGGATGCTGTTGGGGCCGTTGAGCCTTTTAAACGAGCCTTCACCCGGACGACAGGCGCATTTTGTGATATCAAAGGTACCTCGCGGGCCACTCGGTGCTGCGGACGAGGTATCACTTTCGCCTAGCGACAGGCCGGCTATCCCTGTATCTATATGCGCAGCCCATGTGCTGGCAGCAGCTCAAGCGTACGCAGACACTGGTGAGGTAGCAAAGGGGTTCAGCGAGGGCGCATTGGGAGGCACCAGCACACAGATTAATCGTGCTGCGTTGAGTACACCCGTCTCTTTTCGCAAAGGAGAAGAGCTGACTCTTGACTATGGCGTCGGGTTTGCGAATAGAATGAGCTTTTCTTGAGACACTGCTTCACTTTCCAGTGTGTTACACTTTTATGCGAAATTTGTTAGGTGGAACCCTATCCACAAGTGAAGTCAGGATGCATCTTTATGAAAAAATTTCACTAGGTGTCAGAATTCCAGATGCAAGTTGAACTTCCAACTTCAAAAACTTCAACTTTGACCTACCTCGCAACAATGGTAGCACATTCACATGATGGTATGTCGGCTGGCTCGGCACATGCGGCCCTACATCACTAGTGTGTTCGCAGCCCACATATACTACACTCGCATCTTTCTTGATCTTCACCTACTGACTTTTGTGGCTAGATGTATCTCAAAAATGCACCCTAGGAAGGACCCTCTGGCCGGCTCAAAATTATATTTATATACGCCGCACGGGATTGGCGCTTGACGACGATATTGACACTTTTAATATTGCAATTTAATATTATTTAATTAAAAATATTCTGGAGCCAAACTCAAACAGAAACATGTCCTACTGTTATGCTGTTCTCTTACAGAAACAAACTTTTAGAGGACGAAGTGTGGCCGAAGGCCATGTCCCCTTTGTGGGCCCTATCCAAAAGTGAAGTCAGGATGCATCCTACGGGCAGATGTTCACTAGGTGTCAGAATACCTATCTTCAGCTACATCCGAACTTCAAACACGTCTGATCTGCAGCTACATGTGATCTGCAGCTACATCCGATTTTCAGCTGCATGTAAACTTCAAACACATCTGATCTGCAGCTACATCTGATCTGCAGCTACATAAGATCTTCAGCTGCATCCAGACTTCAACCACATCTGATCTGCAGCGCTACATTTCATCTTCAGCTGCATCCAAACTTCAACCACATCTGATCTGCAGCTACACCTGATCTGCAGCTACATCTGATCTGCACTGGCAGCTACATCTGACATTCAGCTGCATCCAGACTTGAAACCACATCTGATCTGCAGCTACATTCCATCTTCAGCTGCATCCAAACTTCAACCACATCTGATCTGTAGCTACACCTGATCTGCAGCTACATCTGATCTGCAGCTACATCCGATCTTCAGCTGCATATACTGCGGCTCACGCGGTTGCTGGCCCTGCCGCTGCTGCTGGCCCTGCCGCTGCTGCTGCTGCAACAGAGGTGGTCGCCCGCCCAAGCCGATTTGGCACTTCCACAGATCGGGTTATGATCCTATTAAAGGCAGCAAGAAAGCAGATGGCGAGTGCAGGTTCTGCCACAAAGTCTTTATGCAAGGGAAACCAGCAGCTCTGGAAGCGCACATTGCTGAATGCAAGTCATGGAGGAAGATGTACGGCTGCTGATGGCGATATCGATGACGACATCCTAAGCGATGAGGACATTGATGAGCTCATTGAGGCGCTGGCGGAAGCGTTTGCAGTAGATGTTGCTGGTGCTGTTGGTGCAGTTGTCATTACCACTGAGCAGCTTGATACAGCACTGTTTGAGTCGTGGCCGGGGGTCGACTTGAGCAGTGTGATCTTCTGCGTCCTAGTGACGCTGCTACTGAACACCAGCAGCTGGCTGAAGCCGTGTTAGGCAGTGACAAGACGGCAGTGTTTGACTTGGAGCGCATGGTTGCTTCTGTGTGCGGCATTTGACGCTCGGTATACCTATTACGTGGTGTCATTTGAGGGTGGGAGAGGGGGGAAGGGCTTCGGGGGGGGGCTTTGTGGCCATGGAGTCATGCGCATCAAGGTGCCGTTCACGCTGTGCGTTTCATATGCTAGAGCCTTGCCGCCATGGCGCAGTACGCTCTTGTGAATATGCGGGTGCAAAGGAGTCAATTGTCATACATGGCATTAAGCGGCATGTGCATTGTGCCTAAGGGCAGCGGCCACTACAATGGACTCAATGAAACTGTGCGTAATACTATCCTAGATTTTCAATAGTTTCCGCGCCTCCTGACTCTTTGGCTGCCTGCTATCACTTGATGCAATTGATGCCATCTGACTCCACTGCACCTGCAGCAAGTGCCTTTACATTCCGGGCGTGCGCATTGCAGGCCTGGTGATCTGCATAGTTCGCTGTTCTTGTTTGCCATCCGCCTAATGAAGCAACTGATGCAATGCATCAAACAGCATGCTCATGCATGCGTGCTGAGCTTCTGCAACAAAAGCGGCAGATGATGCAAATGTGCGCTTGCATCAATGCATCAGCACGTACTGCTTGCAATCGTACAAACAAGTGCATCAAGGCTTCAACGCATCAAAAGAAGCAAAGCTTCAAAGCCTCAAGCAAGCCAATACATCAAAGCAAGCAATGCATCGATGTAAGCAATGCGTCAAGAGCATCAATGCAAGCAAAGCATCAAAGCAGCAGAGACACATGTATATTGAAGTTGAGCTGACATCTCCATTACCAATTTAAGGCGGGCTTTCATACCACACAACTGTCTCCAATGCGATGAAAGTGCACTCGTCATAACCTCGATACCTTCTGAAATCGATCATCGCCTGCACTTGTACATCACGGGAAGACTGTTTCAACCTCTCTCTCAGCTCACAGAGGACAATTCTTGGCTGCGAGCAGCAAACTTGTGCAACAGCAAAACGAGAATTCACCCACAAGTGGTCTATGTGGTGTGCTAGTTGATGTATTGAGGGGGGCTTTAGGGTTGCAACGGTCATGACCTCCAACAATGCGCCAGCATCTCCTTCATGGCCTCAACTGATGCAATGCCTTCAAGTAGGCTACTCTGTGAACGCCGCGTGTCACTCGGTACCCTGCGCCAAACAGCGCCACCTTCGCTAGAGTCATCTCCACGATGTAAATTGACGTGTGGTACCCGGCATCCTAACAGTGTCAAAACCTGTCACCATCACATTTCTAACAGGGTTAACACCTGCCACAATCACATCTTAAAATGACAACAACTCATATTGAAACTGAGGCATGTACAGGTGATCGAACATGGGCAAAATGACACACATCTTTCTTGTGAGAGGATGTGGACCGTGGATGCTCCCTCACTCGTGGAACACAAAAAGAAATATGGTTGACTAATCTAGCGGCCCAGTTAAACGTGGGCTGACCACTTTTTAGAAAACTGGTATCTGTGAAAGAAATAGTTAGACTTGCACCAAATGATGACCGCAGAAATTTCACTTGGTGAGTGACTCTCCTCGGTCTTAAACAGGTGCGGCTCCTCTTAAGCGTACGCAAGTATACTTCTTGTATTGTATTCATATTGTATACAAGAAACAAACCCTACACAATTGTGACACTCACAAGTCAAACATACACGGATCAGGTTTGGGCAGCGTCCTATAACGTGTCAGTTGCTTTAAATCAAGCACACGCCCGCAGTGACAGCGCACTCGTAGCATCGCTTGATGTAGGACACAGCACTTTCATCAACGGGATCCAATGATGGGAACCAATGATGCCGTCACGTGCATGTGCTCAATGCTGGCAAGCATTGTGTCTCGACACCGAACGAGAATCAATTGTGCACGTGCGCATAAGCCAGCGTTGTTTGTACGTGTGCCTAGTTAGTCAGTAGCACCAATCGTATGCCTGCCTGAGCATGCGTGTGCACGACCTCGAAATCATCTATTCTTTTGCATGCACGTGACTTAAACTTTTCGCTTTACCTCTCAGCTTGGTGAGCCCAGAGCAACTTTTGGCAGTGCATACACACCCTTCTTAATGATGACTTCCTAGTTCACCTACTACATCATCATGGCCAACTACAACTTGTAAAACTTCAAGTATCTACCTGTTTGCCGCACCTACACACATATGACACTGGCAACACATTGACTCATCACTCAGGCTTGGGTTCCTCCTAAACACTTTTGTCATATAGAGAGAGCGGTAGGAGAGCATGTTAGCTGACCTGGTTTGGCTCGCAATTATTTTGAAGTATATTTAGGAAATCAATCAATGTGTGCTGCGGACATCAGTATTACTTTTCCAGAATCTGGCCCTCCTAGGCGGTCATCTGAACACGATTGTAGTCACCAAGCCTGCTAGGCGGTCACGATAGATTCAAAAGTGCAGTGGTGTGCCCTGTAGCAAAGTGTAGTAGTGGGGCACAACAACACTATTTTGCATAGGCAACAAGTGGCACTACTGAGTACGTGTGGCGCCCTGCAAACACCTGTGTCTGCCCCACTGAACTTACTCGCCAGCACCTCGAAAGGTCCGTTCTCTCGCTGAGGCCGTGAGAGGGCGAAAACTGCAATAGCATATGATTATTATACTTCAGATGCCTTGGTCACACACAAGGCTGACCACGAAAAAGTTGGAGGGACAGCACGGACCAGAAAATAGTTGGTGTAGAAAGTAGTGGCAGAGAAAGCAGTGCTGAGCATCAATTAGAGAATAGTAATACACAATGTGGACCGGCCAGGCAATGGCTGGTAGCCACTCGTAGGCAGTTCAGCTAGCAGTTGGGATTGTGTTGTGTGAAAGAGGGGCACTTTCGCGCCCTATGCAAGAAAAATCATAAAGAAAAGTAATACACGCTGTGCGAACTCTGCTGTGCTCACTAGGGCCTGCAATATATTGTATCACATCCATAATAGGTCCGTTTTGCAGCAAATACATAATCACAGGTTTTCGTTTTCAGCCTCCTGCTTCCCCCAAACTACTTGGGGGATAAATGTACATGTTAGTTGCCTAGAGATACCAGTTTGTTGTAAGAAACTCAATGGTGGCTGGTAAGAGTAGGTAGGCAAAGACAGCATTGAGGACCATCTAGCAATAAACTCATAATGCAACACATAACGCAACCCATAATAGGCTGTGCAAAAACACATAATATTGCAAGCCCTAGTGCTCACACACAGAAGCTCCCCCGCATTGCACACACCTGCAGCGGTCCCTACCATGCTTGCAGATTGCTGACCCGCCACACGTGATACTTTTGTGGCGGAGGCGACCATGCTGACACCTAGACAACTCCCCACACTGCACGCATTGGCTCCGTTGCTAGCTATGAGGACATAAACAGCTCCCGCCACACAGCTTACACAGTGTCCTCCAAATGCCATGTAGCCCCCCCAAAGTCCTTGCACATGCGTCGCACCCGCTTGTGCGGGCACATTTGCGAACCACCGCATGGCTGGCATAGGCACTGCTGTCGGTTGTGAGGGCAGATTTACGACCCGCCACAATCCTTGCAAGAAAGCCGAATCCGTTGGTGCTCGCAGAAAGAGCTACCTCCGCAGTCCCTCCACCGACAACGCTGTCTGCCGTGATGGCTCATGTGCGAGGCACCATTTCTTATTAATGACAGCAGGCTGCTCGCACCCCGGGGTAGGGGCAGACACGTATCATGATGGCCTTGTGAGCAGGTTTGAGGTGCCTTGCTGTGTGTGAATGCAGTGGTGCACTGAGAACATTGTAACTTTATTATTGATTTACAATCAATGCATCATACTACTACTCAATTGTTGGGTCATGAACTATTTAGCGGTTTGCCAAAAGCTTGAACTGCAACAATCGATTCTTCTTGTTCTTGTTGTGTGCTGACGTTGTGAGTGTTTGTGAAGCATGGAGTACGCACCACGGCAAGGCCATTGTCCTGCTTGACATATCCGTATTAGTTCACCATGTGAGTCAACATTGCTGGCATCATGCATGACATGTACCAGAGGCACCGGCAGACGGAGACGTATTTGCGACCCACTCCTGAAAATGGTGGCTCTTGGCTTACATGTGCCCGCATTTGTACATGTACCACTGTGTGCTGGCCCACATGAATTGCAAGATGTACAAAACGCAGCCACTTCCGCATCTCGCACTGCATTACTTCACCTGTGCAGCGATATAGCGAGCGAGGACATGTCAGTAGCAAGCGCCGATCTAGCTTATAGGAGCTATATGCAACAACTTCTTGACAGCATATACAACACATGCACTAACAGCGAGTGCAGCAGCATATACAACACATGCACCAACAACAGCGAGTGAGGACACAATAGTACCAAGCAGCAATCTAGCATATAAGAGCTATACGCAACAACTTCTCACCAATATATACTGAGACACCTAACAACATCGAGTGCACAGGGTGAGAGAAACACAAGACACATGAGTGCGACCATAGTCTGATTCGCATCGGGCACAAGAGTGTTGCAGAGTAGCCCGTCACCCACCACATGCCCCCTCTACACTGTATATCCGAGGCCGTCAGCGATGAGCTTAATTTGGTCAAGGAAGTCTCTGAGCCCTCCACGCATCATCATGCGGCTGAACGCGCTCTGCAACCTTTCGTACATGTCACGTGCGTCGGCTTCGGCAGCGAAGAGCATCTGCTGAAGCGCCAGTTTGCGAGTTTTATACTTGTGCGCCGCCTCTTGCACCGCGTCCGCCTCGTCAAAGTCATCTGTGACGACACAGCAGAACACGCCGTGCTGGCGAAGCTCTATGAGTATCTTCCCAAAGCGCCCCGGGCCGTCGCCGATATCTTCACCGTCCAGCCCTTGCAACAGCCGCGGCAGCATGTCACTCAACCTCTCGCGCCTCCTCTCCAGGTCCCCCTCCTCAAATGATATGCGCTGCTCCTCTTTGTCCAGCGCGGCCTGGCGCTCGTTCAGCTCCTTCTTCTGCCGTTCCAGGGTGTCCTTCACATCGCGCAAGCCCTCGATTTCATCGCGGAGTTTAGCGTTGCTGGAGCGCAGCTCAGTCTCTTCCTGTCGGCGCCGTTGAAGCTCTGAAGGGCGAGGGCAAGTAGTGTCAGCGAGCGAGCGAGCGAGTCAGCGCGGTCAAATGCTGCAAGTGACATGGCGCTGCAAGTGACACAGTGCTGCAAGTGGCATGGCGCTGCAAGTGACATGGTGCTGCAAGTGACACAATTCTGCAGTCGCCACAGTGCGGCCAGTGTCGGCCATGCAACAGATGCTGCAAGCGGCTCGGCCGTGATGCAAGTGATGGCTGTGGTGCAAGTGATGGCTGTGGTGCAAGTGACGGCTGTGATGCAAGTGACGGCTGTGGTGTTAGTGATGGCTGTGGTGTAAGTGATGGCTGTGGTGTAAGTGATGGCTGTGGTGCAAGTGATAGCTTTCGTGCAAGTGACCGCTGTTGTACAAGTGATGGCAATGATGCAAGTGTTGGTGTTGGTGCAAGCGTTGGATATGGTACAGTTGTTGGCTACAACACTGTGAGCATCATTGGCTATGGTGCGAGCGGTGCCAACGCTGCATTGGCTACACTGCAAGCATGGACTGCGCTGCATGTCTTGGCTACGCCGCAAGCATTGGCTGCGCTGCAGCCATTAATTGGCTATGATGCAAGCATTGGCTGCGCTGCAAGCATTGCGCTGCAACTGGCTGCGCTGCATCGGCTACACCGCAAGCATTGGCTAAACTGCAAGCATTGGCTGCGCTGCTAGCATTGGCTACACTGCAAGCATTGGCTACACTGCAAGCATTTGCTGCACTGCTAGTATTGGCTACACTGCTAGTACTGGCTGCACTGCAAGCATTGGCTGCGCTGCTGGTATTGGCTACACCGCAGGCATTGGACTGCGCTGCATTGACTACGCTGCTAGTGTTGGCTATGGTGCAAGCATGGACTGCGCTGCATGCATTGGCTGTGCTGCATGCGTGGACTACGCTGCGCTGCATTGGCTGCTCGCTGCAAGCATGAACCGGGCTGCATGCGTTGGCTGCATGCGTTGGCCGCATGCGCTGGCTACACTGCAAGCACTTCAACCATTGGCTACACTGCAAGCACTGCAAGTGTTGGCTACACTGAAAGCACTGCAAGCATTGGCTACACTGCAAGGATTGGCTACGCTGCTAGTATTGGCTACACTGTAAGCGTTGGCTGCCCTGCAAAGCATTGGCTAAACTGCAAGTATGGGCTGCGCTGCAAGCATGGACTGCGCTGCATGCTCTAGCTGCACTGCAAAGCATTGGCTGCACCGCTATCACTGATGATAACTTTGATGGCAGTGGCTGCACTGCAAATGGCTGCGATGCAAGTCTGGCAACGGTGCAAGTGTCGTACCTGCTTCTGCGTCCACCATCCTGTCGTCAACCTCGTCGCACATGCGCAGGGTGATGCGCTTTGTGATCGCTTCCATGCCGCCTCCCCTTGGCGACGGCGCGATCGAGCGCCATGAACATGGATGCAGCCGCCGACGACGAATGAGCCATGTCACTGACCGCCTCCAGCAACGCGCTCCTGTCGCCGGCCGAGCTGCAACGAAGCGCCTCTGCAATGTGGTCAGCAGCGGCTTCCACAAAGTAGTGGACCAGCCTGCTGTTCAGAGGGTCGAAGCGCCCGCACTGAAACGCCGACATCGGCACTCCGAAGTCTGTGGCAAACGGCCACATGGTGAGCTGACCATCCTTGGTGACAATGGTGAGGTTGCGGTTCATGATCTGATTGGTGTGCACCTCCGGGTGGATATGGTCGACCTTCGCATATGGAAACAGGCTGAAGCCACGGGGGGTGGCGATGAACCGGCATAGGTTGGTGACGAACGAGAAAGCCTGTGCGCGTGTGGGGTCCTTTGCCGTCTTGACATACAGATAGAACTCGCACAGAGGATCCCACGTCTGCACGCGCTCCTGCTCCACAGTGCGCGCGTGTGTCGGCGCCTGATAGTCAGTCCTCAGCATGACGACAGAAGCCGCCTGGACGGCAGCGGAAACGAAGGCGGCGTCACGGATGCGCTGGCACATGTCGTGACCCGGCGGAAACGAACTCCACATGGGATTCGACCAGTCCATGTGGGTCGCGTGAGGCCCGCCCGCGAACTGGTGCTTCTCGGGCATGCCGAACCACATCGGCGCAAAATCCACCCGCAGTATCATCCCGGACCACCTCGCTCCGGTCGAAGCAATGCGATCGCGGATGAAGCGCTGGCCCTGGCTCTCCATGAACATGGCCATCAGGTGAGGGTCCAGCTGCACGCTCGACATGTCCGTGTAGTGGCTGATGTCCAGCGGAACCATGGCGCCCGCAGTGACGGGAGCACCCGCCGGCGGGACCATGGGCCGGAGCACGGGCATGGGAGGCGCGAAATAGATATCACCATCGTTCCTAAGGGTGATTGCAGAGCTGGCTTCGGGTTTGACTAGGCTGACACGAGCATGCAGGTCAGCCTGTACCAAGGCCTCCACAGCAGCCTTGAAGTGGTTGAACGAAGAGCCTCTGGTCTGGCCGTTTGCCAGATTCAGCTTCACTGCTATCTTCATCGAACCCATTACTGGCTCCGCTTGGTTTGTCATGTGCAGACAACGAACGACCTGGAGAACGCTGTCCATCGCCTCTGCGGGCGAAAAGTTTTGGTCCGTGATTTCGAGCTGGAGCATGTATGCCAAACACCTGTACTTTGCACCGCTGGTGGAGGACATGGTACCTGTGATGGCAGAAATGAGGGTCATTGTCAGTTTGACCTCTCTCTCGTTTTACATGCGCAACTGCCTCTTCCAAGTATCCAACACCCAGTGCCAGCACGAAAAGTACTCCTGTGAATGGCAAGTGTATTTTTCTCAATAAAGAGAACTTGTACGTACAGGCTGGTGCTACGATATTGATAGAGTACTTTCACATCAAAGTTCCACTTTCAGCGCCAGTACCCAGTACCACGCCGTTGGAAATGAATATGCACCCTCCTCAAAGTGGATGCCTGACAGAGATGCGCTACCTTTGTTTGAAGCATAGCCTCTCTCTCTCTCAAAAGTAAATCCAGGTTACTGGTTGTATTGGCTTTTGTGCTGGTACTGCTGCTGGTAATTCAAGCACCTCAGAAAGGGTAGTTGCAGCTACAGTTGCATGACAGTCAAATCTACAGTTACAGTTACAGGTCCACTACCAGACCCAGTACTACATGCTCCCCAAAGTTCTTGCCCGACAGAGATGTGCTACCTTCATCATGAAGCATAGCTTCTCGCTGGTACTTCATCACATACTTCAAAAGGGTAGCTGCAGGTACAGTGGCAGTTACCATTGAAGTTACAGGTCTAGTTCAACAACTACTTCCAACAGGGTAGTTACAGTTACAGTGTCAGTACCCAGTTACAGTACCCAGTTACAGTACCCAGTTCCAGTACCCAGTTCCAGTACCTAGCCACGCCGTTTGGAACATACATGCTCCTCAGTTCACGTCTGACAGAGATGAGCTGCCTTTGTATGACGCAGAGCCTCTCTGTTTGGGGGAAAAAAAATAGGTTATGCTCTAGATATTGGCTTTGGTACTGGTGCTGGTACTGGCACTGGTATGGTACTTCAACAATTGCTTCAACAAACATGAGATTTTGGGCCGGTTCTCGTATTTTGTGCCGATTTTCTAATGGGGGCCGACCCCGCACAGAATCGCAAAAATACATGTACATTATGTGAGCGCGTCATAGCGCATGTGCGCGGCGCGGAGATGCTTGGCTGCGTGGCGCACCCGGTGTCGGCGCTGCTCGGACATGCCTCTGTCCAAACAAAGCTGTCCGCAGATCCCTCATATTCACACAACAACCGGCCTTATGTCAACTAGTACTTGATCAAGTACTTCATCAAATACTTCAGAACTACGGTAGTCACACTTACAGTTGCAGTTGTATATCCAGTTCCAGTACCCAGTTCCAGTATCTAGTACCACGCTGTTTGGAACATACATGCTCCTCCAAGTTCATGTCTGACAGAGATGAGCTGCTCTGGTATGACGCATAGCCTCTCTCTTTTTTTCAAAACATTAGGTTATGCGCTAAATATTGGCTTTGGTACTGGTACTGGTACTTCAACAATTACTTCAATAATATTTAAAAAAGTACTTCATCAAGTACTTCACCAAGTACTTCCAACTACGGTAGTGGCAGTTACAGTTGCAGTTCCATGCCCAGTTCCTGTACCCAGTTCCAGTACCCAGTAGTACCACGCCGTTTGGAACGTACATGCTCCTCCAAGTTCAACTCTGACAGAGATGAGCTGCCTTTGATGACGCATGCCTCTCTCTTTTGGAAAAAAATAAATAGGTTATGCTTTGAATATTCGCTTGGTACTGGTACTGGTACTGGTACTTCAACAATTAATTCAACAAGTTATGTCAATGAGTACTTCAACAAGTACTTCATCAAGCACTTCCAACTACGGTAGTTACAGTTACAGTTGCAGTTTTATATTCAGTTCCAGTACCCAGTTCCAGTACCTAGTACCACCGCTGGGTTGGAACATATACTTTGTAGTATGCTCCTCCAACTTCATGCCTGATGGAGATGAGCTACCTTCTTATGATGCATAGCCTGTCTTCGAAGAGAAAAGTTTAGGTTATGCTCTAATTCTGTGCTGGTGCTGGTACCGGTATGTTCTAATTCTGTGCTGGTGCTGGTACCGGTACTTCACAACACTTCCAACTAGGGTAGTTACAGACATAGTTGCAGTTCCACACTCAATTCCAGTACGCAGAACCAGCTGTTATGGAACATACACGCTCCTTCAAGTGCATGTCTGCCAGAGATGAGCTACCTTTGTTGGATGCATAGCCTCTGTCTGAAAATATGTTGCTTAAGTACTCCTGCCATTAAAAGGCACTGGTCCTGGAACAGGTACCTCATATAGTACTTGACATAAAATTGGTACAGAATCCTCAGCAGCGGCTCACCTTTCACTGGTGTCTTGAGAACGCCTTCAAGTTGGTCCGTTCTGCCTTCTGTGGCAGACGAGGCGAGAAGCCGAAAGAGGACCCGTCAGCTAGGAGATGAAGAGAACCAATGGCACACATTGACCTGCGGTGTTCAGTGCTATTGCCTGAACACGGCGAGATAGGGTACGCAGTTTCCGGCGCTTCGCGTGGTCGATGGAGGCATGCAGCATCATGACCTCTCTAGTGCACGAAATGCACGCTAGAACGCCTCAATGACACACTCCCCTTCTAATTGCGAAGCTTGCATGCAAAGCGACACACTATCGTCAAGCAGTTGCAGTGCTTTTGTAATCGTATCGTTGGTTAGCATACACCACTTGTTCCATTCAAAGCTACTCAGCCATGCACATGCTATGCCTTGCCATGGAATTTCACAGAGTGCATCAGGGGAGATTTCAAAGCTGTGGTGGCAGAGGATCAGGGGATTTTGCAGGGTAAGATATGTCCAAGCATGTGCACGAGCGAGGCAGCTACTGCGGCCTCTGTATGTTTGATGACGACACACCCTCACACACCCTCACACATTTTCACACACATGCACAACTCACACACACGCATAACTCACACGTACGCATCACACACGCATAAATCACACACACACTCACACACACGCATAACTCACACACACACTTGCACACACATGCCAAATCGGCCAAGCACACCATGCGAACAGCGGTGGATGTCTTGTCCATCTGCTCTGTTGTATAGAGAGCACAACGATTATGAGGTGCTGTACACTGGTGCCCTCAAGACAGAGCTGGCTGGGCGAGTCCATGGTTTTAGAAGCTGAAGCCGTATCTCTGGCATACTTGCTTCAAAGCCTACGCGCGAGCTGGCACACAGCACGTCCGCTCGCCGCGCAAGTCGACACGAAAAGCGTGTAGTAGGGTACTCATGTCCGGATCCTCCCGATCTATGGTGGCAAAGTGCACCGATACTTCGCCTGTGAATGTATGCCCCCTCACCCTCATTTACTCGTGGAAGCGCTAGCTCTTTAACAACGTCATGATAGCTGCTGCAACTGACGCTGGTTCAGCAGGTGCTGTGTGGACAGGCTCACTAGGCGGATAAACGAGATGCACTATGGGGAGCACAGGAGCTGATGTGGCAGGTGGTGTGAAGTAGTTGCTGCTGTCATCCTCAAGTCAATGGTGAAACTGGCATCAGGTTTCTTCAAATGGATGGAACTACTCAGTCCTACGTTCTGCAGCGCCGATACAGCCATTTTGTAGCGCTTGATAAAACTTTGAGTCCAACCGTCTAAGTTGAGCCTGACGGCGATCTCATTCGACCCGACAATCGCTTGCGCCTGTAACGTTGAGGGCAGTGAGCGCAGCGCTAGCAGAGCCTTGTCCACCACCTCCAGGGGATCTACACTTGAGGCAATGATAGCGTACCTGAGGCTGTAAGCTGTGCAGCGGTACGCGGAGGTGGTGGTGCCAGCCAATGTGCGGAGGGTGGTTGTGAGTGAGCAGCGATGGCTGGCAACTGATTCTTCAAGAATAATCATAATATCTCGATTTATTAAAAACATTAAACGGAGTTATGGGATGAAAACGTGTTCTGCTGCACGTGTCCATCGCCAGCGCGGCTAGGTCAAGGACTTACCTCTACTCATTCTTTTTAACAAGCAGCCACCATCAGCAGTACCAGCAAGCAGCACCAGCAGCAGCTTCAACAGCTTCGCCACCAAAAAAGTTCCAGAAGCACCGTTGCACCTAAAGAGTTCCAGCAGCACGGCAGCACAAGAAGTTCCAGAGGCACGGCAGCACCAGCAGCAGCAGCTCCAGCACCAGCAACACCAGCAGTTCCGTAGCGGCAACCGCAAAGGTAGTGCTCAGCAGTAAACTGCGCTGAGCACTGCTGCTGCTGCTGCTGAGCACTGCTGCTCAGCAGCTGCTGAGCACTGCTGCTGCTGCTGCTGCTGAGCACTGCTGCCCTTGCTGCTGCTGAGCACTGCTGCTGAGCAAACACTGCTGCTGCTGCTGAGCAAGCACTGCTGCTGCTGCTGCTGCTGCTGCTGGGTTGAACCCCCACTGAACCAGCAAGGCACAGCAACAGCAGCAGCAAGAGCAGCAGCAGCAGCAGCAGCGACGGCAGCAGCAGCAGCAGGTGCAACAGCAGCAGCAGGCGCAACAGCAGCAGCAGGTGGCCAACAGAGCACGCCGCAGTGGAGCAAGCGCACAATGTCCCATGGGCAGCAGCCGAGCCTGTCTGATGTAGTAGGACTGTGCTTGGACGAGGTCGTTATTCAAAAGGATATGCGGGGCCTGCTGGTGCAGCAAGTGGCGGCAATGCTGTTGTGCAGGTCACGACTTTCGTTTTCGCTGCTCAGGCGGAAGCAGAGCACTTCGTCAGGGACCCTTCCTCCTACACACCGAGGGTTGTTGAGAATGAGGAGCCGACAGTACGCCGATGGATCAAGGATACGAACATCTTAGAGCACCTGGTGCAGAAAGGTGATGGATCAAGGATACGAACATCTTAGAGCACCTGGTGCAGAAAGGTGGTGTACTCATCACCGCGCGACTGGCGGGGATTGCCCGCACCACCAATTGTCGATGGTGAATGCGGTGACTGTGCCATCATTTACACGCAGTCATACGCCTCTGTGACTGAGCTTCACTTGGCTTCGCACATCTTTATCCTGCGTGAACACACTGGAGGCCGAACCTGCGCATCGGTAGTTGTTACGCCAGTGCCTCGACAGAATCTGCACTCGCACAGACCTCACTGGCATCGTGGAGGCGACGCCTGCTGCCGTGAAAGTGATGACTTCCACATTTCCTACGCAAGTCGGACGCAGTGGCATATGCCAGCTCCGCTATGCGCACGGTGCCACAGTACCGTGTGGTACATATGCAACGTGTTCACAGCCAGTTTCCAGGCTTATTTGCTGATGAAGATGGGGCGTCGATTGTAACGGTGGAGATGTGGGATGGGTCGAGGACGTACACGAGGTACCGGCAGACCACTCGGGTCTTGCACAACAACGGCCCATGAAGGCTTCTTCTTCTGCCACTACTATGCAGCACCAGTCGGAAATTCTACGGCAATTGATGAGCCACAGGAGCCCTGTCGAACTGCATGCAGAGCTCAAGCCCTTGTGGGAGGCTCTGCTCAAAATGGGAGACGGAGACACTGTTGATGTAAGAGCACCCGCTCAGACGCCAGGAAGGTACGCATGGCACTTGCGAGCTCCGCGACACACGTCGAATCTCTCGTCTGTGGAATGTGCAGTGTGGAGAGATATTTATGCACATCTATGTCGGCAATGTCATATACCGCATCGTGGCGTCTTTCAGGAACGGACATGTAGTGCTTGACGCGCTGCGCACGGTGCAACCGGCCGCTCCTCTCTATGGCGACGTTTGCACGTACTGCAGGCTAGCTAGGCACTGGCTGTAGAATGCATGCAGCACGCTGAAGAAGAGCCACAGTGCCGTCAGGCGCACTACTGCTGCCATGCCCACCAGGTGCTTCACTGGCAGTTGCACCACAAACAGTGCAAGAAGCACCGGTGTTATCAAAAGGCGTGGTAGCACCACAGGTGTCTCCGGATCTGCTTGCATTTGTAATATCCATCAATGTCAACTTAAGCAATTTGGCGTCATATGACCCCTCTCCCTCAGCACCATGTTTCGAGTGCTGTGAATCAGACGCATTTCTCACACAGAAACGTTACAAGCGCTCTCTCTTTGAAAACTTGTGTTTCATATTCAGCAATAGTGAGTTCGCAAAATGCAGCATTTTAAGCTATGGCATCTAAGATGAAGTGGCTAGAGGTTGTAACGTGCACGAGTCACACGCATGTGGCACTAAAAGCAATTGCATCTACGTGCACTCAGTTCCATCACTTGCAGCTGTTGAATCTGTTGCAGCTAAAGTCTGGTATTGTTAGTTTGTCGTACTGCTGTCTACATCTAAGCCGTAGCAACAGTACGTTCGAGCAGATACCAACCAGGAAGCGGTTTATGCTGTTGGTTCTGCTCAGTCTATGCTCAACAAAGCGCCCAGTTGCTTCGTTACGTCAGGCACACGGCTGGCACAACATGCGTATGTGAAGCCACAGCATGCATAACTTGGTCGTGCGCAGCTTGGCAGGACATGGCTCAACAACACCAGATACTGCACCAAGCTGTGCCGTCAAGCCCATTTGTATGCACTCCTACATCTGTTTTGTGTGACACAAGTCATGGCTGGGGTTGCTGCGCGTGCGCATCTCCCTCTTCGTTCCGTGACCCGACACTTGCACCAGCATCCCCTTCATGGCTTCAACTGATGCAGTGGCTTCAAGTAGGCTACTCTGTGAACGCCGCGTGTCACTCCGTACCCTGTGCCAACAGCGCCACCGTCGCTAGGGTCGTCTTTACGTTGTAAATCGACTTGTAATACCCGGCATCCTAACAGTGTCAGAACCTGCCACCATTACATGTCTAACAGGGTTAACACCTGCCACAATCACATCTCAAAATGACAACAACTCATATTGAAACTGAGGCACGTACAGGTGATCGAGCATAGGAAAAATGACAGACATATTTTTTGTGAGAGGATGTGGACCGTGGATGCTCCCTCACTCGTGGAACACAAAAAAATATGGTTGACTAACTTAGCGGCCCAGGTAAACATGGGCTGACCACTTTCAAGAAAACCGGTATCTGTGAAAGAAATAGTTAGCCTTGCATCAAATGATGACCGGTGATCAACTTGGTGAGTGACTCTCCTCGGTCTTAACCAGGTGCGGCTCCTTATATGATCCGGCTCCTTATAGGATCCTATAATGTGCATTTGTAGCGTACATTAAGTATGAAATCACCTACTGATATCAATGCTGTAAACGCGACGACGTGCAAGTTTTTTTGGGGAATTTCGCATTTTAGCACATTGGGAAACAGCACATGGCAACAGAGATATAACACGCTCAGGTGAAACACGGCTGGCATCCCCGTAACTACAGGCCAGCGCCCAAGGCAGAAAACAGGTGAGCACAAGCCAAGGCTGATTGTATTGGCAACAATGACAGTGAGCAGGACTGCGTTGTGGCAGGAAGGTGACGCAAGCAGAGAAGCCTCTAGGTTGCTCCATGTAGCAGCGCAGGGGCGGGCCTGACTGACAATGGGATTCTATGCTGCTAGCCGTCAGGTTGCTGACCGAAAAGTGTTCTGGTCTGAGTTGGGTTGCTGAAAATGTGACAGCGCCCTCTAAGTTCAACCGGACACAACCCAGGTCTTTGGGCTGCACACGATACTCGTATTTGCTGTCAGGCCGCAAGAAAGGGCGGATGAGTACATGCGCAGATTGCCGTATTCCGTGTTTGTCGCTCTCAAGCAATGTCATGTCCCAGCAAAGCTAAATCTGTTCGCGCCGTGCAGCATAGGTTCCTTGCTCCTCATAAGTACACAATGAGGCGCTTTGCGCGCCTGTGTGTTCGCAACTTAGTCTTCATGAGTGCACAGCACATTCATGATTCACAGAGGTTTCACGCCCTGAAGCGGAAGTGATCAAGCTACCTGAATGCAATGTTCATGATTGCACACTGCACAAAGTGTTGCTACCTTACCTCAAGCAAAGTTGGAAAGGTTCTTCATTGCCTTATCCCTCAACTCTAAGGGCGTAGGCGCCCCGCAAGCATGGGAGCATGGGACTGGGGGTATATACAATCCTGGAGCGTGAATCCTTGAATAGACGCGCGTGTGAGCGTGGCTTGAGTCCTTGCCTGGTGCCCTCATGTTGAGTGTGTCCAATGACCGGCCAATCATTGGCCGTTGCGATTGCAGGAACTGCCGTGTCTGTTTTGAATGTTAACATGCAAAAAAGCTGCTACAGGGCATGAAACAGAAAACACTGTAGTGCTCAGAGTCATTCTTGAATGACATCATATTACTTTCATTTGTATGGCAACTGCCGTCTTTGGGACCCGTCAATTGCATGATGTCCACAATGGTTTGTCTGACATTACATACAGCTTGCACAAAGATCTTTGAAGCTGAGCCCCTGTGTTGACAGGCTGCGGCATGTGTGACGACCGTTGGTCCTGCTGTGCGCACATGTCACTAACGCCCCCGTGCTGACTTGCATCTGTGGCATTTCGGCAGGCAGCCCCGTTTGCCTATGCGTCATAATAACGCTTGATCACATCGTGCACTTTTTCACACCTGGTGCAGCGAGCTGCACAAAACAAGTTTGAATATTCCTGGGTAGGTGCGTTCGCTGAGTGCTGTGGATACAGCCAGGGGATATGCATCACAAGTGTATTCTTGCAATAGCTGCTGCGAGCCCCAGCGCAGGCAGGCATCATGGCACAGCACCTTGCCTTTCTCCCTTCCGCTGAAGTTTCATTTGCGCTGCCACCTTGGAGAGCCATAATTTGCTTGCTTTGTTTACTGGTATTGAGTGTCTGTGGCACAGACACTCAATACCTGATTTCAATGTGCCTATTTCCTTTTATTCATCCTCCCAAAAATCTGCCTATTTCCTTTTTTTTATCCTTTTTTCCTTTTCTGTAATTGGGCGTAAAACCACCCTAGACATTGCACTGCTGACCTGCTACTGCAACAGCACATGCGGGAGGGGCTACTCTGAGGCTGCCGCAAGACACATGAACATACTGTGGTGCATCATGTAGGGCAATTGGCTTGCAACAAACGCATTGAGCACATGGACATATACAACCAAGGAAGCAGAGCCTATATATGGCATAGAGCAGACGAAATATCAAGGCAGCACACATGAAGCGTAGCAGTACAGGAGGACAGGTATGTCATCACATAATGGAAAGAAAAAGCATGCACCAGGAGAACAAAGGCGGCAATGGCACCACATTGCGGAGCACAAAGTGCTATTGAAATGGTGCGCACACACAGAGGCCCTGGCTGATCAAATGTGTTCAAACACCCACAAACGATTGATCCGCTTGATGAACCGCATTAATTGATCCGCTTGTTGAACTGCAACTGACAAGAGGAGCTGACATAATCCTCCAAGGCGCTCGTCTGCTTGTCTCCAAAGCTGTTGCTCATAATGGAGAACACCCTCTCAGCTGCAGCCGAGGCCGGCTGGATCGTGGCGATCAAACGAGCAAATGTCACCCACATTTTGAGGTGTCCGCCCTCTTTCTGCGTCCTCCAGAACGGCATGATGTCATCAATAGTGAAGGCAGGGTCTGCGTCGTGTAAGTCAGCTGACGCCGCCTTGTATGCAGGCAGCTCGCTTATCAGCTGGTCAACGTCCACTTCCTTAAGGAAAGGAGCAAATTGTAGCAATGCGCTGTCTGTCAATGTTGCACAAATGGTGTTTGCACTGAACCGCAAACCAGCCATGCGCAAAGGGTGGCATAGGCGAGCAGCCTTGTACAACAGCAGATGGTGCTGTAGTGTCTCCTTGATCCTAGACTGAAAGTACGCAAAGCACCCCCACACAAGGTACTTGCCATACTCTAGCCATGCACGCTCCACAGTAGCTTGCTCACTCTCGTTTGCAATGGCACCCTGCACCGCGAGACCAGGTGCAGAAGAAGGGCAAGGTGTAAGTGTGAGTTGCTTCAGCAACTTATCTGACACATGCAAATATATACAGCCCAACTATGCATGATGCCAAGGAAGTCAGCGGGATGGACCCACAGTACATGGTGCACAAGCTTAGCATTGCATCGTCTAGATGTCACTAGCATGCATCAATGATTGCGGTAGCTAACAATGTGGGGTGGTCAAAATTATTTTGCATGGCAGCATCACAATACAGTACCAGTAGTTCCATGTTACCTGCAAAGCTATTGCCAGTGGCGCGCCAGCAGCCGCTGGCACCATTGCCGCATCTGTAGCCACGGCTGCTGCAGCATCAGGAGCGCGTTGGAGAGGCAACCTGTTGCACTCCACTCCCTGCAACAAGACAATGACAAGGAGGTAAAAGCAAACAAATGTGTAAGACTTGATGTGGTGGCAACAGCAACACGCATGCCTCATATGAAGCCAACGAAACGAACCTGTGCAGCAGCCGTCGGAGGGTTCTTGTTGATGTTGCTGCCAGTCCTGGCAATGAGCCTGGAATGCTTGGCAGCCAGCATCTGCACAGCAGGGAAGTCCATGTCTGGAAGCAGGTCCGTGCGGATGCTTGACAGCCGCTCTATGACATCATGTGCTACCATAGAGAGCGGCCCGTCGCCCTCTAGCTGGTAGGTCGCCTGCACAAAGGGCGTAGCCGCTGCTACCAGGCAAGTGAGCTCAAACATGATAGCACGTCTGGTGGGCGCAAACCTCCACTGAGCCTGCATGCTTTTGATGTACTCAGACACCTGCAGCTTCTCCGTCCTCAACAAAGCAGACAGCATGCTGCCCTTGCTGTCGCTTTGGCTGGTCTCCTCCACCGTCAGAATGTTTGCCAGCAGCTCAAACTCTGACCACCACCTGCACGACAGCACATAAGACAAACCATTGCAAGGATACATGTACCGCAATATTGGCCACGCACAGACGCTGTTGCAGAATAGCTAGACTAGCTGACCATGATGCTACGGTGATCATTCCTGACGGCATGCAGCATGGTGGAAGTGGACACAGTCAACTGCAAGCCCACCGCTCGATCTAATGATTGCATTGGCCATCAGCAATCGTGATGAACCCCAGCTACTGCTGCGCATACACAGGACATTTTGATGTTGCTGCACCTCAGTACATGATCTAATGCAATATCAGGGCTTAGCTGGCAACACCAAACACCTACCTGGTCTTTGATTTGCTGCCAAAAGTCTTGCCAGTCAATGTCTTCCAGGCTGTTTGCGCCTGTAGGCTAGTGGACATGAGGCCATTGAGTGAGTTGAAAAATCTCCTGGCTGTGGGAAGCAGAACGTGCTCGCCGCAGTGGTCAAGCGTGTGCGACAGGCAGGACCCTGCTGCTGCATGTGGGAACAGGGTCTGCAGTGTGTCCACTGCGCATAGTCCTGCCTCAGCTCTGTCTAGTTGGAACTGCAGCACATGCTCGTCCTGCACTGCTAGTGTGTGCGTCAGCAATTTGTAGACGACCCTCGCCAGCTCCTTGTTGTTGAAGGATGCAACATAATGGCCAAGGTGCACCAGGCGCTGCTGGATGACCATGTCGGCATCCACAAACCTGAAACACATTTGACATAATTACCTTCCGTCAGTATCTGCGATCATAGAACTATGTACATAAAATTGACATTGTGACCACAGCGCAGTATACTTGCCACAACAGCACTTGTTGTAATCTCGATGTGGTCAACATTCAATACCTGGCAACGACTGCAAGCACCTCCGCATGGTCCGTGGTCCCATCACAGATGACGGCAATGTGCTGCCCCGCCAGCTCCTCGCAAAGAGCCTTCATCTCCTCGCCGGCCACCACAATGATAAGCTCCCGCATGTGGCTGGAGTCGGTGAGGCTGTAGTTGTTGTGCTCCAGCGCAAGGCGCAGTGGTCCATCAAGCTTGCTGATGGGAATGCCACTGATCATGAGCATGCGTAGAGTTTCCAGACGGTACACGCTTTCCATGTCCGACAGGCTGCTGCCCTTGGCTTGGCTGGCGTTGAAGTGCTGCCGCAAGGTCTTGATGCGCTCCTTAGTTGCTATCGCCCTGTGCTCCAGTGCCGCCTTGCGAGTGATGTGCTTTGAGGATTTCACATGCCTGTTGACGGCCGTCTTCTCTTCCGCACATTCGGTGACGCAGATAATGCAGAACAGGCGTCCCTCCTCCTTGCGAAAGTCGCCAGGGTGCTCCTTGATACGCCTAGCCACATTGCTGTCGTTGACAGTAGGACGCCGTTTGCCCGATCTGGCGCCTATAGGGGGCTTGTTCTGCTTGGCGCAGGAAGGTAGTACTTCACAGTCTGAGGAGCTCCCGCATTCAGCGTCCTCGGCGTCGTTGGAGCTGGCGAAAGCAGCAGTTGCAGGAGAAGGCACCTTGGGGGCAGCAGCTGTGTTTCTGCAAAAGGCAAATAGACGGAGAGTACATGTCAGACTGAGTTTTATTGAAGCAAGTGGTTCACTGATGCAAAACAATGTGGAAACGTACTCACTTGGCTGTGTTTGTGGCGATCTTTCGAGTTCTAGCTCTCGCGGATTTGGATGGTGACTGCATCCGCTGCTGAATCGTGAGCCCTTTATTGGTACCAGTGGTGGGTGCTGCGCCACTTCTGTCGATTGGCCTAGGCGCCTTGCCAGGTATGCCACCCAGTTTGAAGAAGTCAATTATGCCCTTTTTCTTCTTGCGCTTAACCACAGCAGCAGCAGCAGCTGGTGTGTCAGCAGGTGCTGCTGCTGGGAGTACAATGGGTGGCTCCTCGCCCTCAGAGTCTCTATCACTAAGCAGCATCGCACCAGCAACAGCAGCAGCAGCCTCCATGCTGCTGCGCCAAGGTGTGTAAGCACAATCACAAACGTGTGAGTGTACTTCAACATCATCATGTTGAAGTGAGACTAACATCGTGTAGGGCAACTGTTCTGCTCGGAAATGGATGCCTGTGGACAGGCAAGGCGATTGCACAATCCGTGAACGCTTCTCGAGCCGATTGCGGTTGCTTGTGAGCAATTCCTTTTCTTCCTTTTCTGGGTCAAAAAGTTGCCTATTTCCTTCGAAAGGACCTGCAGGTATTGTGCCAGGCCCTAGTCTGTGCAGCGGGGCTGGCTGAAGGTATAAAAATTTGTTCGCTTCGATTGACACCAGGTGTCGCAGGAGGTGCATCGTGTCATCAAAGTCGGCGAGGGAAGAGCTCGTGAGTATCAGCAGTACAGCAATCACGAGTGGCTTGAAAGTGGAGCTGCAGAAGGCTCAGGTTTTTGAGACCATACAACCCTGGCTGCGTTCCTTAGTCAAGGACAAGTGGTCCACTTCCACAGGCAGGGCTTGTAAGAGCATGGCTTTGCCGCTCCTGCTTCACTGGGCCCAATCACTATTCCACCCCGACCTGCCATACTACCTGGACTTTATTTACAAGGGCGCTGGCCTCATGAAGGCGGACTGCAGCATGAGTTTTGAGGAGCTGCGCAGCTGGGCCTGCAGGGTTTCATCGAGAGTCTAGACCCCGCTAACATGGCCTTCGCACGCAACATTGACTACCCCAGCCTTCTCGCTAGCAGTGGCTTCATTGGCATCATGTTTGGGTCCGTCGCCTTGCTCAACGAGGCTGACAAAGGCATCTCCAACAGCTTCACTTTCAAGAATGTGTCGCCGTCCGACGTGAACTTAGGGCGCAGCACTGCTATCGCCGACGCAGCATCTGGCTTAGCGTCTGACACAGCGTCTGCTACTGCTGCGCCACTCGACACGGCTCACGACACGGCAGCTATCAGCACTCGTTCCGGCGGCGCTGTCGTGGACCGAGCTGCTCTAGACGCGGCTGCGGAGGATGCTTGGCTGGCGCATGCCCAGCGGCGCCGTGTAGAAGTTCCAAGCAGGGGGATGACGCTGATTGAGCGCGATCACAAGGAGGTCTTTCTGAAGCACCCGCGCGAGACCGTGTACTTCAAGGCAGGCGATGAGATCACGTTGTACTATGAAAAACCATTCACAGGTCGCAGCAGATACCTGTCGCGCGAGGTTCGCGCATGACCCTGTTGCGTGACGTGCGTGGTCAAAAACGCGCATAGGATTGTGTCCTTGTCCAAGTCATGCACAATAAACACGCGCCTAGAGCACAAGTTCAGCTATTTCAAATAGTTGAGGCATGTTGCTGTTGATTGAAACGACGTGCACTGTTTGTGCTGTGCATCCTTTAGTAAATTGGTGGACGTTTGATACATGCATGCAACGCAGCTCACACCGACACACTTGATGATGATTGCTTCAACTGCAACATTTGGCGGCAAGGGTGTTTTCAAGCAATTGAAGCAGTGATTGTGCTTACATTTTTTGAAGTGAAAGCACCAATTGCGTGTATTTGCCTCAGTACAAGTACACAGCCACGATGATTTTGATTGCAATCTTCATAGACGGGTGGGGCATACAGGGCGAGGTGTGCCCATGGCGGTGCAGTGATGTGAGCCCCACCTCCACGCATGCGATCAGCTGCCCCAGCCAGCACATACGGGGGCACAACGCGACACACACTGCCCAAAAGCGGTGCCTGCAGCGCATCTTGAGACAGCACCATGTCTCTATTGTCCGCAATGAGGACGCTAGCGTCTTCAAGGTACCGGGGTATCGGGCGGACACAGTCATTGACCCAGGGTGTCTGCACTTTAGCAGTACATACCGTAACAAGGGAATAGTGCTAGACACAAGTGTGCGCGCGCCCACAGCGAGCTCGTACCTGACAGGCAAAACAAATGCCTCGAACACGGACGGCTATGCTGCTGGGGTGGGGGAGGACGCGAAGGTCAAGCACCACACCGGCACCTTGACGTCATCTTGGGCTTTTGTGCCATTCGTGCAGGAGTCGTACGGACGGCTGGGCAAGCAGACAAGCCTTTTTGTTAAGGAGTTGGCAATGCACTCAGCACTGTGCTCAGGGGGGGGGAAGGCAGATGTGTTACGCAAGGCCGGGTTAGCTAAGCGTCAGATCCTCATTGAGCTGAGCATATCGCTGGCGCGGGAGTTGGCGGAGCGCGTCATGGCGTACACACGTGGAGCGCGAATGCTGGGCTGTGTTGCGGCGCCGGTATCCAAGCTCCTAGGGCACAGCGCAGACTAGGCTGCTGCGTTGACGCAAGCTTTTCGATTGCATAGGCAACCCGGCCTCCCTTGGGCCTTTATAAATACAAGTCCATACGTACACATGCATGCAGCGCTGCGCCCAACGGACACACTCGATGCTATTGCTTCGCCCGCAGCAGCGGCGTCAACACGTGCTTTGCAGCAACAAAGCATTAGTTGGCGCTCAGGCCTTGCGAAGCCAAAGCATCATTTTTGTGCGCTTGCATCAGTACAAACTCCACACATGCATGCAGCACTGTGCACAAAGGCACACTTAATGTGATGGCTTCAGCTGTGACATACGGTGCGCCCGCGTGGTGGCCATTCTGGCCACCGATGCCGCCTTACGCACATGGCTGGGCGCCGACGTAGCATGCTTAGCGCTCATGGCGGGCATGCTCGCGACATTGATGTGCACAGGCTCTGCGCACAGGCAGTTGCGAACTTGGCCGTTGGTGCCTCCATCCACAGCAGGCTTCTCAAAGCCGGCGTGTGCGAAGCGCTCACGGCGGGCATGCGCATGCATGGGGGCGACGCTGACGTGCAGCGCCAGTGCGCAAAAGCTTTCACACCCGCCCCCGAGACTGCTGGTCCACAGTCAGGACAGTGGTGGCTCTTTCAGAACTGGCCCGCTCCGCGCAAGCAGGTGTGGATTTCACATCATCAGAGGTTATCAACCTGGTGATGCGTCCATAGCTAGTCCCAGGACTCTCAGCCGGTCTGCTTCGTCAAAAAAAGGGCGTTCTTTCTCCCAAAGCGGGTATTAGACAGCTGTCCCCAACGAGGTGGGCGTCTGGCTGCTGGAGCCGCTGCTGCTGCTGATGCTTCGTTGGTCACTGAAGTCCACCTGGTAAAGGCCTTTCCGCTGCTCCCGCTGTTGCCAGGACAGCAGCCAGGCAGGCACATTTTGCAGCAGCGGATCCGACATCGCAGCAGCTTGTAGCTGCACGCTTACCCTACTGTCAGCCTTCTGATGCTGCTGCCGCTGCTGGCCGCGCTGCTGCCGCTGCTGGCCGCGCTGCTGCTGCTGCTGTTGCGGGCCTGCATGCTTCTGTGCTGCTGTTGCTGGCCTGTTGATCGTTGCTGCTGCTGCTGCTGCTGCTGCTGCTGCTGCTGCTGCTGCTGCTGCTGCTGCTGCTGCTGCTGCTGCTGCTGCTGCTGCTGCTGCTGCTGCTGCTGCTGCTGCTGCCGCTGCTGCTGCTGCTGCTGCTGCTGCTGCCGCTGCTGCTGCTGCTGCTGCTGCCGCTGCTGCTGCTGCTGCTGCTGCTGCTGCTGCTGCTGCTGCTGCTGCTGCTGCTGCTGCTGCTGCTGCTGCTGCTGCTGCTGCTGCTGCTGCTGCTGCTGCTGCTGCTGCTGCTGCTGCTGCTGCTGCTGCTGCTGCTGCTGCTGCTGCTGCTGCTGCTGCTGCTGCTGCTGCTGCTGCTGCTGCTGCTGCTGCTGCTGCTGCTGCTGCTGCTGCTGCTGCTGCTGCTGCTGCTGCTGCTGCTGCTGCTGCTGCTGCTGCTGCTGCTGCTGCTGCTGCTGCTGCTGCTGCTGCTGCTGCTGCTGCTGCTGCTGCTGCTGCTGCTGCTGCTGCTGCTGCTGCTGCTGCTGCTGCTGCTGCTGCTGCTGCTGCTGCTGCTGCTGCTGCTGCTGCTGCTGCTGCTGCTGCTGCTGCTGCTGCTGCTGCTGCTGCTGCTGCTGCTGCTGATGCTGCTGCTGCTGCTGCTGCTGCTGCTGCTGCTGCTGCTGCTGCTGCTGCTGCTGCTGCTGATGCTGCCGCCTGCTGCTGCCGATGCTGCACATCACAGAGGCGGCGTGACCCTTCACAGGAAAACGCACGAGTCAGCGACGAAAGAGTTGCTGCTTGCTGCTGCTACTGGTGCAACTGCTGATCAGCAGCAGGCCGCTGCTGCTGCTGCTGCTGCTGTGCTGCTGCTGCCGCCGCTGCCGCCAACGCTGCTGCCCGTCGCAGAAGCGGCGCGACCCTTCACACGAACACGCGCGACTCAGCCACGAAAGAGGCGAAATTCGAAAAGCGAAAGAGGCGATCGATGCCACGCTCGCTGCACTCTCCGCACGTCGCATAAGAATAAGTATTTCTACAAGTGCCCCCCCTTCGGGGCCCTTCCGGGCCCCTCCGGGGGACACTTCACGTTGAAAACAGCAGAAAAAAAAAAGACGTCGCGAAAGTGAAGTTCGGGTTTTCAGCAAATTCCATGTACCTCTCTCTCAGTGTAGGCAAGAGTCGTTAATGTCAGCGATTGCTGTCTAATTCAACTCACTCTCTCTGGTTCTTTCATTTAGCCTGTCGTGTATGTGGACATTGCAATGCGCAAGGGGCAGCAGGCACTGGGGTTGTCCATTGAGGAGGATGCAGCAATCTGACCTCATTAGCGGCAAGCAACATGGTGAGCAGGGCACGCAACAGGCTGATGAAGTGCCTTGAATGTGAAGACGTCATGTGCAACAATGACAATGAGACTGATAGCATCCAGTGAACGTAGAAAGAAATAACATGTATTACTTTTGTGTGGCCCCATTAAAAACCTGGAGGGCAAACCCGCTATTTGGGGAAATCCCTCTGCAGGAAAAGGGCACCCAGCGGCACGAATGCCACAAAAGCGGCAAAGATGTTGAAGCACCAGTACCATGTGATGGCACTGGCACCAAGTGCCCCCCCTTCGGGGCCCTTCCGGGCCCCTCCGGGGGACACTTCACGTTGAAAACAGCAGAAAAAAAAAAGACGTCGCGAAAGTGAAGTTCGGGTTTTCAGCAAATTCCATGTACCTCTCTCTCAGTGTAGGCAAGAGTCGTTAATGTCAGCGATTGCTGTCTAATTCAACTCACTCTCTCTGGTTCTTTCATTTAGCCTGTCGTGTATGTGGACATTGCAATGCGCAAGGGGCAGCAGGCACTGGGGTTGTCCATTGAGGAGGATGCAGCAATCTGACCTCATTAGCGGCAAGCAACATGGTGAGCAGGGCACGCAACAGGCTGATGAAGTGCCTTGAATGTGAAGACGTCATGTGCAACAATGACAATGAGACTGATAGCATCCAGTGAACGTAGAAAGAAATAACATGTATTACTTTTGTGTGGCCCCATTAAAAACCTGGAGGGCAAACCCGCTATTTGGGGAAATCCCTCTGCAGGAAAAGGGCGCCCAGCGGCACGAATGCCACAAAAGCGGCAAAGATGTTGAAGCACCAGTACCATGTGATGGCACTGGCAAGCGAAAGCGAAATGAAAGCGTAATGAAGGCCCACTTGAAGCTCTTGAAGGATGGGCTTGACAGTGTGTGTGCAGAACAGGGTCGACAGTGTTATATGGTTGTTAAAAGGTAGTAAATGCACAATATGACTGAACACACTGTAGTTTGTCATACTGTGTGACAATGTTATTCTGTGCGTAAATGGCGCGATCGGAGCCATGACCGTAGGTTTGACGATGGTTGATTTTCAGGTTGTGTGACACTGTGCAATGCTGCATGAATGAATTGTTCATAAACAATGTTCGGCGCATGTGCGACGCCATCAAGATCTCTGTCAGCATTGACGAGGATTGCAATGTCGTCAGGACCTGTTGCGCGGCTGAGAGCAACGTACAACTGGCCATGCGAGAAAGTATCGCCGCGCAGATCAAGAGCTACTTTCGTCAGGGTTTGTCCTTGTGCTTTATTGATGGTCATGGCATATGCAAGTTTCAACGGAAACTGCCTGCGAATGAATGGCACCCCTTTACGGCCAGCTTTTACAGTGAATTTGATGCGCGGGATGAGTGCAATAGTGCGCTTGCCATCTAGCAGCTCTACTGTGATGCACTTTCTAGTTATATTACGAATGATAGCACGTTGGCCGTTGACCAAGCCAGAGTCAAAGTTAACATTTCTGATGATCACCACTACAGCTCCAACCTTGTACCTCTCAGTGCTCCTTGGCACTCCAGGAGCATCAATGCTCTGCATCACTGTTTCATCAATGTAATTGGTGTCCATGGGGTCGTCAGTGGACGCTGTGTTGACGCTGTGCATTACATGTTTCCTACCCGGCAGCTTGGCGAGCACAGCATCATTTATTTCGTTCATGTTGATGACCTTAGGCGCCAGCAAGGCAGTCTTTTTCAGCGTGTCTAAGTGCTGCAATGGATTGTTGAGTACGCGGTTGGGGTATGCAAAGTTAATCAATTCGTCCATTGTGTGCACCTGGCGCAACGGCACGCAATGGCCATCCTGCATATATGATAGAGGTATACACGGTACATCATCTATTGGTTTGCAGTCAATGTGATCCTCGCCCACATCCCTTACAAATTTAGCATATTCTGGAAAGTCCTTATCGCGTTGAGACTGCGTCAAATGCATGCGTGTGAAAGCACTCCACAACGGGGATGAAATGAAAGAGGCCTCAAGCACGTCCTGCGGCTCGCCGTATTTGACAACGGGCCCTATCTGACGCCAATCCCCACAGAAGAGTACAGTTTTACCACCAAACGGCTTCTGCGTATTGCAAACCCACCGCAAAGTCCTGTCCAGCGCCTCTATGCAGTACCTGTGCAACATGGGTAACTCATCTATGACAATGAGGTCGGCTGCTTCAAGCACTGTAAATTTGTCAGTACGACGTTTTATGTAGCAATACGCATCGGGCGTGACATCATCGTTAAGGGGCAGTTTCAGCATGGAGTGTGCTGTCCACCCGCCAGGCAGGTTCAGCGCAGCTATTCCAGACGTAGCTGATGCGAGACATAATTTCTGCTGGGCTCTCAGCTTAGCAAGTATGAGGGTTGTGGTGAATGTCTTGCCTGTACCGCCCGGGGCGTCAAGCATTATCAATCTACCGCTGGTTTGCTGCACAGAGTCAACAACAGCATCGTATGCTGTGCGTTGTTCATCTGTGAGGACGTCAACGTTGTCAGACACGAAACGCTGCAGCTCATCTGTGTCCCACTGGTTTAGCAGACGATCAAGTTCCGTGGTGCCATCATGTATGTTGTCCATGCCAATGTCAGCGAGGCATCTACCATGTGCATATAACATTTGTTGGATATGTTTCAAAGCCATGGTTATTGCGACGTTGGTGCCATGAGGGGGCTTGAGGTCCTCTATCAGCTCGTCGACGCATTCATCCCACATAGGCTGACCCTCTGCGCCTTGCAGAGCCAGTATGACGAACAGCCTACGCAGTGCCACACCAGTCTGGTGCTCTGATTGCTCTTTTAGGCACGCAATGGCTTCCTTATCGGCAGTAGCAATACCCAGAGCCACTGCAGCTTCTCTGAATGTGTTGTATTGGTGCCCGTCAACAGTGCGCAAATCCTCGTATGATCTTGCCGGTCGGTAATGTAGCAGTTTGCGGAGGTACCAAATCTCAGATGTCGTAGTTCTGCATGGCATGAGAGTGCACACTGTAGGGCTATCTCTTCTGCCGATTATTCTACTGTACCTGTCTGTGTAGTAATGACGACCCTCCACGGACTTTTCTTTTTTACCACGAATTCTGTAGTGCTCAAAGTAGTCTTGGTATTTGAGGTCATCGAATAGTGCGTTGGCAGGCCTGCCAAAGTAATGCATGAGGTTGGTGACTTTCCTTTCGGCGCGTTGACGCACTCTTTCAAGTCCCTCATCTTCATCAAATATCACCTCGTGGTCATCTGGAAGATGGTATGTGAGTGTTTCACATGACGGGTCACGACCGCCCATATGGTACCCTAGTATATGCCATATTGCCTCAGCAGAGGAGACATAACGGATCGTGCGATAAGCTTCCACTTCATTTTCGTTGCACTCAACCTTAGCCTTTGCAAAATCAGGTCCCTTGTTCACATATTTATACAGGTACTTCACCACGGCATCGGCAGTCACCAAATCGCAGTGGATGTGAGCATCATATTTGAGCAACAGGTATGGGTTATAGCTAGCAATCCACCTGTTGTCGATGGTATGAGTCACCCACTTCTTGTCAACCTTGTGTTTGTAATCAGCTGTACTGCCTTTGTTTTGTCTACGGTATTGCGCACGTCCTGTGATTGGGTTGACAGAGTAGGTGTCTTGGAACGGTTGAGGGAAGTGCTTGCTGCAGTGCATGGTCTTGGTGTCTCTATTCAGCTTCATGCAAGGTGAGGTTGGGTTAAAGGCACCACACGGCGAGTGCACCATGTAAGCCAACACTTTTTCTCTGAGTGTGGCAAGACGTGCGTCCGATTGTTCTGGTAGAAAAGCCCATATCCATTTTTCAACTTCATGCATTTCTTCAGGGCTGGGGCCTTTGAACTTCAAGATAATGTGAGCATGTGGCATGCCCCTTTTTTGAAATTCAATGACATAAAGTTCGTAGTCAACTTCCCCAAAGATGGTGCCACTGCGCAGCTCAGTCAAAAGCTGCCTCAGTTTTAATTTGAAGACCCTGTCACATAGGTCTGGTCTGTCTTGCGGCTGCTGATGCTTCAAAAGATTTTTTTTAATCTCTGGCCACTTGCCATTACATGTAAACGTAATCATCATGGTCGGCTTGCCCCTACGTGCAACTACAGCCAGCCCTTCGCGCGTGGCCCGTTCTTTCGATGCAGGATGACCATGAAAACTTTTAGCCAGCTTGACAGGCCTGCCAATGGGATCATCATTCTCTGCCTCATATATCTCTGATGCATTAGCGCAGCGCTTTTTTTGAAACTCTGGACGCTCAAAGTAGCGAAGAGCCTGTTCTTCAAACCTTGAGTACATGTCACATGCCCACTCCTGTGCTACGCGTGGGAAACGCTTGAAGCTTTCCGCTGCTAAGAGTCTTTGCCTGCAGTATGTCAGTAAGCCGACCTTATTTTGTCCTGTTACATCTGTCGTGTGGGGATATGTTTCAGGATCGCCACCGTGGCCCCTGCTCCACCCTTCTGAGCCATCAAAGTACAGCAGTGGATATTGCAGCGGTTCATAGGTTCCGGACCATAAAGGGACTGGTAATGGGACTTCGTCATTATCAGTGAGGTATGCGTAAACCTGGCGGGACCCTGATGTAGCTGGCCTGTCCTTGTACAGCACCGCAGCTATTTCACCCACGGTGGACCGCGGTGCATCTCCAACAACAGCGCCGTGTGTAGTTCTGTCAGTTTTCTCAAACACGACACGAGCTACTGGCACATCCTCGTTCGTGGCTTGTAAATCTCTCAGCACACTTTTAAAAGTCTTGATCCAGCGATTGCGTTCGTGCAATTCATTCGCAAGGGCATCAACAAAGTCTGCATTCAGGCTGCGATTTTGAATTTCAGTGTCTAGCTGACCGTCGTACACGTAAAATCTAGCTGTGTTACGCTTTGCTGCAGCGTGCCTGCCTTTAAGAGGGTACATGACGTGATACGCACGGGCAGCCATCGTCAGCATAGAGAGCCCCTTCGGCTGTGTCCAACTCTTAACTAATTTCCCATTGGCTTTTGTGCCCATGGCGGTGAAGGCAAAAAGGCCATTGTAACTGCGTTGTTTTTGGCAGAACATCTTCTGTTGTGAGAGTGCCACTATACCCGGTGGTACATCCGGCATGGGCTGTACACAATACTTGCCAATAGAGCAACAATTAGTGTCTTCACCAGATAACAGGTGAGCGCCGCAATGTACGCAAGGTTCTGGTTTCAGATGGTCCTCAACGTACTCCGGCAGTGACACCGTACCGAAACGCACAGCGTCTAATCCAATGACTCCCTTTCTGCGTTCTGGCGCTAGCGCAGATCTTCTGACCCTTGAACGATGTCTTGCGACACGTAGGCGGTCAGTTGTCAGTTGATGTTTGGCATGCTCAATGTGTTTCTGCCGCCACGTGGCATGGCTAGGTGCACTTCTTTTGGTCATGAGGTACCTCTTGCGCAGTTTGCGATTTGCAGCAGCGTTGCTCGTGTCAAGTATGGGCGTCCAGATGTTGTATTTGTTACAAAAAGTCCTGTACGTTGTGCTGCGTCTGGTTTGAACGTTCATGCCCCTGGTGGCGTTGCACAAAGCTGTTGGCGCTGAATGTGGTACACGAACAATTGAGTCCGACGTGGAGTCAGTTGTGGAACTTGTTGTATTTGATTCACCTGATTGTTGCTCAGAAGCGTGGGTCGCAGAATTTGATGCTGGTGCCAGTGGTTGCGTACGTGTAGTGCTCATCACAGATTCTGAAGAAGTGCGGCGCCTTTTGATATCATGTGCTGTAGATGCTAGGCGTGGTTCTTCATGTAATGTTCTTTTGGACTGACACAGGGGTACATTTTTGGAAGTGTTAATACTATTTGCACCCATTACAGCAGGTGGAGGGTGACGCGCAGTCAAAAATTGGTGCTGCGATGGCTGCACTGGTCCATACAGCGCAGCCAACATCAAGTTTTGCGTACGCACAACGTGTTGTTGCAGCTGTGAGCCAACTGCTGCAACATTGCGGTTCAGCAGGCTGGTGGTGCACGGCAAAGCATGCGCACACACAGTGTTCATCCTCTGCAGAAGTCCTTGCCATGTGGCTATGGACCTATGGTGTGCTTGGAACATCACTTGTGCATGCATGCGGCGGCCAACATCTAAATGAGCGGTAATATTCAATAATGAGTTGTAATGGTACTGTCCATGCAAGGACAGAACTAAGGGCCAGGGGTGCTGTGAGGCATTGTTATACAATTGGGACATCGTGTAGGAAACATCATCTGTTGTATGGAACACAACAACAGTAATGCCAAACAGTGCTGCAGCGCCCTGTACTTCAACATTATCACCCCACGTCCTAGGGTCAAGCCTGCTGCGATAGTATTGTTCGGGTGTTCCAGCCTCAGCAATCATGGGCGCTGTCATGCTGAGGACGGCTTGATTGAACGCGGTTTCATAGAGGACTCTTTCGTCAACGGACGTGATATAATTGTAAGTGGCAGTTGCTGTACGCACCAAATGGTGGAGGCTGGGGTCGTTGAACACATATCTAGCAATTGCTCGAAATAAGCATGCACCATCACCATCCTCTGTCACTAGCGTGTACCCCAAGTTGTGCAGGGTGTAAGACGGCAGAAGGTGAGTTGGTGCCTCACTCGTTGCTGGTGCAGCAGCCTCAGGGCCATCGCCAGCACTGTTGCAAGAATATTGTTTGCCGCAGAACGTCCACGTTGTGAACTCGCGTGTGATCGATTGTATGGCTAAGCACAACTTTGGCGGGAAATTCAATGAGGTTGCCCATGACAGACTGCACCTATTGGTAAGTGTAGCAACTTGAACGGCGTGCGCAAATGTCGGTTGACGTATTGCGTGATACTTTGCAGATTCTGTGCAGCCCCTACTCACTGACAGGTATACATACAACACCATCATGCATGCACAGGATAGCGTGACCATCGCCATCAGTATGCAATGTGTACATCCATTGGGCTGCTCTGCGTTATGACATGAGTTTTTTGCAGCAATGCGCCACGTCGTAACTCAAAACCTATTGCCAACCCTACGTGGATGGTGATGTCACGTGCCATGTACAGTGACGCCGGATCGATGCCACGCTCGGAGGCGTTACAGCGATAATGCTAAACGCGTTCTATAGGTACTGAATCTACCAGCTGGCACCAGCTGGTGTGCAGACTAGTGCTCAGAGACGAGGCTCGCTGGAGAGTCAGGAGTACGGGAAGCCTGGTCCTACCTTAGCGGACCGATAGGTGCACCTGGCTTCACACATAGAGCTTTAGCAGAGGCAGGGGCAGGGGCAGGTGAGTTGCCGTCCATGCTTTCTATTAGGGACAGCAGCAGCCCCAGCAGGGGGCCGGACAGCAGCGGCGGAGAGAGGCGGGCGTGAAGCATCTTGTTTGTCAAATCACTGCGGTCGCAGCCGCATCATGTGGAACACGCGGTGGGCAGTGTTGGTAAGCTAAGACGAAGCGGAGTACTAGCGGCAGTTGCTAGGCACTCTTACATTAAGCCAGGTGTGCTAGTCTCTTGAACCTCTGCCCTTGCGCCCACCCTTGATCGTTGCTGTCGACTCCTTGTCTGATGCCATATTAACGCCATCAGGTTTGACACTCGTTCCCTTCCGGTCGATTCCTTGCAGAAGGCAGCAGTACACGTGAAAGTTCTGCACCTTCACCAGCAGCAGCAGCAACATGGAGGCAGCAGAAGGAGCAGCAGCCGCAGCAGCAACACAATCACCAGCAGCAGCAGCAGCACCAGCAGCATCGACAGGTGGCAGCAGCTCCAATGGTGTGGAGCAGCAGCAACTGCGTGATGTCGACACTGAGATCAAGAAGGTGGGGGGGCAGATTGACAACTTGGAGAAGGAGATCGACCATGTCTTGGTGGCCCTGGAGAAGCAGGTATCTTACCGTGGCATGGGTGTGGAGGAGCTGAGGGAGGAGAAGAGGCAGCTGCGCAGGAAAGAGGAGCAGCTGCGCAGGAAAGAGGAGCAGCTGCGCGAGGAGAAGAAGCAGCTGGTCGACAGGCAGCCCATGCCGTCACCACCTGCACCAGGTGAGCTTGCACTAAAGCATCTTGAGTTACTGCCAAATCCTCCATGGTGGCGTGTGTTTACAGCTGTTACTTTGCGTGCAGGCCTCGCTCCGCCCAAACGCAACCCTGAAAGCCCAAATGCAACCGAGGCATTTATGTTGTAGTGAGGTCGGTCAAGACGCGCAAACTGTTGAAATTGAGTAGTAACAGGTTGTTGGCCTCTGAGTCAGACGCACCTGCCAACTATTTGTTTGTCCGAAGTTGAGGTTGATTGAGCCCTGATATTAAAATGTTCAGCAGTGATAATGCAGTTGAATATGGCTTGAAGTTGAAATTATAATATCACCATTTAAGTATGATCACATTAGGATAAATATCAACTTCAACAAGTGAGTACGGTAGTCAGCATGTGCCCCTGACATAAAGCTACAACGATGTCACCCAACTTTAAGGATATTGCTGCCCTGGAGACTGTACTACTATTATAATGGTCTGGGGTTGCATTTTGGCTTTCAGGTTCGCGTTTCGGCAGATCGCGGCCTTTGCGTTGATGCGCACCACAACACGTCATGCGACAGTGCCGCCATGTACATTTGTGCGTGTTCCTCGTTACTGAGTGATTTCTGCATTGCAGGCAACTGTGACTGCTGGATTCTGGGTGACTGCTGACCATTCCAATAGGCTGAGGGTGCAAGTATGGCCTTATGAAATTGTTGTCAAAGTGAAGGTGACCTACCACCTTCTGCAAGACCAACAACATGTATGCGCTCATGTGATTATGTAACTAATGTCAGTGACGCTATTTTGCTCAGCGTTGGCATTGCCTATTCAACTTTTTTAGGTTCACATTGTATTGTGGTGGTTCGTGCTGCTGACACCTCGTCATGCATGTGGTGCTCGTTGCTGCAGCAGCAGCAGCAGCACAGTTACATACACATCTGCGCTAAAGACTTCTTGGCAGGAGTGGCAATTAAAGTAAATGCGTGTCTTACTTGTCTCACTACTGCTGCATCCAGCAGCTACCACCTCAATATTCGTGCTGTTGCATCATTGCTGCCTTTTAAACTGTGTATACTTGTGTGAACAGTAGGTGGCTTGCAGCAGCCCACGTTGTCATGGTATCCTTTTGTGCACGTGACATGTGACGAGGGTCACAAGATTGTTGCAATTTTTTAGTGCGAGTCACATTTCTGTTGTATGTTTCCCCTCTTGTCGAAAGGCATCAGGTAGCAAAGCTCCCTCTTCTGGCTTGGCGCCGTACATGCCATACCCCAGCGGTAGATACTCTGCGCATCTCCATGTGCACAACATCATAGTCTTGCTACACTGGCATCTGACTCTCTAGTGCAGTAGCGTTCCGCATACAAGGAGACAGACAGCATTGCTCAATGTAGGCATGTTGGAGTAGCTAACCATAGCGTATTAGAAGTATGATACACACCATTCCTTTCAGGGCCTCACAAACACATATATATAAAGCACACTTTGCACATGTGCCTTACTTGGTTATACGGTGGATTGCCAAACAATGCAAAAATACTGCTTCGCGTGGTGCAAGTAACTCCAGTGATCCTTGTAGGTCCAACATATCTCCTCTGCTTTGCTGTTGACAATTGAGCTTGATGATGCCTGGTGTTATATTTGCTCCTCCTCTTCCTTTCTCAGCATCGGAAGCCAAGGTGGATGAGATACTGCAGGCGGTGAAGGCTCAGAGCGAGAAGCAGTGCAGTTTTATCGGAGCAAAAACGGGCAAGGGGGAGGCTGTTCAAGCGATGCTGGCATCGTTTGGTTTGGCAGCCATTGTTGCTGGGGAGACGCTCACTAGGATGCCGCCTGCGCTTGCACGCAGGCACTATACCCTATACAAGTGGGTGACCAATCCCCCTGATGAGGAGCAGGAGACACCAGCGCTGCTTGGACACTTTTGCGAGCAGTTGAAGCATCTTGGCGTGCCTCTAGACGAACCCCAGGGTTTCGCTGTGCGGGACGTCCGTGCGCAGCACAAGCTGTCATTTCGCACGGAACTTGCCTCAGGGCCGATAATTTTCAGCGGGGGTACAGATGCGGTGGTAGTACCGTATGGTGTTGTCTCATGGAGTCTGCAGGCACGCGTCATCATCGACTTCAAGACGCCTTTGAGCCTTGATAAGCCAGACGCATGTGAGTCGCAGGCTGTCCTTGAGCTCTTTGGAGCCCTGCACTGCTCGCACTACCCTCCTCTTGTAGTGTTCACGGATTGTGTCAACTTCGTGATCTACCAGGCCTACGGCTGCGCGGTGCGACGTTGGCACACATTTGAGCCTGGTGAACCAGGCTATGTTAGCGCCGACGTTGCCATGAGACTCATCTCTGCGTTTCTACTGCAGTGTTCGCGTAATCCGACATTTACTTTCGAGGACGCAGCGCATTCGCCCGACCTGAGCCAGAACGCAGCGGTGCTCCTTCGCAGCGTCAAGCGCAAGCTGGATGGTGGCGACGGCTTGGCGGACCGACTCAGCATGGTCACTGCGCTACCAGAGGACGAGCGCTTTGCAGCTGCGCACGACATCATGCACGAGTGGTCGCAGCACTACTTCTACCACATCTGATGCGCTGTTGCTGCTGGCATTGTGCGCGCGTGGCACGTGTCAAAACGTAAATGTACACAGTGTAAGTGCGCGTTTAGGAGTACTTGCAAGCTGTCGCTGGATTTATGCAAATGATGTTCCCCCATGTGCATTAGATGCTGTGCAAGTCTGTTGCGTGCTTCAGACTTGCGCATACTAATCCATGCTAATAAGTCGCTGCCGGCACAAGTCAGTGAGCCCCCCCCCCCCCCTGTTTAAGTTTGAGGTCAAAAGCAAAGTAGACGACTTGATGGAAGCCACATGCACACTGCGCAGTAGTATCGTGCATCGTATCATGTTTGCAGTCGACAGCATCCAGCAGCAGCAGCAGCCACATCTGTGCTATATGTATCTACAGTTATATCAACAAGTGATACTCTTGTCAATCCCTTTGCCCCTGTTAAGCTCAATCATGTTGCAGCACATGGCTGGAGGACGCAGCAGTTATATATATATATATATCTTTCACCTGCTCTCATGCATCTGCGGTGTGCACAGAGCGACAGATGTCAGTGACTGCATCAAAAAGCAACAAGTGCTCACATTGTGTGCTTTAATGCTGATATTATGCCTTGTGCTGGCATGCATCCCTTGGCTGCATTGCATATGCATGTGACCTTGATGCAAGAAAGTCAATGATGCTCATGCATTGAGGAACAACAGTTTTGGTCACGCGGGCACTGACACATACGAACAATCATTTGAATGCCCCACAGACAGCACCGTGCACGCCTTGTGTCTGTGATGCCCTTGACACACTCTAGTGCAACATGCAAGTCTGATTCATTGGAATGTATGATTTATGTGGACGCATGTGAGCGAGCACATCAACATCGAGCAGTGCAAGATTGACGCAAACACGCGCAATGGGCACTGCTGGCAGAAAACGTACATGGAGTATGTAAGGCTCTCAGGTATCTGTTACACAGGCGCGCAAGCACTTCTTACCATCGCTAACCATAGGCCGTTACGATGCACCGCCTTGTGGCTTTGTTGTCTCCATTATGCCCAGTCAGCGCAGACATAGAGTACGTAAGGCTCTCAGTCGTCTCTTACACAGGCAGTCAGCGCAGATATGATAGAGTACATAGGTCTCTCAATTGTCTCTTACACAGGCGCCTAGTTATCTCCATTATGCCCGATGGCGCTGATATAGAGTACGTACTACGGCGTAGGGCTCTCAGGTATCTGTTACACAGGCGCGCAAGCACTTGTTACCATCGCTGACCATAGGCCGTTACGCTGCACCGCCTTGTGGCTTTGTTGTCTCCATTATGCCCAGTCACAGCAGATATAGAGTACGTAAGTCTCTCAATTGTCTCTTATACAGGCGCTTAGTTATCCCCATTATGCCCAATGGCGCTGATATAGATTACGTACTCAGGCTACGGCGTAGGGCTCTCAAGTATCTCTTACACAGGCGCGCAAGCTTCTTCTTACCATCGCTAACCGTAGGCCGGTGCGCTGCACCGCCTTGTGGCTTTGTTATTTTCATTATGCTCACTGCAGTCAGCGCAGATATAGAGTACGTAAGGCTCTCAGGTGTCTCTTACACAGGCGCTTTGTTTTCGCCATTATGCCATGCAGTCACGGTGCCGAGTCAGCGCAGATATAGAGTACTACGCAAGGCTCTCAGGTATCTCTTACACAGGCACACAAGCTTCTTCTTACCATCGCTAACTAAAGTCGTTTGTAGTACTACATATGATGATGAATTCAATTATTATTCACGGGCCGTTGGAGCTATGTGAGCTAGCAATGCACACGGCGGCATTTCCCACCTACTATTTGCCTGAAGTTCAAGCAGTGCTGGTGAATCCTTGGGACGCACCAGCGTCATTGCGCACCTCTTTTCTTGGGCTCAGCTAGGCTATTGAGCACTGTCTCGCAGCCGTAATGCACCATGGTCTTGTATCGCATCACTACTGCTGCCAAGTGCATTGCACGTATGGACTTGTATTTATAAAGGCCCAAGGGAGGCCGGGTTGCCTATGCAATCGAAAAGCTTGCGTCAACGCAGCAGCCTAGTCTGCGCTGTGCCCTAGGAGTTTGGATACCGGCGCCGCAACACAGCCCAGCATTCGCGCTCCACGTGTGTATGCCATGACGCGCTCCGCCAACTCCCGCGCCAGCGATATGCTCAGCTCAATGTGGATCTGACGCTTAGCTAACCCGGCCTTGCGTAACACATCTGCCTTCCCCCCCCCTGAGCACAGTGCTGAGTGCATTGCCAACTCCTTAACAAAAAGGCTTGTCTGCTTGCCCAGCCGTCCGTACGACTCCTGCACGAATGGCACAAAAGCCCAAGATGACGTCAAGGTGCCGGTGTGGTGCTTGACCTTCGCGTCCTCCCCCACCCCAGCAGCATAGCCGTCCGTGTTCGAGGCATTTGTTTTGCCTGTCAGGTACGAGCTCGCTGTGGGTGCGCGCACACTTGTGTCTAGCACTATTCCCTTGTTACGGTATGCACTGCTAAAGTGCAGACACCCTGGGTCAATGACTGTGTCCGTCCGATACCCCGGTACCTTGAAGACGCTAGCGTCCTCATTGCGGACAATAGAGACATGGTGCTGTCTCAAGATGCGCTGTAGGCACCGCTTTTGGGCAGTGTGTGTCGCGTTGTGCCCCCGTATGTGCTGGCTGGGGCAGCTGATCGCATGCGTGGAGGTGGGGCTCACGTCACTGCACCGCCATGGGCACACCTCGCCCTGTATGCCCCACCCGTCTATAAAGATCGCAACCATAATCATCGTGGCTGCTGCCATACTGGACATGGGCGCCGCACCCGGGCGGTCATTGGCAGCGGGTGGCACGCTCATCCACGCCATTGCCCCGGACGCACGCTGGCTGCGCAGCTGCGCCAGGACCCGCGCGCTAGCCTGTTGGCGGCGGCGGCTGGTGTCACGCAAGTCACCAATAAGTGTAGCCTGCGTCGGCTTGCCCACGGCACCAGCCGAGGCAGCCTCTAGGTCCTCCACCAGGCAGTCCTCGTATTGACGTCGAAGAACATTTGAAAGGCCGGCTTGTAGTCCGTGCGTGAAGTGACCGCGCCGGCGGCGGGGCACTACCTTTCTGCAGATCTCGTCAGCATAGGCCTCCCAGTCGTCGTCGTCGTCCTCCTGCCCGCCGCTGCAGCTGCTTTCTTCCGCGCTAGTTTGTGTTTTAGCGGGCGTGGAAGAGGCAGCCGCGGCAGCGGCTTGAGGGCCAGGTACGGTCGCCGCCGCAGCGGCCGCCTCGGCGCCAGGCACAATGCCGTGGGTGTGTGGGGCTGGCTCAGTGGTCCCCGTCTCCGTGACGGCAGTTGCGGCGTAGATCGCTTGCACCGCAGTGGGGAGCGTCGACGCTGCGGCCGTTGTATCCGCTGCCCACCGTAGCAACGATGCTGGGAGCTGCTCGGCCACAGCTGTGCGTGATTTTTCGCCGCCATCAGCTGTCAGCGCTCGCGTAGAGCGTCGCACGGCCTCGATGATTGGCGGCAGTCCCTGGTCCTCGCGTATTGCGCATGAGTGCTGCGCGAACCAGGTGACTGCGCCGTGTTCGTCAGTGCCGAGCCTCAGGGCCCCTGCTGCCACAGTGGCATGAATTATTGCAGGCCGCAGTGTTGTGCATGCCTGGGCCGTGTATGCGGCTGGTGCCAGTAGCCCCAAAAGCGGCATGCCCAGACCGCCTCGTCGCTCCGGCAACCGTGACGCCCGCAGTGGCACTGCGATGTCCGTGAGTTCTGGCGGGCCCAAGCGCGGCAATACCAGCACGCTGCCACTGCTGGCTACCTCATTGTCACCAGCAGTGCAGGCGGCCAGCAGGTGTGACTTCATGACTGCCGCGGTAGCGCAGCCGTGCAGGTGCAGCATGCGTTCAAGCGTCCATGCACAGAACCCGTCAAATGCGTGCAGCCATGTCTCACTCAAAGCCGTGTCAACGACCCGAGCTAAGAAGCCCATGCGCTTTGTCAGTGACCTGCGCAGAATGAATTGTGCTGCCTGTAGGTGATGCCGCGCCATCCCAGCTAGCTGCCACGACAATCGCCATGTCCCTGCGTCAACAAGATGCTTGCTCATGGCAGCATGCACATAGGCTGGGTGCCCTACCGGTACCCCGACCGACGTAAAGCCCTGACTGGATTCTGGCATGGTGGCGTCCACAAACGGTATGTCAAGGGCGCGCAGGCGTGCTCTGGCCGCTTCATCAAACACTGTGCCGCGCATGGCAATGGCCAGCGACTTGTCTGGTCGAACGCGTAGGCCCCCTGCCGCAAGCCGACGGATCACCTCTGCCACCCCAGCGGCCGCTGCATCGTCGAAGTAGGCAGCTTGCAGCACGTTGAGGTCATCCAGGAAAGCGCAGTGCGGGGCTGGCGGTTCCGCTGTGCTGTGGCCGTAGGCCGGCATACTGCCGGGCGTCGCACTCACTCCATCAGGGTAGAAGAGTAGGAATGCCGCTGCCACTGCAAAGTACAGCGGCCCTAGAGGGTCCCCTTGCTGGCACCCTAGGTGGGAGCAGATAATGCGAGCTTCACCGTTCACCTCCACTCGCATCTCTGGGGCAGTGTCACCACAGTATACGGACTCAAAGTGCGGGAGCAGCTCCGGACAGAAGAGCATAAGTCCCCGCACAATGGCGGCGCGATCCACACTGTTAAATGCGTTCTCACAGTCCAGCTGGATTGTGGTGCCATACAGCTCGTGCCACACGCGCGCGCGCGCTGCCACATGCTCGACGCCAGACCGGTATCCTACGCCAAACTGCGACATGGAGGCCAGCAGCCCCGATATTTTGCCCTTGACACCCCGTGCCGCTGTGGACCCGAGGAGTCTGCGCCAGACACTGGAGCAGGCGATCGGACGCCGCTTCTGTCCTATGCCTGAGAGGGCCGCGGCGCGGAGAAGCCGTTGCGATTGCTCCGGCAGCAGTTCGGGCTCAACAAGCAGCGTCGTGAACACCTTGGCCAGGTGATGGGCGAATGCCGGTTCCATCACATCCGATTCTGAATCACCAGCTAGTCCTGGCGAGGCACTGCCCACGGGGCGGGTGGCTGCTTTCACTGGTGCACCAGGCCCAGCGGCCATCAAGAGGTGTTCATAGCGTAGGCCGTCCAGCCCTCCTGCCTTCCCCGCCCCTGCTGCGGACAAGGTCGACAGTATGTCTGTCGCCTCCACCTCGAGGCGCCGTCCGGCTGCGCTGGCAGCATCCTCAGGCCTATCGCTGCGATCATGCGCCTGACCCGATTCGAAGACGGGACTGCCGCTGCCAGCGGGCCCGGCGGTCGTTGCCACCCCTGCGCCGTGCAAGCAGTGCCGCCGGGCGTCGCGTACCAGGCCGCGCACTTGCTCCATTGGCGTATCGACTACCCCGGGCCGGGTGCCAGTTTCAGGGTGCTTTGCTGCCAGCACCTGTGCCGTGACCTCGTCTGCTGGGGCGCATGCTTCACGCGCCTCTAGTCGTGCGGCAGCCAGGCCTACCCCCCGTCGCTTGCCTGAGAGGGCAGCGCATGCTGTTTGCTGCCTGGAGTCAGCCTCCGTCCAGTCGGCATCGAAGTTCGTTTGTGCCGACGCCGTAGCTGCGTTGTTTGGTTTGGGGGCCCGCAGCGCCGCTGCTGCTGACAGCGTCTTTCTCAGTAGCTCCGCAAAGTCGCCAGACAGCAACGCTGCCAGCCGGGCCGCAGGCGGCATACCGGTTCCCTCCGGTTGCCTACCAAAGGCCATTGCTGCTAGCAGGTGCAGCAGCCTGTAGCCGCGCTGCACTAGAGTCTGAGAAACCTGATGAGCAAACGCCCCGGCACCATGGTGGAGGCGCACCCGTGCCGCCTCACGTGCACTGTCTGTGGCGTCCGCCAGTAGTCGTGTGGCGTGCTCCACTAGCCGTGCCCACTGGGTGCACTGCAGCTGAGTGCGGAAGGGGTTGGCAGTCGTGGTGAACCGTAGCAGCAGTAGATCCGCCTCATTGGTCTGGTCAAGTGCGTGGACGACCGAGGGCGTCGAGAGGTCCCAAGCCAGGGATGCTCGTGACTGGGGCTTTGAGGGCCTGCCACTGGTGGTGGTGGTCGGGGGGGGCGGTGACGCGGCATCGTCCGGCGGGTCCAAGTCCATGTCCGCCCATCCCACGGCCGTCCCGTGGGGGGGGCTGCTGTCCTGCAGCCTTAGGCTGTTAGACTGAGTGCGGCTGCCGGCGCTGCCAGGCGGTGCTGCAGCAGCTGCCGTTCGGCGCCGGCGTTGCGCGCCGGTTGCCGTGGCCGCCGGGCGTTTCTTGCTGGACTTTGAGTTGGCAGCGCCACTAGCCGGCACCGCCGGTGGCTTTGGAGGTGTCGCTGCGGCAGCCCCCGCCGCCGCGGCCGCGCCGTCGCTACCCGCACCCCCGCCCTCGGACTGGCCCGGGGGTACTGCCGGGCGTGCGCGCGTGGGGGCGCTTCCATTCCGTCGACACGTGTGGCATGGCGAGGTCAGCGCGCATTGCCTCTGCCCCGCGCTGGCTGACATATGGACCAGACCGCAGGCACCTGTGCATGCACTCAGCTTCCTTACCGCCCGTAGGAAGTCTTCTGCCGTGCAACCATACATGGTGCTCATCTCCTGCACACGCTTGGCATGGTGTGCCCCAGTGTTGCAGGTACTGCTGCCTGAAGGGGCACGGTCACCGGATGGGTCGTGATCAACCTGCTGCCGGATGCCCTTGGCGTATGCTGCCGCCAGATTTTGCTGACAGTGTGATGTGCTCGCCTCAGGGTTCAGCATCGACCTCGTGCAGCTACCACCGTTGAAGTGGGCCACTACCGGTGCCATGCGGCTCGCAGCTGACAGTTTGCCTCGCTGTTTGCTGTCCTCTTTCTGACCAAGCTGCCAAAATGCCAGTGTGCATAAAGGACACCTCAGTGGCTCAGGCTGCTGTGGCAACTGCAGCGCAGTACGGGGCTGTGTCCGACTCGGAGCCGTGATGTGGGTGCTGTTAGCTTGAGTGGTCGCCGACGCTGTCATAGTGGTTGGCAAGGGCGGAGCTGCCGCAGGGGCGACAAGCAGTTCAAAGTGTCCCACATTTGTATATAGCCCAGGCGGCGTCCACAGCACATCCAGATGGCAGTCAGGCTGAGCTGGAGTTGCCGGTGCGAATACCGCTGGCAGCCCCATCAGTTGTGCCAGCACCAGCCCTGTTGATTTTTGCGTGCTGCCAGTGGCCTGAGGCTCGGCCTGCCACACCGTCACCGAGACCGCGTAGACCGCTGCAACAATGGCCCACACAGACAAACCGAGGGGCCGTCCCCACACGCCCTCTTCCTGTAGGCGTTGCAGCAGGAGCGTGTGCCCGCTGTCCGCGCTGTCCGTTTCATTTGTGCCGTACTCGATTGCGAGGCAGCGAGCGCGTGTCCCGTACGTGTCGAATTGTTCACGTGTACACGCAGGTTGGGCTGCTGCATGCGCGGTCAGTTGACGCATCGATGACATGCTGGCCCCTTGTTTGCCCGCCCCCTGCGTGACGTATGCCACCATCCCGTCCAGCAGTGCCTCTCGCATGGCAATCACCAGTGCTGGGGCCGGCAGTCCGTGCTCAACTGCGACGCTGTCTATGCCGTGTAGAGCTGTATGAATCAGGCAGTTGCCGTTGCCCACGTTGCTCACGGGGCGAAGCTCCCCACCACGTGCTAGCGTCGCTGTGTTTTCCCCAAGCGCCTGTTTGTGGAGTGCCTGCAGGCCCGTGTGCCAAGTGGAAAAACCATAGTTGGTGGCTTTTGCCAGCGCGTCTTGCTGCTCCTCCACGGTGACTGTATGGCACACGGTTGAGGGTATCCGGGTCGCCACCGTCACGGTGGTGACCTTCGCCGGCCCGGATATTGGTGCTGAGGGGGCAGAGGCACCGCCCCTCGGCGGTGTGGTGGCTGGTGCCAGGGGTGCACGAGAATTGTCGCACTGGGCCTGTCGCTCCTGCGTCCGCCGTCTGTGTTTACCTCTGCGTCGACTGCGCTTTCCACTGGCAACCATAGCCGTGACAGGTGCTGTCTCGGTCATTGTTGCGTGGGTGCTGTTATCACCAGCCTGCGTTACGTCTGACTCACCACGTTTCCCGGCTGGCTGGCGAGGCGACCTGGCAACGACCGGTTCCCTAAGGGAGAGTTGGTCAAACACCGTTGCCAGGTCATTACCTTCTTCTCGGAGGGAGAGCAAGCTGAACGTGACCGTCAGGTCATGCATCTGACTCACCAGCGGTGCGCAGGAAGTCCGGCCCAGCAGGGTCTGTGTTGCTGGCGCGTCGCTGGGCGCCGGCCGCATATGCAGTCGGCGTGACGTGCGGCAGGGTCCAAGCTTGGTACCCGTCGGCCAAGCGCAAAGCACCGTGACGCGTGCCCGATTGGGGGCAAGGGCCAGTGCACGTACCCTGCGCGCGAGTGCGCCAGCCGCCCCCAGCAGGCCTTGCCAGTGTGATCCCGTCGGGTCCCTGGGGCATTCGCTAGACTGAGCGCCCGCTGCGACAGCAGCTGCGGCACTGCCAGGTGTGCTGGGCACACGATCGTTGCTTGACATCGTTGCGCCGCTATCGCTAGCACGACTTTCGCCAGGCAGCACACCCATTGTGCTGCTCCGGGTCAGTCTCGGCAGCGGCGCATCTGCCACACCGTCCAACGTAGATGCATGGGCTTGCCTGGGGTCTACCCCCAGGTGCTCGCATCCGAGGAATTTGCGTATGGGACCACATTTGCTAGCGGCGGCGAGCAGCGCGGCTGTTGGCTTCAGGCTATTCCCCCCACCAACAGCTGCACCACCCGCTGCCGCCGCGCATGTCGTTGGTCGGGTGTGTATGTCAGCAATGTGATCATGGCCTGATGCACGGTCACAGCCTGACAGTGTGCATGCTGTCGCGGCGACCGGGCCTGCGAGGCAGTCGGCGCAGCGCCACACGTCGCACTGGTCCAGGGCCCCTAGATCACCAGATGGTGTCGTGGCGCTTGCTGCTGTGCGTCTGATGAAGAGGTTGCCGCACCCGTCGCAGACCTGCTCTAGGCCGCCGTATATTGGTCGGTGGTCTAGGAAAAGCTGAACATGCAGTTCTGCAAATTGCTTCCCTTTCCCTGTGTGGCGCGTGCGCTGGTGTGCACATGCGTGTGCCGCTGGGCAATTCTTTCCCGGGGCCCGAGGATTTGCTCGCACTATGAACTTGTCGCACATGCGGCAGTCCAGCCCCGGGATATTGACCTTCCGGTTGGCAGCGGGTGTCTTGGCGGGCGCCAAAACTGTCATAGCGGTGATGCCGGATATTGGGTGCCCGTTGCGACTGTTACCGTCAGAGGTGACGCTGCCGCCTGACAGAGAGGCGCCGCTGCCAGCTGGCTGCAAAGACCGGGACGTGATTCGTCTCTGGTGACCCGCCGGCCCAGGTTCGCCAACTTCCATCGGTACAGGCATGGTCACGGTGACCGGCTTTGCCAGCGCACCGCCAGACTGTGGCTCTGGACGGGTGACGCTGCCAGTGCTTTGGGCGCTGGCGCGGCGCCGACCCCGCCGGGGTGCAGCCGCCCCACGTTCGCCGCCCGGTGCAGCAGCCGCTGCGGCCGCTGGTGCTGTTGTCACCATGTCTGCAGTACATGGGGTTTCCGCTGCGGTGACCTCCATCGGCTGAGGACCGGGATGCCACTGGGGAGAGGCGCCGCTGCTAGCTGGCTGCGAAGGCCGCGACGTGATCCGTCTCTGGTGACCCGCTGGCCCACTGGTAGGTTCGCCAACTTCCATCGGTACGGGCACGGTCGTGGTGACCGCCTTTGCCAGCGCACTCAGTTTGCCAGACGGCGACTCTGGGCGGTTGATGCTGCCAATGCTTCCGAGGCGTCCCAGGGGCGGCCCGGCGCTGGCGCCGCGACGCCGACCCCGCCGGGATGCAGCTGCCCCGCGTTGGCCATCTGATGCGGCAGCGCCTGCCGGCGGTTTTGGCACCATGTCTGCCGCACGTGGCGTTGCCGCCGCCGTTAAGTCGGAGGTAACCTTGCGACCGCATGCAGCGGCGGCTGTGACAGTCGTCCGTGGCTGTGCAACCACCGGGTTGGCCGGTGCGGGCCCCGCCGCTGGTGCGGCAGTGGCAGCCGTCACTAAAGGCGTTTTCCGCCGCGAACGTCGTTTTGGCATTGGCGTTGTCGCTACTGGTGAATCCGGCGGCAGTGTCGCCCGACGGCGTTTATTTGCCGCTGGTGGCGGTAGTACCACCAAGCTCAGTACAATCATCGCTGCTGGCGGCAGTGCCTCCCGTAAACTCGCCGCTTGAGACTCCGAGTCACTGGCAGGCTGATGCCGCGGGCGCTTCGTCTGTGAGCATCCCCTGTCACAGTGATTAGCGGCACCTGGGCTAGACAGATGGCGGCGGCGCTTCTTGACGTGCGCGTGGCTGCCACTGCCCTGAGGCTCGTCCGAGTCGGCTGACGACAAGTGTAGTCTGCGCATGCTTCTGCACAGCTCTGCAACCTGACTGCACACTGGCACCTCTGGCATCGGCCGGGTCTAGAGCTCTGGGCCATCAGCTGAGGTGGTGGCGGGCCGGGTATCGGTGGCGGGTCCGGTATCGGCGGCGGGCCCGGTATCGGCGGTGGGCCCGGTATCGGCGGCGGGCCCGGTATCGGCGGGGGGCCCGGTATCGGCGGCGGGCCCGGGATCGGCGGCGGGCCCGGGATCGGCGGCGGGCCCGGGATTGGCGGCGGGCCCGGGATCGGTGGCGGCGGCGGTATCACTAGGCGTACCCAACGGCCAACACCATGGCGGCGTCTGCGGCGTGTGTCAGATTGGCGTGCAGCTTTGACCTGCCACCACAAGCCAGTTTCAGCCCGTGGTTTGCGCTGTCCCGTTTGCGTTTCAGAGGTGACCCCTCCCACGTGAGGCAGGGCTGGTAAGCCAGTGGAGAGCCATAGCTTTGAAAGGCGACTTTGAGAGCG
>JAFCMP010000131.1:0-194553 GCA_017506865.1 Tribonema minus
GTATGCCGTCATCGTAAATAGTAAAAGCCGTAAATGTCGTAAATGAGCTCATAAATGAGGGCTTTTGTGACATGTGCACACCCAACCCCAACCAGATATGTCCCACACATCAGGATCATGCAACATGGTGGAGGACAAGTATTATGTCTGTGCTTCAGATTGCACAGAGAGACCACCCGTGAGGCATGTGCTGGCAAAGCCCTGAGCTCTTTCAGATGCTGCGGTCGTTTACCCCCGCATCGTTCTTGCCGGAGTGACAATAAACAAGTGTTTGCCGTAGTGGTTGCATCTAGCAGCCACCTTCCCTTTTGGCAAGCTCGCCCGCCACCCAAGTCCCGCTCTGCTTTCGCGGTTCAAGTTTGTGCGTTTACATGCATATCAGCAGTACTTGTTCCGCCACGCACCTAGCAAAATCGCACGTGCGTACAAGCTGTTATCATGCGACAACAGGCGCAATAACGGCGTTGAGCGGCATACTACCAGGAGAGCTTGTTAGACAGCAGGCTACTCAATCGATGGACTAGCATGCAGAGCAACCGCATGTTTCTTCAGCTTTGTGATGGTACATAGGCATTGCAGCCCTATGCTTCGAAGCATTTGACAAAGACACCGACGCAAAGCAGCAGTGCACACCGTGTCATCATGCCTGCTAGCATGCCGCCTTCGAACCTATGGCGCGTTCACACCTACCAGAAGATTTCAGCTTACCTCAGAAGTAGGCTCTGCGGTAGGCTTGGCGGTGGGCTCAGAAGTGGGCTCAGCAGTTGGCTCTGAAGTCGGCTTGGCTGTTGGCTCATATGTAGGCTCTGCAGTTGGCTTGGCGGTAGGCTCAGAAGTGGGCTCAGCCGTGGCTCTGAAGTGGGCTTGGCAGTGGGCTCAGAAGTGGGCTCCGCAGTTGGCTTGGCGGTGGGCTCCGATGTAGGCTCAGCCGTTGGCTCTGAAGTCGGCTGGCGGTGGGCTGCATACAGATGAGGGAGGGGGGGGGGGCAGTTTGCAGCTGTCAAGTGTAACTCAGGGTTAGCTTGTGACGTGATTATTATCCTCACTTTATCGGCGTGGTGCGCAGAGGAACCCAGCATGACACATTACTCACTGCACTGGGGTACCATCGAGGCTAGGAGAAGACCAGCAGAATGTTGCGTGAACTCATGATTGATAACGCGATACCAACTGCAAGAACTGTGCTGAGAGGCATGCTTGATTGTGTTGCCTACCGCTAGAGCTTACGAAACAGCCGGCAACTCTATCGATGGATTGAGCATGCAGAGCAAACGCATGTTTCATGTGCTTGACACCCCACAGCAGCTCAGCCACTAGGCATGCGTAGGGTAGTTGCAATCGTGAATTTTTGGGAATTTAAGTCGTAAATCGTAATTGTAACGTAACATACCGTAATCGTAAGCCGTAAATTGCTGCTTACCGTAAATCGTAATCGTAACATAAGTATGCCGTCATCGTAAATAGTAAAAGCCGTAAATGTCGTAAATGAGCTCATAAATGAGGGGCTTTGTGACATGTGCACACCCAACCCCAACCAGATATGTCCCACACATCAGGATCAATGCAACATGGTGGAGGACAAGTATTATGTCTGTTGCTTCAGATTGCACAGAGAGACCACCCGTGAGGCATGTGCTGGCAAAGCCCTGAGCTCTTTCAGATGCTGCGGTCGTTTACCCCCGCATCGTTCTTGCCGGAGTGACAATAAACAAGTGTTTGCCGTAGTGGTTGCATCTAGCAGCCACCTTCCCTTTGCAAGCTCGCCCGCCACCCAAGTCCCGCTCTGCTTTCGCGGTTCAAGTTTTGTGCGTTTACATGCATATCAGCAAGTACTTGTTCCGCCACGCACCTAGCAAATATGCACGTGCGTACAAGCTGTTATCATGCGACAACAGGCGCAATAACGGCGTTGAGCGGCATACTACCAGGAGAACTTGTTAGACAGCAGGCTACTCAATCGATGGACTAGCATGCAGAGCAACCGCATGTTTCTTCAGCTTTGTGATGGTACATAGGCATTGCAGCCCTATGCTTCGAAGCATTTGACAAAGACACCGACGCAAAGCAGCAGTGCACACCGTGTCATCATGCCTGCTAGCATGCCGCCTTCGAACCTATGGCGCGTTCACACCTACCAGAAGATTTCAGCTTACCTCAGAAGTAGGCTCTGCGGTAGGCTTGGCGGTGGGCTCAGAAGTGGGCTCAGCAGTTGGCTCTGAAGTCGGCTTGGCTGTTGGCTCATATGTAGGCTCTGCAGTTGGCTTGGCGGTAGGCTCAGAAGTGGGCTCAGCCGTTGGCTCTGAAGTGGGCTTGGCAGTGGGCTCAGAAGTGGGCTCCGCAGTTGGCTTGGCGGTGGGCTCCAATGTAGGCTCAGCCGTTGGCTCTGAAGTCGGCTTGGCGGTGGGCTGCATACAGATAAGGGAGGGGGGGGGGCAGTTTGCAGCTGTCAAGTGTAACTCAGGGTTAGCTTGTGACGTGATTATTATCCTCACTTTATCGGCGTGGTGCGCAGAGGAACCCAGCATGACACATTACTCACTGCACTGGGGTACCATCGAGGCTAGGAGAAGACCAGCAGAATGTTGCGTGAACTCATGATTGATAACGCGATACCAACTGCAAGAACTGTGCTGAGAGGCATGCTTGATTGTGTTGCCTACCGCTAGAGCTTACGAAACAGCCGGCAACTCTATCGATGGATTGAGCATGCAGAGCAAACGCATGTTTCATGTGCTTGACACCCCACAGCAGCTCAGCCACTAGGGCATGCGTAGGGTAGTTGCAATCGTGAATTTTTGGAATTTAAGTCGTAAATCGTAATTGTAACGTAACATACCGTAATCGTAAGCCGTAAATTGCTGCTTACCGTAAATCGTAATCGTAACATAAGTATGCCGTCATCGTAAATAGTAAAAGCCGTAAATGTCGTAAATGAGCTCATAAATGAGGGGCTTTGTGACATGTGCACACAAGAAGGGCAAACTAAAAAAAAACAAAAAACAAAAAAAACAAAACATCAGACAATATCGCCGTCGACGGATCGGGAAGGGGGAACCTAGGGCACACTGGATCGCAGGGCAGTAGATAGCAGTTCACCAGATTAAGGTTTGAACGCTTGCTGACCAGCTTGATTTGCAGCCGCACAAGGGACCCGCCTGGCAGAGACGACTGCATTCAGCACACGCACAGACACGACAGGACCACGACACTGCAGCGGCAAGGACACGAAGTGCACAGCATTGCATTCAGCCCAGCTGCCTTGTGTTGGTCAGAGGCAGAGAGCTTGAGCACACCGACTCGTTCCACCACCGCTCGTTTCACGACGGCGGGAGAAGCACCTCAACAGATACACCAGAGCAGGACGGGATCTTGAACTGAAAGTGGTATAGTTGTGCAGGGGAGTGTTCGCGGTAGGCAGCCGCGCATTCGAGACCGAGCCTGGGCTTTTTTTTTTTTTTTTTTTTTTCTCGCGCCTTAAAGTCGCCTTTCAAAGCTATGGCTCTCCACTGGCTTACCAGCCCTGCCTCACGTGGGGAGGGGTCACCTCTGAAACGCAAACGGGAACAGCGCAACCACGGGCTGAATACTGGCTTGTGGTGGTGGCAGGTCAAAGCTGCACGCCAATCTGACACACGCCGCAGACGCCGCCATGGTGTTGGCCGTTGGGTACGCCTAGTGATACCGCCGCCGCCACCGATCCCGGGCCCGCCGCCAATCCCGGGCCCGCCGCCGATCCCGGGCCCGCCGCCGATCCCGGGCCCGCCGCCGATACCGGGCCCCCCGCCGATACCGGGCCCGCCGCCGATACCGGGCCCACCGCCGATACCGGGCCCGCCGCCGATACCGGACCCGCCACCGATACCCGGCCCGCCACCACCTCAGCTGATGGCCCAGAGCTCTAGACCGCGGCCGATGCCAGAGGTGCCAGTGTGCAGTCAGGTTGCAGAGCTGTGCAGAAGCATGCGCAGACTACACTTGTCGTCAGCCGACTCGGACGAGCCTCAGGGCAGTGGCAGCCACGCGCACGTCAAGAAGCGCCGCCGCCATCTGTCTAGCCCAGGTGCCGCTAATCACTGTGACAGGGGATGCTCACAGACGAAGCGCCCGCGGCATCAGCCTGCCAGTGACTCGGAGTCTCAAGCGGCGAGTTTACGGGAGGCACTGCCGCCAGCAGCGATGATTGTACTGAGCTTGGTGGTACTACCGCCACCAGCGGCAAATAAACGCCGTCGGGCGACACTGCCGCCGGATTCACCAGTAGCGACAACGCCAATGCCAAAACGACGTTCGCGGCGGAAAACGCCTTTAGTGACGGCTGCCACTGCCGCACCAGCGGCGGGGCCCGCACCGGCCAACCCGGTGGTTGCACAGCCACGGACGACTGTCACAGCCGCCGCTGCATGCGGTCGCAAGGTTACCTCCGACTTAACGGCGGCGGCAACGCCACGTGCGGCAGACATGGTGCCAAAACCGCCGGCAGGCGCTGCCGCATCAGATGGCCAACGCGGGGCAGCTGCATCCCGGCGGGGTCGGCGTCGCGGCGCCAGCGCCGGGCCGCCCCCGGGACGCCTCGGAAGCATTGGCAGCATCAACCGCCCAGAGTCGCCGTCTGGCAAACTGAGTGCGCTGGCAAAGGCGGTCACCACGACCGTGCCCGTACCGATGGAAGTTGGCGAACCTACCAGTGGGCCAGCGGGTCACCAGAGACGGATCACGTCGCGGCCTTCGCAGCCAGCTAGCAGCGGCGCCTCTCCCCAGTGACATCCCGGTCCTCAGCCGATGGAGGTCACCGCAGCGGAAACCTCATGTACTGCAGACATGGTGACAACAGCACCAGCGGCCGCAGCGGCTGCTGCACCGGGCGGCGAACGTGGGGCGGCTGCACCCCGGCGGGGTCGGCGCCGCGCCAGCGCCCAAAGCACTGGCAGCGTCACCCGTCCAGAGCCACAGTCTGGCGGTGCGCTGGCAAAGCCGGTCACCGTGACCATGCCTGTACCGATGGAAGTTGGCGAACCTGGGCCGGCGGGTCACCAGAGACGAATCACGTCCCGGTCTTTGCAGCCAGCTGGCAGCGGCGCCTCTCTGTCAGGCGGCAGCGTCACCTCTGACGGTAACAGTCGCAACGGGCACCCAATATCCGGCATCACCGCTATGACAGTTTTGGCGCCCGCCAAGACACCCGCTGCCAACCGGAAGGTCAATATCCCGGGGCTGGACTGCCGCATGTGCGACAAGTTCATAGTGCGAGCAAATCCTCGGGCCCCGGGAAAGAATTGCCCAGCGGCACACGCATGTGCACACCAGCGCACGCGCCACACAGGGAAAGGGAAGCAATTTGCAGAACTGCATGTTCAGCTTTTCCTAGACCATCGACCAATATGCGGCGGCCTGGAGCAGGTCTGCGATGGGTGCGGCAACCTCTTCATCAGACGCACAGCAGCAAGCGCCACGACACCATCTGGTGATCTAGGGGCCCTGGACCAGTGCGACGTGTGGCGCTGCGCCGACTGCCTCGCAGGCCCGGTCGCCGCGACAGCATGCACACTGTCAGGCTGTGACCGTGCATCAGGCCATGATCACATTGCTGACATACACACCCGACCAACGACATGCGCGGCGGCAGCGGGTGGTGCAGCTGTTGGTGGGGGGAATAGCCTGAAGCCAACAGCCGCGCTGCTCGCCGCCGCTAGCAAATGTGGTCCCATACGCAAAATCCTCGGATGCGAGCACCTGGGGGTAGACCCCAGGCAAGCCCATGCATCTACGTTGGACGGTGTGGCAGATGCGCCGCTGCCGAGACTGACCCGGAGCAGCACAATGGGTGTGCTGCCTGGCGAAAGTCGTGCTAGCGATAGCGGCGCAACGATGTCAAGCAACGATCGTGTGCCCAGCACACCTGGCAGTGCCGCAGCTGCTGTCGCAGCGGGCGCTCAGTCTAGCGAATGCCCCAGGGACCCGACGGGATCACACTGGCAAGGCCTGCTGGGGGCGGCTGGCGCACTCGCGCGCAGGGTACGTGCACTGGCCCTTGCCCCCAATCGGGCACGCGTCACGGTGCTTTGCGCTTGGCCGACGGGTACCAAGCTTGGACCCTGCCGCACGTCACGCCGACTGCATATGCGGCCGGCGCCCAGCGACGCGCCAGCAACACAGACCCTGCTGGGCCGGACTTCCTGCGCACCGCTGGCGAGTCAGATGCATGACCTGACGGTCACGTTCAGCTTGCTCTCCCTCCGAGAAGAAGGTAATGACCTGGCAACGGTGTTTGACCAACTCTCCCTTAGGGAACCGGTCGTTGCCAGGTCGCCTCGCCAGCCAGCCGGGAAACGTGGTGAGTCAGACGTAACGCAGGCTGGTGATAACAGCACCCACGCAACAATGACCGAGACAGCACCTGTCACGGCTATGGTTGCCAGTGGAAAGCGCAGTCGACGCAGAGGTAAACACAGACGGCGGACGCAGGAGCGACAGGCCCAGTGCGACAATTCTCGTGCACCCCTGGCACCAGCCACCACACCGCCGAGGGGCGGTGCCTCTGCCCCCTCAGCACCAATATCCGGGCCGGCGAAGGTCACCACCGTGACGGTGGCGACCCGGGTACCCTCAACCGTGTGCCATACAGTCACCGTGGAGGAGCAGCAAGACGCGCTGGCAAAAGCCACCAACTATGGTTTTTCCACTTGGCACACGGGCCTGCAGGCACTCCACAAACAGGCGCTTGGGGAAAACACAGCGACGCTAGCACGTGGTGGGGAGCTTCGCCCCGTGAGCAACGTGGGCAACGGCAACTGCCTGATTCATACAGCTCTACACGGCATAGGCAGCGTCGCAGTTGAGCACGGACTGCCGGCCCCAGCACTGGTGATTGCCATGCGAGAGGCACTGCTGGACGGGATGGTGGCATACGTCACGCAGGGGGCGGGCAAACAAGGGGCCAGCATGTCATCGATGCGTCAACTGACCGCGCATGCAGCAGCCCAACCTGCGTGTACACGTGAACAATTCGACACGTACGGGACACGCGCTCGCTGCCTCGCAATCGAGTACGGCACAAATGAAACGGACAGCGCGGACAGCGGGCACACGCTCCTGCTGCAACGCCTACAGGAAGAGGGCGTGTGGGGACGGCCCCTCGGTTTGTCTGTGTGGGCCATTGTTGCAGCGGTCTACGCGGTCTCGGTGACGGTGTGGCAGGCCGAGCCTCAGGCCACTGGCAGCACGCAAAAATCAACAGGGCTGGTGCTGGCACAACTGATGGGGCTGCCAGCGGTATTCGCACCGGTAACTCCAGCTCAGCCTGACTGCCATCTGGATGTGCTGTGGACGCCGCCTGGGCTATATACAAATGTGGGACACTTTGAACTGCTTGTCGCCCCTGCGGCAGCTCCGCCCTTGCCAACCACTATGACAGCGTCGGCGACCACTCAAGCTAACAGCACCCACATCACGGCTCCGAGTCGGACACAGCCCCGTACTGCGCTACAGTTGCCGCAGCAGCCTGAGCCACTGAGGTGTCCTTTATGCACACTGGCATTTTGGCAGCTTGGTCAGAAAGAGGACAGCAAACAGCGAGGCAAACTGTCAGCTGCGAGCCGCATGGCACCGGTAGTGGCCCACTTCAACGGTGGTAGCTGCACGAGGTCGATGCTGAACCCTGAGGCGAGCACATCACACTGTCAGCAAAATCTGGCGGCAGCATACGCCAAGGGCATCCGGCAGCAGGTTGATCACGACCCATCCGGTGACCGTGCCCCTTCAGGCAGCAGTACCTGCAACACTGGGGCACACCATGCCAAGCGTGTGCAGGAGATGAGCACCATGTATGGTTGCACGGCAGAAGACTTCCTACGGGCGGTAAGGAAGCTGAGTGCATGCACAGGTGCCTGCGGTCTGGTCCATATGTCAGCCAGCGCGGGGCAGAGGCAATGCGCGCTGACCTCGCCATGTCACACGTGTCGACGGAATGGAAGCGCCCCCACGCGCGCACGCCCGGCAGTACCCCCGGGCCAGTCCGAGGGCGGGGGTGCGGGTAGCGACGGCGCGGCCGCGGCGGCGGGGGCTGCCGCAGCGACACCTCCAAAGCCACCGGCGGTGCCGGCTAGTGGCGCTGCCAACTCAAAGTCCAGCAAGAAACGCCCGGCGGCCACGGCAACCGGCGCGCAACGCCGGCGCCGAACGGCAGCTGCTGCGGCACCGCCTGGCAGCGCCGGCAGCCGCACTCAGTCTAACAGCCTAAGGCTGCAGGACAGCAGCCCCCCCCACGGGACGGCCGTGGGATGGGCGGACATGGACTTGGACCCGCCGGACGATGCCGCGTCACCGCCCCCCCCGACCACCACCACCAGTGGCAGGCCCTCAAAGCCCCAGTCACGAGCATCCCTGGCTTGGGACCTCTCGACGCCCTCGGTCGTCCACGCACTTGACCAGACCAATGAGGCGGATCTGCTGCTACGGTTCACCACGACTGCCAACCCCTTCCGCACTCAGCTGCAGTGCACCCAGTGGGCACGGCTAGTGGAGCACGCCACACGACTACTGGCGGACGCCACAGACAGTGCACGTGAGGCGGCACGGGTGCGCCTCCACCATGGTGCCGGGGCGTTTGCTCATCAGGTTTCTCAGACTCTAGTGCAGCGCGGCTACAGGCTGCTGCACCTGCTAGCAGCAATGGCCTTTGGTAGGCAACCGGAGGGAACCGGTATGCCGCCTGCGGCCCGGCTGGCAGCGTTGCTGTCTGGCGACTTTGCGGAGCTACTGAGAAAGACGCTGTCAGCAGCAGCGGCGCTGCGGGCCCCCAAACCAAACAACGCAGCTACGGCGTCGGCACAAACGAACTTCGATGCCGACTGGACGGAGGCTGACTCCAGGCAGCAAACAGCATGCGCTGCCCTCTCAGGCAAGCGACGGGGGGTAGGCCTGGCTGCCGCACGACTAGAGGCGCGTGAAGCATGCGCCCCAGCAGACGAGGTCACGGCACAGGTGCTGGCAGCAAAGCACCCTGAAACTGGCACCCGGCCCGGGGTAGTCGATACGCCAATGGAGCAAGTGCGCGGCCTGGTACGCGACGCCCGGCGGCACTGCTTGCACGGCGCAGGGGTGGCAACGACCGCCGGGCCCGCTGGCAGCGGCAGTCCCGTCTTCGAATCGGGTCAGGCGCATGATCGCAGCGATAGGCCTGAGGATGCTGCCAGCGCAGCCGGACGGCGCCTCGAGGTGGAGGCGACAGACATACTGTCGACCTTGTCCGCAGCAGGGGCGGGGAAGGCAGGAGGGCTGGACGGCCTACGCTATGAACACCTCTTGATGGCCGCTGGGCCTGGTGCACCAGTGAAAGCAGCCACCCGCCCCGTGGGCAGTGCCTCGCCAGGACTAGCTGGTGATTCAGAATCGGATGTGATGGAACCGGCATTCGCCCATCACCTGGCCAAGGTGTTCACGACGCTGCTTGTTGAGCCCGAACTGCTGCCGGAGCAATCGCAACGGCTTCTCCGCGCCGCGGCCCTCTCAGGCATAGGACAGAAGCGGCGTCCGATCGCCTGCTCCAGTGTCTGGCGCAGACTCCTCGGGTCCACAGCGGCACGGGGTGTCAAGGGCAAAATATCGGGGCTGCTGGCCTCCATGTCGCAGTTTGGCGTAGGATACCGGTCTGGCGTCGAGCATGTGGCAGCGCGCGCGCGCGTGTGGCACGAGCTGTATGGCACCACAATCCAGCTGGACTGTGAGAACGCATTTAACAGTGTGGATCGCGCCGCCATTGTGCGGGGACTTATGCTCTTCTGTCCGGAGCTGCTCCCGCACTTTGAGTCCGTATACTGTGGTGACACTGCCCCAGAGATGCGAGTGGAGGTGAACGGTGAAGCTCGCATTATCTGCTCCCACCTAGGGTGCCAGCAAGGGGACCCTCTAGGGCCGCTGTACTTTGCAGTGGCAGCGGCATTCCTACTCTTCTACCCTGATGGAGTGAATGCGACGCCCGGCAGTATGCCGGCCTACGGCCACAGCACAGCGGAACCGCCAGCCCCGCACTGCGCTTTCCTGGATGACCTCAACGTGCTGCAAGCTGCCTACTTCGACGATGCAGCGGCCGCTGGGGTGGCAGAGGTGATCCGTCGGCTTGCGGCAGGGGGCCTACGCGTTCGACCAGACAAGTCGCTGGCCATTGCCATGCGCGGCACAGTGTTTGATGAAGCGGCCAGAGCACGCCTGCGCGCCCTTGACATACCGTTTGTGGACGCCACCATGCCAGAATCCAGTCAGGGCTTTACGTCGGTCGGGGTACCGGTAGGGCACCCAGCCTATGTGCATGCTGCCATGAGCAAGCATCTTGTTGACGCAGGGACATGGCGATTGTCGTGGCAGCTAGCTGGGATGGCGCGGCATCACCTACAGGCAGCACAGTTCATTCTGCGCAGGTCACTGACGAAGCGCATGGGCTTCTTAGCTCGGGTCGTTGACACGGCTTTGAGTGAGACATGGCTGCACGCATTTGACGGGTTCTGTGCATGGACGCTTGAACGCATGCTGCACCTGCACGGCTGCGCTACCGCGGCAGTCATGAAGTCACACCTGCTGGCCGCCTGCACTGCTGGTGACAATGAGGTAGCCAGCAGTGGCAGCGTGCTGGTATTGCCGCGCTTGGGCCCGCCAGAACTCACGGACATCGCAGTGCCACTGCGGGCGTCACGGTTGCCGGAGCGACGAGGCGGTCTGGGCATGCCGCTTTTGGGGCTACTGGCACCAGCCGCATACACGGCCCAGGCATGCACAACACTGCGGCCTGCAATAATTCATGCCACTGTGGCAGCAGGGGCCCTGAGGCTCGGCACTGACGAACACGGCGCAGTCACCTGGTTCGCGCAGCACTCATGCGCAATACGCGAGGACCAGGGACTGCCGCCAATCATCGAGGCCGTGCGACGCTCTACGCGAGCGCTGACAGCTGATGGCGGCGAAAAATCACGCACAGCTGTGGCCGAGCAGCTCCCAGCATCGTTGCTACGGTGGGCAGCGGATACAACGGCCGCAGCGTCGACGCTCCCCACTGCGGTGCAAGCGATCTACGCCGCAACTGCCGTCACGGAGACGGGGACCACTGAGCCAGCCCCACACACCCACGGCATTGTGCCTGGCGCCGAGGCGGCCGCTGCGGCGGCGACCGTACCTGGCCCTCAAGCCGCTGCCGCGGCTGCCTCTTCCACGCCCGCTAAAACACAAACTAGCGCGGAAGAAAGCAGCTGCAGCGGCGGGCAGGAGGACGACGACGACGACTGGGAGGCCTATGCTGACGAGATCTGCAGAAAGGTAGTGCCCCGCCGCCGGCGCGGTCACTTCACGCACGGACTACAAGCCCGCCTTTCAAATGTTCTTCGACGTCAATACGAGGACTGCCTGGTGGAGGACCTAGAGGCTGCCTCGGCTGGTGCCGTGGGCAAGCCGACGCAGGCTACACTTATTGGTGACTTGCGTGACACCAGCCGCCGCCGCCAACAGGCTAGCGCGCGGGTCCTGGCGCAGCTGCGCAGCCAGCGTGCGTCCGGGGCAATGGCGTGGATGAGCGTGCCACCCGCTGCCAATGACCGCCCGGGTGCGGCGCCCATGTCCAGTATGGCAGCAGCCACGATGATTATGGTTGCGATCTTTATAGACGGGTGGGGCATACAGGGCGAGGTGTGCCCATGGCGGTGCAGTGACGTGAGCCCCACCTCCACGCATGCGATCAGCTGCCCCAGCCAGCACATACGGGGGCACAACGCGACACACACTGCCCAAAAGCGGTGCCTACAGCGCATCTTGAGACAGCACCATGTCTCTATTGTCCGCAATGAGGACGCTAGCGTCTTCAAGGTACCGGGGTATCGGGCGGACACAGTCATTGACCCAGGGTGTCTGCACTTTAGCAGTGCATACCGTAACAAGGGAATAGTGCTAGACACAAGTGTGCGCGCGCCCACAGCGAGCTCGTACCTGACAGGCAAAACAAATGCCTCGAACACGGACGGCTATGCTGCTGGGGTGGGGGAGGACGCGAAGGTCAAGCACCACACCGGCACCTTGACGTCATCTTGGGCTTTTGTGCCATTCGTGCAGGAGTCGTACGGACGGCTGGGCAAGCAGACAAGCCTTTTTGTTAAGGAGTTGGCAATGCACTCAGCACTGTGCTCAGGGGGGGGGAAGGCAGATGTGTTACGCAAGGCCGGGTTAGCTAAGCGTCAGATCCACATTGAGCTGAGCATATCGCTGGCGCGGGAGTTGGCGGAGCGCGTCATGGCATACACACGTGGAGCGCGAATGCTGGGCTGTGTTGCGGCGCCGGTATCCAAACTCCTAGGGCACAGCGCAGACTAGGCTGCTGCGTTGACGCAAGCTTTTCGATTGCATAGGCAACCCGGCCTCCCTTGGGCCTTTATAAATACAAGTCCATACGTGCACACCCAACCCCAACCAGATATGTCCCACACATCAGGATCAATGCAACATGGTGGAGGACAAGTATTATGTCTGTTGCTTCAGATTGCACAGAGAGACCACCCGTGAGGCATGTGCTGGCAAAGCCCTGAGCTCTTTCAGATGCTGCGGTCGTTTACCCCCGCATCGTTCTTGCCGGAGTGACAATAAACAAGTGTTTGCCGTAGTGGTTGCATCTAGCAGCCACCTTCCCTTTTGCAAGCTCGCCCGCCACCCAAGTCCCGCTCTGCTTTCGCGGTTCAAGTTTTGTGCGTTTACATGCATATCAGCAAGTACTTGTTCCGCCACGCACCTAGCAAATATGCACGTGCGTACAAGCTGTTATCATGCGACAACAGGCACAATAACGGCGTTGAGCGGCATACTACCAGGAGAGCTTGTTAGACAGCAGGCTACTCAATCGATGGACTAGCATGCAGAGCAACCGCATGTTTCTTCAGCTTTGTGATGGTACATAGGCATTGCAGCCCTATGCTTCGAAGCATTTGACAAAGACACCGACGCAAAGCAGCAGTGCACACCGTGTCATCATGCCTGCTAGCATGCCGCCTTCGAACCTATGGCGCGTTCACACCTACCAGAAGATTTCAGCTTACCTCAGAAGTAGGCTCTGCGGTAGGCTTGGCGGTGGGCTCAGAAGTGGGCTCAGCAGTTGGCTCTGAAGTCGGCTTGGCTGTTGGCTCATATGTAGGCTCTGCAGTTGGCTTGGCGGTAGGCTCAGAAGTGGGCTCAGCCGTTGGCTCTGAAGTGGGCTTGGCAGTGGGCTCAGAAGTGGGCTCCGCAGTTGGCTTGGCGGTGGGCTCCGATGTAGGCTCAGCCGTTGGCTCTGAAGTCGGCTTGGCGGTGGGCTGCATACAGATAAGGGAGGGGGGGGGGCAGTTTGCAGCTGTCAAGTGTAACTCAGGGTTAGCTTGTGACGTGATTATTATCCTCACTTTATCGGCGTGGTGCGCAGAGGAACCCAGCATGACACATTACTCACTGCACTGGGGTACCATCGAGGCTAGGAGAAGACCAGCAGAATGTTGCGTGAACTCATGATTGATAACGCGATACCAACTGCAAGAACTGTGCTGAGAGGCATGCTTGATTGTGTTGCCTACCGCTAGAGCTTACGAAACAGCCGGCAACTCTATCGATGGATTGAGCATGCAGAGCAAACGCATGTTTCATGTGCTTGACACCCCACAGCAGCTCAGCCACTAGGGCATGCGTAGGGTAGTTGCAATCGTGAATTTTTGGGAATTTAAGTCGTAAATCGTAATTGTAACGTAACATACCGTAATCGTAAGCCGTAAATTGCTGCTTACCGTAAATCGTAATCGTAACATAAGTATGCCGTCATCGTAAATAGTAAAAGCCGTAAATGTCGTAAATGAGCTCATAAATGAGGGGCTTTGTGACATGTGCACACCCAACCCCAACCAGATATGTCCCACACATCAGGATCAATGCAACATGGTGGAGGACAAGTATTATGTCTGTTGCTTCAGATTGCACAGAGAGACCACCCGTGAGGCATGTGCTGGCAAAGCCCTGAGCTCTTTCAGATGCTGCGGTCGTTTACCCCCGCATCGTTCTTGCCGGAGTGACAATAAACAAGTGTTTGCCGTAGTGGTTGCATCTAGCAGCCACCTTCCCTTTTGCAAGCTCGCCCGCCACCCAAGTCCCGCTCTGCTTTCGCGGTTCAAGTTTTGTGCGTTTACATGCATATCAGCAAGTACTTGTTCCGCCACGCACCTAGCAAATATGCACGTGCGTACAAGCTGTTATCATGCGACAACAGGCACAATAACGGCGTTGAGCGGCATACTACCAGGAGAGCTTGTTAGACAGCAGGCTACTCAATCGATGGACTAGCATGCAGAGCAACCGCATGTTTCTTCAGCTTTGTGATGGTACATAGGCATTGCAGCCCTATGCTTCGAAGCATTTGACAAAGACACCGACGCAAAGCAGCAGTGCACACCGTGTCATCATGCCTGCTAGCATGCCGCCTTCGAACCTATGGCGCGTTCACACCTACCAGAAGATTTCAGCTTACCTCAGAAGTAGGCTCTGCGGTAGGCTTGGCGGTGGGCTCAGAAGTGGGCTCAGCAGTTGGCTCTGAAGTCGGCTTGGCTGTTGGCTCATATGTAGGCTCTGCAGTTGGCTTGGCGGTAGGCTCAGAAGTGGGCTCAGCCGTTGGCTCTGAAGTGGGCTTGGCAGTGGGCTCAGAAGTGGGCTCCGCAGTTGGCTTGGCGGTGGGCTCCAATGTAGGCTCAGCCGTTGGCTCTGAAGTCGGCTTGGCGGTGGGCTGCATACAGATAAGGGAGGGGGGGGGGCAGTTTGCAGCTGTCAAGTGTAACTCAGGGTTAGCTTGTGACGTGATTATTATCCTCACTTTATCGGCGTGGTGCGCAGAGGAACCCAGCATGACACATTACTCACTGCACTGGGGTACCATCGAGGCTAGGAGAAGACCAGCAGAATGTTGCGTGAACTCATGATTGATAACGCGATACCAACTGCAAGAACTGTGCTGAGAGGCATGCTTGATTGTGTTGCCTACCGCTAGAGCTTACGAAACAGCCGGCAACTCTATCGATGGATTGAGCATGCAGAGCAAACGCATGTTTCATGTGCTTGACACCCCACAGCAGCTCAGCCACTAGGGCATGCGTAGGGTAGTTGCAATCGTGAATTTTTGGGAATTTAAGTCGTAAATCGTAATTGTAACGTAACATACCGTAATCGTAAGCCGTAAATTGCTGCTTACCGTAAATCGTAATCGTAACATAAGTATGCCGTCATCGTAAATAGTAAAAGCCGTAAATGTCGTAAATGAGCTCATAAATGAGGGGCTTTGTGACATGTGCACACCCAACCCCAACCAGATATGTCCCACACATCAGGATCAATGCAACATGGTGGAGGACAAGTATTATGTCTGTTGCTTCAGATTGCACAGAGAGACCACCCGTGAGGCATGTGCTGGCAAAGCCCTGAGCTCTTTCAGATGCTGCGGTCGTTTACCCCCGCATCGTTCTTGCCGGAGTGACAATAAACAAGTGTTTGCCGTAGTGGTTGCATCTAGCAGCCACCTTCCCTTTTGCAAGCTCGCCCGCCACCCAAGTCCCGCTCTGCTTTCGCGGTTCAAGTTTTGTGCGTTTACATGCATATCAGCAAGTACTTGTTCCGCCACGCACCTAGCAAATATGCACGTGCGTACAAGCTGTTATCATGCGACAACAGGCACAATAACGGCGTTGAGCGGCATACTACCAGGAGAGCTTGTTAGACAGCAGGCTACTCAATCGATGGACTAGCATGCAGAGCAACCGCATGTTTCTTCAGCTTTGTGATGGTACATAGGCATTGCAGCCCTATGCTTCGAAGCATTTGACAAAGACACCGACGCAAAGCAGCAGTGCACACCGTGTCATCATGCCTGCTAGCATGCCGCCTTCGAACCTATGGCGCGTTCACACCTACCAGAAGATTTCAGCTTACCTCAGAAGTAGGCTCTGCGGTAGGCTTGGCGGTGGGCTCAGAAGTGGGCTCAGCAGTTGGCTCTGAAGTCGGCTTGGCTGTTGGCTCATATGTAGGCTCTGCAGTTGGCTTGGCGGTAGGCTCAGAAGTGGGCTCAGCCGTTGGCTCTGAAGTGGGCTTGGCAGTGGGCTCAGAAGTGGGCTCCGCAGTTGGCTTGGCGGTGGGCTCCAATGTAGGCTCAGCCGTTGGCTCTGAAGTCGGCTTGGCGGTGGGCTGCATACAGATAAGGGAGGGGGGGGGGCAGTTTGCAGCTGTCAAGTGTAACTCAGGGTTAGCTTGTGACGTGATTATTATCCTCACTTTATCGGCGTGGTGCGCAGAGGAACCCAGCATGACACATTACTCACTGCACTGGGGTACCATCGAGGCTAGGAGAAGACCAGCAGAATGTTGCGTGAACTCATGATTGATAACGCGATACCAACTGCAAGAACTGTGCTGAGAGGCATGCTTGATTGTGTTGCCTACCGCTAGAGCTTACGAAACAGCCGGCAACTCTATCGATGGATTGAGCATGCAGAGCAAACGCATGTTTCATGTGCTTGACACCCCACAGCAGCTCAGCCACTAGGGCATGCGTAGGGTAGTTGCAATCGTGAATTTTTGGGAATTTAAGTCGTAAATCGTAATTGTAACGTAACATACCGTAATCGTAAGCCGTAAATTGCTGCTTACCGTAAATCGTAATCGTAACATAAGTATGCCGTCATCGTAAATAGTAAAAGCCGTAAATGTCGTAAATGAGCTCATAAATGAGGGGCTTTGTGACATGTGCACACCCAACCCCAACCAGATATGTCCCACACATCAGGATCAATGCAACATGGTGGAGGACAAGTATTATGTCTGTTGCTTCAGATTGCACAGAGAGACCACCCGTGAGGCATGTGCTGGCAAAGCCCTGAGCTCTTTCAGATGCTGCGGTCGTTTACCCCCGCATCGTTCTTGCCGGAGTGACAATAAACAAGTGTTTGCCGTAGTGGTTGCATCTAGCAGCCACCTTCCCTTTTGCAAGCTCGCCCGCCACCCAAGTCCCGCTCTGCTTTCGCGGTTCAAGTTTTGTGCGTTTACATGCATATCAGCAAGTACTTGTTCCGCCACGCACCTAGCAAATATGCACGTGCGTACAAGCTGTTATCATGCGACAACAGGCACAATAACGGCGTTGAGCGGCATACTACCAGGAGAGCTTGTTAGACAGCAGGCTACTCAATCGATGGACTAGCATGCAGAGCAACCGCATGTTTCTTCAGCTTTGTGATGGTACATAGGCATTGCAGCCCTATGCTTCGAAGCATTTGACAAAGACACCGACGCAAAGCAGCAGTGCACACCGTGTCATCATGCCTGCTAGCATGCCGCCTTCGAACCTATGGCGCGTTCACACCTACCAGAAGATTTCAGCTTACCTCAGAAGTAGGCTCTGCGGTAGGCTTGGCGGTGGGCTCAGAAGTGGGCTCAGCAGTTGGCTCTGAAGTCGGCTTGGCTGTTGGCTCATATGTAGGCTCTGCAGTTGGCTTGGCGGTAGGCTCAGAAGTGGGCTCAGCCGTTGGCTCTGAAGTGGGCTTGGCAGTGGGCTCAGAAGTGGGCTCCGCAGTTGGCTTGGCGGTGGGCTCCGATGTAGGCTCAGCCGTTGGCTCTGAAGTCGGCTTGGCGGTGGGCTGCATACAGATAAGGGAGGGGGGGGGGCAGTTTGCAGCTGTCAAGTGTAACTCAGGGTTAGCTTGTGACGTGATTATTATCCTCACTTTATCGGCGTGGTGCGCAGAGGAACCCAGCATGACACATTACTCACTGCACTGGGGTACCATCGAGGCTAGGAGAAGACCAGCAGAATGTTGCGTGAACTCATGATTGATAACGCGATACCAACTGCAAGAACTGTGCTGAGAGGCATGCTTGATTGTGTTGCCTACCGCTAGAGCTTACGAAACAGCCGGCAACTCTATCGATGGATTGAGCATGCAGAGCAAACGCATGTTTCATGTGCTTGACACCCCACAGCAGCTCAGCCACTAGGGCATGCGTAGGGTAGTTGCAATCGTGAATTTTTGGGAATTTAAGTCGTAAATCGTAATTGTAACGTAACATACCGTAATCGTAAGCCGTAAATTGCTGCTTACCGTAAATCGTAATCGTAACATAAGTATGCCGTCATCGTAAATAGTAAAAGCCGTAAATGTCGTAAATGAGCTCATAAATGAGGGGCTTTGTGACATGTGCACACCCAACCCCAACCAGATATGTCCCACACATCAGGATCAATGCAACATGGTGGAGGACAAGTATTATGTCTGTTGCTTCAGATTGCACAGAGAGACCACCCGTGAGGCATGTGCTGGCAAAGCCCTGAGCTCTTTCAGATGCTGCGGTCGTTTACCCCCGCATCGTTCTTGCCGGAGTGACAATAAACAAGTGTTTGCCGTAGTGGTTGCATCTAGCAGCCACCTTCCCTTTTGCAAGCTCGCCCGCCACCCAAGTCCAGCTCTGCTTTCGCGGTTCAAGTTTTGTGAGTTTACATGCATATCAGCAAGTACTTGTTCCGCCACGCAAAGAAGCTCGTGGGCGCAGACTGTCTAACAGCCTTGCACCTTCATTGCATTGCCGCCACCATCTCACATGCAGCACACACTCGTGATCGCTCGCACGCAGCAGCACACACTCGCAACTTCACTTCAACCTGATTTTTGAGGGTGTGCAGTTGAACCGAGAAACACAAGATAGCCTATTAGGAGGCTGCTTTAGTATACCTACTACCTATATGCAGTATATGCCGTAAATTTCGGCACCGGCACCGTAACATATGGCACCGGAACTTGCTGTCTCACGATTTGCGTTCTGATTTACGGCATAGATTACGGCGTAAAACGTTGCGCGTAGCTTTACGATTTAAGATTGCAACAACCCTAGGCATGCGCATTGCAATCCTATCCCTGACTGAGGGCCAATGCAAAGCAGCCATGCACACAACAGGCCTCATGCCTAGCATGCCGCAGTTCACAGCTACCAGCTGTACACTTCAACTCACCTCCGAAGTAGGCTCTGCAGTGGGCTTGGCGGTGGGCTCAGATGTGGGCTCAGCAGTTGGCTCCGAAGTGGGCTTGGCAGTGGGCTCAGAGGTGGGCTCCGCAGTTGGCTTGGCGGTGGGTTCCGATGTAGGCTCAGCCGTTGGCTCTGCAGTCGGCTTGGCGGTGGGCTGTAAACAAAGGGACGGGCAGAAATCGAAGGTGTCAAACTAGCTCACGTGAGCTACGGACAGGTAGCCATTTGATTTGACTTTGTGAGTGTGGTCCTCAGAGGAAACTCAGCATTGCCGCACAGTGGGTCCAATCAGGAAACAGTCACATGCGTGCAAAATTTGTTGTGCGACAACACAATGAGATTGGCGCTGAGAGCCACGCACGATTGCATCAGTTACACAACAGTTGCTACATAGAAGGGTGACTCACTATATTGACTCATCATGTAGAAGTGCATGTTTCAAGTGCTCGACACGCCTACAGCAGCTTCGTCCTCAGGTCATGTGCATTGCAGCCCCATCTGTCCATGACCAAGGCTCTAATGTCAAGTAGCCATGCACAGACCGAGGCATCATGCCTGGCATGACGTCTTCACACCTACATGCCTACCTACCAGTAGAATTATTACTACAACTCACCTCCGAAGTAGGCTCTGCGGTGGGCTTTGCAGTAGGCTCGGCGGTGGGCTCGGCGGTGGGCTCAGAAGTCGGCTTGGCAGTGGGTTCCGAGGTAGGCTCAGCGGTGGGCTCAGAAGTGGGCTCTGCAGTGGGCTTGGCGGTGGGCTCAGATGTGGGCTCAGCAGTTGGCTCTGAAGTCGGCTTGGCAGTGGGCTCAGAGGTGGGCTCCGCAGTTGGTTTGGCGGTAGGCTCTGAAGTCGGCTCAGCAGTCGGCTCTGACGTCGGCTTGGCAGTCGGCTGCGTCAGGCGGGCGATGCAGGTGATGGATTGCATTATTGTGTGAAGTGCAGTCCCACATACAGAAGTACATGATAGCCAACCGTGACCTCTGGTTTGCTACAAGTTAGAAGCGGCACACCGCTCGTTCCTGCAAAACCATTTGGGCTGGGGTGGAGCTAAAACATTATCGCATGCACACAAAGATAGTTGTTGCACAATGGGTGAGAGTACAGTGTTGAGCGGCAATGCCATGCACGATTGCATTGGCGACCACAAAAGGGGGCATGGTACATTCCAAGCAGGCCAGATCACCTGCATTTGCCCGGTCTGTGGAGTCAATGTTTGATGCAGGTCCTCAGCATGCCCGCAGCGGCATTGCGAATGAGACGAGAGCTCTGCAGCCTTAGACTGATTCTCACCGAGGCAACGATGCAAAGCAGCGATGCATTCACCGATGCATCAGGCCATCTTTCTTCGCACCAATCTGTACCACTTACCTCAGAAGTAGGCGCTGCGGTGGGCTTGGCAGTAGGCTCAGCAGTTGGCTCGGCAGTAGGCTCAGAAGTCGGCTTGGCGGTAGGCTCTGAGGTCGGCTTGGCGGTCGGCTCCGAAGTGGGACTTGCGGTGGGCTGCGCCAAGAGAGGCATGACAATAGCGTATGGAGTCAACTTTCACCAATGTTGCATGGAGGCAGGTACGTAAGCTTGGTTGGTCGGCACATCGTGAACGAGTGCCGGTGCTACAGCCCCCCCCCCCCCCCCCCGTGGAAGTAGTGCTAGTGCTACAGTTGCTGTACGCACATGAATAATCATACTAGTACTGAATGCTATTTGTTGACGAAACACAACAAACGTGACAGTTGATACGCTTGATAATGAACTATTTGCACAGACGCAAGGCCCTGTGCACAACTGCTTGTGTTCATGGTTGCGCTGCAGTAACTGCAGGCTCAAGCACTGCTTTCAACACTTGGGAAAAGTCATGACGTGGCGTCAACTCAGTAGCTAGAACTGGCGCTTTCCGGTCCTGGCAAGTGCACAATTGCGCCTATGAAAGGCCAATGGTTATGACTTGCATCACAGTGGGCGCCGTTTGGCTGAGCACTGGGCTGCAGTGTCGGCACGACGGTTGGCACCGAAGCGGAACTTCATCTCTATGCAACCAATGAGCCGATGCCAACTAGCGCTGCACATACCGAGGTATCATGCGTGACAACAGGCTGTCTACCAGAACAACCTGCCACAGAAGTAGGCTCTGCGGTAGGCCGCGCAGCATGCGTGTGTACGCAACGGGTCAAGGTGCCGGTTCTGCAAGCTCAGTATGTTGGCCGATGTAAAGCAGCAGAGAAACGGCCACAGCGGTACGGTACTTCTTCTACGCTGGAGATGACACGTGCCCGTTGCAGCTCAGGCAAGTGCACCTCCGCAGCAACCGAATCGGATGTTCATGACTTGCCTCCGAAGTGGGCTTGGCTGTGGGCTGCGCGGTGGGGCTGGGGGTAGGCTGTGCAGTGGGCGTGCGTGTAGGTTGGCTTGTGGGTGATGGCGTTGGCTGGCTTGTGGGTGTGCGTGTAGGCTGGCTTGTAGGCGATGGCGTCGGCTGGCTTGTAGGCGTTTGCGTCGGCTGGTTGGTGGGCGTTCGCGTCGGCTGGCTCGTGGGTGTTGCCGTCGGCTGCGACATCAATGTGCAGAGGCCGCACCCAATTTAGCGATGTGCATACACATTGACGCATGTACTTCAGAAGCGTACATGATAATCTTGCTGCGTGCATATATGTGTACGCTACGGGGCAGACAGGCGGCAGGTTGCACAAGCTGCACAGAATGCATAGAGTAAATGCTATGTCGTTTTGTGCTTGTGGCCCTCATGAGAACCTTTTCTGATTCAACGCCGTGTTGTCATGGCCATGGCACTGAACACAGGTGAAACAAGTGCCCGGAGTCCTGCTTGCATGCACCAAGATGAAGCAAGCACATGAAGACAGCTGCGAGGGCAGCAGCTTCTCTCACCCACACAGTTTCACTAAGTGGCAACTTGAGCTTAGAGGAGCGAACTTCCGAAGTACATATAAGACTTCGTTCAGGTGAAGGGGCAGCATACTTCGTAGTATTTGGAAGCTAGTTGGCCGCAAACTATGTAGCAGCACAACAGTAAAACATCCAGTCTGGGACATGGAAATGGCAAGCTGGTGCAACTTCAAGGCTGAATTGAATTGAGGGTCCCATCCAGCTCCGCAGGGAGAGGACCACCTTGTTCATCACACGCACACGCCGTCATTTTGAAATCCAAGCAGATCGCGCAGTGCCGCCTCGTACTGCACCTGCGCCGTGGGGGTTTCCGTCAGGTCAGGCGCGGGGCAGGTGAGGCCGGAGATGGTGCTGCACGGCGTGAAGTTACTGGCCGCGGTGTACGTCCTGAAGCACACGCCCTGCAGCTGGTTCTTGTTGACAGCAGTGTTGTAGCAGGAGCGGACGTCGGTGGACGTCGCGCCGCCGTTCGGGTTGCAGTACTTGCCGTCGTGCGTGATGAAGACGAGCGGCAAGGTGCTCAGCGTGCCGGAGCACGGGATCGTGATCTTGACGGGCGTGCCCCTGCAGACAGAGCGCAGCACAAGGGGGCATGCAGCAGCGGCTGCGCGTGTCAGTGACTCACTGAGTTTCAGCAGCCCGGGGTGTCACAGCGCCTGAACCTCGTTGAACTTGACATTCCTGGCAGGCTCTCAGTCACTAATAGTCTGTCAGGCTGACTAAACGAGAAGCGCTGTGACAGCAGCAAGCTGCCAGTGGGTGCCGCACTTAAAGTTAGTCTCCCCACTGCCCCCGGCGCCCCCTGTTGATACTCATCACCCCTGCAAGGGCTTTGTGCATGCCGTCAAAGCTTTTTGGCATTTAATTTATATGCCATGGCATACTCGGCGACTGCATAACTAACTTGAAGCACGCAACAACATATTGCCTGGTACAGTAACTACCAATAGGCTGAGCATGATGGCGGCTACGCCTGACAGTGGTGTTGAACTGGTGCGGTTTCAGGCTACCATGTTGGCAATTCATGAGAGGACCTGTTTGTCCGCGAGTCACTGTCACAGTCTGGTGAACACTCAGCCTCAAGCTGTTGCACATGGTAGTGCAAGTCATCATATATACGTGAAACTGCAGTGCATCCAAATTGCCAAATTGAAGGCACTGAGTTTGGTTGCGGCGCACACGGAATCCACAGAAATTCATTGATCATCATGACCCAATACTGCAACAGTAGTCGCCAACACGTACCTACTGTAGTCTTCTTCTTCGAGAATTTGCTGCAGCAACGCTTTGAACTTTGATGGACACTGTCAGGCTCTGAGTCAGTCTTGAATCATTAGCATGTACTACTAGTAGGAGCACAGCTACGCTCAAAGGCTCTGGCCAGTCTGGACAACAACTTGACGATGTCATTATTGATCAGCAGCAGCTGCAGCTGCAGCTGCAGCTACAGTAACTGTCAGTCTGCTGCAGCTGCTGACGAGCACTGCCAGCTGACAAAAGCCCCACGTTTCAGCAAACTCAGTCTGTCAGACTGAGTTTTAAATTTTGACACAACGGTATAGTACGCGGCAATGCGCAAAATGCGATCGATATGGTGCACTTCAAGTTCCGAATACTTGGTAGGCCATAATGACTAGCAGGCTGCGCATTGAAAACAAGATTGTGCAGCAGTTACTGTTACAGTAGCTGGTACGGAGGAGTCTGATGTAGACTTACCCACTGGCAACCTTGTAGCACTGGCCGTTGTAGCTGATGGTCACGAAGCTCAGGTTCAGGCAGTTGCTCAGCGTCACAGTTACTGACGAGGGCGTGATGCTGTTGTCGCATTGGTAGGTCAAGCACTTGAGCGCCGCATCAGTCACGCAGCCCTGGCAGCTGCTGCCTGCACACACACGCAGATTTGAATCAGTCAATTGGCACATTTAATGCGTCGGCACATTCAATCTAGACAGCAGCTGTCACACTGTAGCACTGCCATTCCTGCACTCATTGGCAATCTGGCTGCTACTCATTCAATTTGGATTCCGATGAGTCACAATGTGTACAAGGACATTCAATCATCGATGAGTCAACTTGAAGATCGGTACATAATGCTTGTTGGCGATTTGTGTCATTATGATGTTTGGTAGATGCAATACACGGTTTTGCTGAGATGAGAAGTCACTCAGTGGCAGGCTGTTATACCTGAAGCGGCTTCGACCGATGGCGCCCACAGCAGCGCCGCCCACAGAGCGCAAGTAATGTAGCGCCAGGGGTTGGACACTGGTAGAAGCGCCATGTCGAAGTCACGCCGACTGGCGTAAGCCTGACTCAGAGGCTATCTCAATCTGATTCAGTCCGTTGGCGACTTCACGGCTCAGCCTGGTGTGTCTGCAGCCACTGAATCAGCAACAGGACCTGGTACCTGGTACTGCAAAGTGAATGCAATGCGGAGGAAGCACCGATGTCAATGACGACATGGTAGTGCGCACTCAGTCTGATGGCACTGTGGCAGACTGTCAGTGAGTGATCATCGCGTTGTCAAGAACATCTGAGTCACTGGCAGGGCCTCAATCATTTTGACAGGCTGGCATAATGAAGCATAGTTAGGTACTATTGAGATGATAATGGCAGTCTCAAATTTCCGGCGTATTCACGATGATCGTGACCGAATGACAGTGTGACTAATAGTATCAAGCAGAGTGCCACTGTTACAGTAACAGTCACTGTGACTTGCCGCTGCGGCCGGGCAGCGGCTGTAACAGTTGCATCGCAAGCACAGCGCATTCAACAGTATGTAACACATAGTAACACGTTGTATTACCTGACAAGAACCCATGGACATTGAATTTCGATCATACATGATACTCGATGACATGGCATTGTGCAAAATTTTAAAACACTGTGTTGCCCTGTATTAACATCCTAGTACGTTTAGTACTGTTTGGGGGGGGGGGCACATGGAGGAGGACGTACGGGAGGAACCCGAGATGCCATTTGGCGGCGGCGGCGTTTGAGTGGTTGTCGTTGCGACACTTTCAGGCTGTCATACGACATGTAGATTCCTTACAGCTAGATGCCAATCATGTGGGCTTTTTCGCGCCCTGAGCGAGAATTAATAAAAAGTACTGTTACAGTGATGGTAGTACCACTACTGCTACAGTTACTGTAGCCTAATTTGAGAGTCACAAAGTTCTCAAAAGCTAAGGCTTATTGACAAATTGAATTGTCAAAAACGTCATGACGAAGTCACACCTCCTGCAGGCACCAACTTGTCAAGCTGCAGCCTGAGTCAGTGACACGCAGGATCATGTCATTGATCCAACCTGAAAGTGGTGGCACTCCGTCTCCCGCCGCGTAAATCGCAAGCTCGGGCCAGTCGTACTACCTCTGAATCAGCTTTTGCAAGAGGGCCTGCCGGGCCCGGTTGGCGACTGTCACAGTCACTCTACGATCAATCATGCATGCGAATAAGACTTACTAATGGTTGGAACTCTTGCCAAATTTTAGCCCTCCTGCCATGTCTTTCCTTAAGCAGCCGAGTGGGCGCATCAGGTCCATTACTGCCGTCGCTGCTGACAGGCAGTGCCGTAAAGCGCGAGGATGGGTCAGTCGCCGACGGGCGACGAGCTGCCCTGGGCCACCTCCAGGGGTCCGTGGTATAAATATTAACCAAGTCGCGCTAGCCGGTCCAGACACCGGACAGAAGCAACACAGCCACAGCTCTGCACCTCACCTCTAGACTCCTGTTGACGCCGTGGTAGGTGCTCCGTTGCTGCCGTATGCGTGGGAGTGAATGACACTAACTTGAGCCCCCAAATTGCACCGCAACCCTGCATGCGAGCTCGCGAAGGGTTGAACAGTGATAGTTACACCGCCAGTGCATCTTGCTGAAGCAGTGTGTAGTGTCGTCGAGCTTAGTGTCTCGCGTGTCTGCCGTCTCTCTGGCGTCCGCTCTGCGTCATGTCGCGTCTTCATGGCGAGGCGAAAAATTGCTGGTTGGTACCTGGTGGAAATATTTCAAAGGGCCCGACGCAGCCCAGACAACAATCAGTGCAAGGATATCGCACCATCGCACCATCAGTTCATCATCCACAGCTTGCTTACTGGTAGTTACACGACGCTGAGTCTAGTAAACATGCCATAGCGCTGCAACAAACCAAATTCTCTGTAATTGGTGGTGTTATTTAGGATCGCTGGGGGGGTGACGGTGGCCCACCAATTACAAAAATGTCCCTCTGATTTTGTTCTGAAGGGGGCATAATCGTCATTATTCATAGTTGGTGGACTCAATTTGCCCTCCCTCGGGCGGCCATCATGCTGGCAGTTGCTGCCTTGGCGCCAGCATAGGCGATGACGCTGCGCAGACACCACCGGTGCAAGGTGGGTGACCTGCACCCAATGTAGTGGCGGCAGCAAACATGCTGGCAGTCGCAGTCTGGCGCGCCGATGACAGGAGTTGCCACCATCACAGCAGATCAGGCAGTGTCCCGAGGCCGAAGCAAGCAATTGCCAGGCATCGCGCGATGCAAGGGACCAGTACCCGTAGCCAGGCCTGCCACACGCTCGCTTCAGATGTGAGCTACATCTAGCGATCAAGCTCAAAGCCGCCTCTGGCTGCACAAGAATCGGTCATGCAAGTCGTTTATACAGGCCCTGCGCCCACAGCTGCTGCTGTGTCAGCAGCAGACGACGGTTTGAAGCGATCTCAGCTGCTGCTGGGTTTTCTGGGAGGGATGGCGATTGCGGGAGCGGCGACATGACCAAACAGCAAGCAGCAGACTCGTTGACTGGATGCGATGTTAACAGCAATTGGCGGTCCAGGCCTGCACTTAATTCAGAAGCTACACATGGTGCAAGAATCATCGACAGGAGTGGTCTTCAGCAAGCCGTCGGAGCAGGAGCTCACGCAGCTAGCGGAAGGAGTCGCCCCGTGACTTGGCGCAAGGAGCTAGAGATGGTGAGCTTGTGAAACGTTTTCTGCGATCCACCTTCAATGGACCGATCAACCTTGCAACTGCGCTGGCAATAATTGTTAATCTTTTTCTGCAATCCACCTGCAATGGACAGATCAACCTTGCAACTGTGCTGGCAATAATTATTAATTTGGACTGTAGATTTGCTGGTCAACGAGCAACACTTCGTACAGTAAATGCTGATTAAATGGCGTTGACAAGTCGCATGCCTGCAAGTAATTGTCATCAACTACGGATAAATAGACACGTGGACCGGTGGTCCGCAAGCACTTGCCTTCGATGGGTAGCTGCTCTGATGGAATGCTGGCATGTTTTACCGCAGCATGTATTTTTCCTACGAATCACATATAAAATCAAGCGAGTACCGCATAAGCTCGTTCAAATGATCTTCAAGTTTCAGATGCGCCAAGGCGTGTGTGGAGATGTAATGTGGCCCGGTGCGCCATGGCAGTCCTTTTGAGGTAATCAAAACCCCTTTGCCGCAGATACTATACACGGATTCTACAGCGAGCATTTTATCAGTATGCTGCCACCACGATTCTCATTTTCTACGACCTCCAAACTTGTGTTGCAACTGGGTATTTGAGCTGTTGTGGTGGGTCGTACCCTCATGTGTACTTGAAAAGGTGAGGCTGCACAGTCTGTATTACTAAGATGTCACTGCAAAATCTCAGTAGAGCATGTGCATGCATCGTGAGCGCTGACGGCATTAGTGCCGTGGTCAACGTTGTGCTGCTGGCACAGGTGGCGGACCCACAAAGGACTTCAGAATCTACACTGATCTTGGAGCAGGGCATGTCTGACAGAGGCGGAAATGGGGGCTTGAGGGCAGCGCATTGCAGGCTTGCAGTTTACAGGCCAGCAGTGCAGGGCGCTGCATTGAGCGTCGATTCATTGGCGTCACCGCTTACATCAGTATCAAGTGTGGCGCAACACAGGTTGACTAGTTGTTTGCAGATGCATCGTTTGACACTCTTGTCATCTGGGCCTCGCACTCGACAGCACACAGGCAGGCGCACCCTAGGCGCTGCAGTGGCTATCATGTGGTATCTTCAATGCATACTTTTAGATGTGGCATGATGCGAAAACGATTCCGATGCTGCTCATGTCGTGTCACGTGCCACATCCTTGGCGAATTCACCGCGTATAGGAATGAATGCGTTGTACAGACGACTGCACACATACTTCGGGCAGGCAGACAGCAGATATTGCTGTTGGTGCACCATCTTCCGCGAATCCGCCTTTGATCAGCACAACAGCTGTACCATGAAATCTGATTTCATGATACAACAACCTGTGCAGAGCACCATACCACACGCGCGCGGTGTTTCAGTATGTGGCAGTTGCACTTTTGGCACTTGTGGGGTTTTTGCAGCTCTTCCGCACAGTCATGTGGCGTGCAACCACCCACTTTAGAGTGCAAAACACATCGCCTCGTATGCTCTACAGCTACATCGCAGTGAGGCCCTGTGTGTGGCCCACGCTGCCACTCGTAGCCCTGAGCGACCCTGGGAGGGCAGGGCGGGGGTCCCCCCGCGCCTACCGAATCCTGGTATGAGAGAAAATTGTCGCAGCACACGTTTTGCCGAAAAACACCACGTGTCATTCACACCGCATGCCACCCATCGGCATTCACCGAGAGGGAGAGGCGGAGCAATTTGGTCGGTGTGGTTTGTGGTATGTGTATGTGTGTGTTTCAACTCAGTGTGGTGTGACGCGCTCCACCCGCGCCTGATGCCAAGTGTTAATAGGTACTATAGAATAGGGCAGGCTTGGCTTTGCGACGTTGTGCTTGCACATCCTGGATGAGAATCTGCTGTACGAGGTTACCACAGCGCGGCTAGAGTGATATTTTCGGTTCAACGCGCTGCACCAAAAACACTTATAAATAACAACATGCCAACCATGAAGTGCAATTCGAATTGAAAAAAACATCACACTTCCATCACTTCGCCAACCTTATGCCAAGTTCAGTGCAGAAAACATCACACATCATCACTTCAAAAGTTCCCTCAGAGTCAGAGTTGTGCACGTGACTCGCGATCCACTTCCGAAGTCTGAGTCAAGAAGTTCAAAATGACATCATCATGATTGTCAACCTCATTGACAAGTGACACGTGTGACAGTGACTGTGTACAGACAGTAGTAGGACGGCAGGGCAACTTGAAGCAACTCAAGGAGTTGGCAACTGACAGCCTAGTAGGCTATCTTCGGAATCAGCAAAAATTTTAAGCCTCAGAGTTTGAAATTCCTGCGGCAGTGGACAATAATTCTTGCCCCAAATGCCAACGCTTCAGTTCAGGTGTCACAGTGGCGCAACGCATGGTCATACGACACAAGTCTCAGACTGGCCCAGGGCAGGAGAGTCACTGTTGGCACTGCAACATGATGGCTGGAAAATTTAGTGTTACTGTAACAGGAGATAGTATCAGTGGTCCAGTGGCACCTACGAGCGCCTGCTGTAGCACACGCGCCTTTTGCGATGATTGAATGTGAACACTGTGCTCAATAATATCATCGTGACCATCAGGGAGCATTGAATTTTGATGATCAATGAGCCATCATGCGTGGCCCATTGGCCGCAATGCCGTGGCAGAAATTATTATAATGCACCACCACAGTGACTGTGACGTCCGATTCTGAATCTGATGCATTAGCGTCAGCCGCTGCATAGTGCCACACCAAATGGAATACTGTTCTCTGCCAGCCTGAGGCTTAGCTCTACAGAGTCTGACTCTGAGCACTACTAGACTGGGCAGCCAAGGATAAAGCATTGCTCCCACAGCCTGAGGCAGCCGCAAGCTGCAGCCACAGTGACTGAGGACGCCGACAAGATTCACTGCAACTTGATGGGCTGTGTCTGCCAGCTTCAGGACCTGTCAGGACACTTGGCAAACTGAAGCCCACGGGGATCAAATGACTGGAGGCTGCTACTGGCAGGTGCGAGCTCGCACTTGCTCCAGCTCCGATGCTTGTCGGCGCGTTTCTTGCTGCAGTTCTTGACCTCTTTCCTCGCTGCGCTGCACGTAGAGCCTACATCACAAAGCGTCCACAAGAACATTGGATTTCAAATTTTGCAATAGCTTGTTGGCGTCGCGGTCACCGTGGCATTGAAATCTGAATTTCCGCGCTTCTCAACAGCTGCTGCAGCAGCAGCTAGCGAGACACTAAGCCTTCCTGCGGACTTGCCATTCCTTTTGGTTTCCAGCATTCCGCTAGTCTGCCATTATACGGCTGCTGCATTAATAATGTGCTGCTACTGTAACACTACAAGTAGCTGATTGACAAGTCTAAAAGTTAAGTTAATCAAAAGGCGTTCAGACAACTTTGAGAATTTCAAACTCATTTAGAACTCTTTCTGTGTCCAGATTCTGAAGCAGTAGTTTTCGGATGGACATGTGATGACATGTGATATTGTCGGAGTCCAGCTGACCAGATAATTTTTAGGCCTGCATAGCGGCAATGTGCACTTTCTGCACTAAGCGCGCTGCCAGTGGACTCGCTTGGTGCACAGGTTCAGAACGCTGCAGGGCTGAGCGCAGTCTCAAACTGGACCAGGTCCTGGGGGTTGGCGATACACTCCGGGAAATAAAGCTGCTGCACCTGGTCCACACACATGACACCCTGAGGCTCCTGGATCATGATGTATTTGGTGCTCTGCAAACAGCATTATGCATTGAATCATTGAATTAGCCGCCTTGCTACGGTGGCTGGAGCGCTGGCCTCACGCTTCTGCTGCAGCACTACAGTTTCTGCGGTTGAAATCAGATTCTGCAGCCTTCAAAGGCCCTCAAACGAGCAAGCTTGAGGTCAGACATTTGATTCTTAACACGCATTGATGAGAACTTTTTCTTCAGAATCTACCGTAACGACTGTCATTTGTTGTCCAGCCGGGCTACTTTCAATTAGTTGCTACATGATATCATCCATGGGCTCAAAAACTCATCACCACAAAAGAAGCAACAACTTGAATGTGCCTGATGGTATTAGTAAGGTGGCTGGCTGGCTGGCCTCTTGCTGTCTCCTGCCGTGTACTACAGCGCGCGCTAGCGCCATACGCTGCTCTCATTTGGGTCTTACTAACAGACTACTAAAAGGGTTAGCGCTTAGCCTAGCCTTGGGGCTAAACCGCCTGCCGTCATAAGGTCATGGCATGCCCTGGAAGTAGGGTACGGGCATGATCATTCAAATTGAATGTGATATTATTAAGACGGTACGCCTGCTTGCAAACTGAATGCCAAACACGTGATTTAGCCACTGGCAGCCAGAGGTCAGCTTTCAAGTCGCATCAGGTAACGATCATTATGTCACTCAATGATATTTCATTGACAGCCAGAAAACAGTCTGAGAGCATCCGTTTTCCCAATATAGCTTTCATATCGTGTACAGCGCTCACCTGAGCCGTGTGAGTTCCTCCTGCAGCTCCGCGCGCATGGTGGACTCTGCTTCCGCCACAACGCGCCGCCTGCGGGCGTCTTCGGATGTCTGCACCTTGCGGTAGCAGCGGAAGGCCATCAAGATAGCAGTTATTGTAGGCAAGTATGGCGAGTGCAGTTTTCAACGACTTGTCAATGACTTGCTTCAGAACATTGTCAACCTGAAGCTAAGTGCGTTCAGAACTTCAGGTGAATCATCAGAATCTGAGAGCACACAGTGACTGTGGCATGATATAAACGTGACACTCCTGGGCCAGAAGGAGGAGTCCGTCGCTGCCCGTGTACAAAAGCGTCAACAAGCTTTCCAGCTCAATGGTAAAGCCAAAGTCACCACACAAACTGTGCTGGGCACCTTAAAGTTTAACAATGACCGTCACGGTGAAGCCTGGCAGTCACTGTGAAAAACTTGGGCGTTACCATAGAAATCCAATCCTCTCAGAAAGCAACCGGCCCGGGGGCAGTTGATAATATGCTGTAGTGAGGTCTGTCAAGCTAGCAAAGTAGTTGGATTTGATTAGTTGACGTTCAACTTGGTCAACGTCGTCTACAGCGGGTGCAGTCTGTGGATGCTCACCGATTCACCAGTCAATCTGATGCAGCAGCTAACGCCTGGGCATGCCGAGCTGAGTGGGTGCACCCACAACAGATTGGCCGGATGCCACACATTGCTTGTGCAACAGGTGAATGGTACAGAATCAATCACTATTCAAGCCTAAGGCTGAAAGTTCTTATGTATACCTCTGCTTGCTGCTCTTGAACGCGCCTGAGCTCTAATTGAAGTTTGTTGACTTGAAGCCCCAGGGAGTGCGCGTCATGTTGTGCCTGCGTAAGTGCACTTTCTGCCTGTAAGACAGAAAAGTCAACAATGCAGCAAAGTTCAAGGTTCACGTGGGATCAAGGGATCCAATGACTGTGACAGCACTCAAACCCTAGCCACAGCTAACGCAAAGCACCATCATGATGCAAGGCTGTGCATGCACGCTAGCTGAGCGCACATGGTGTCACAGTGCATCAAGGGACGTCCTGGCGCGGTGCAGTGAGACTTGGACAAGATGACATGCAAGCAGCAGGATTTTGTTCGTTTGGTTAGCCGCAATCTTTACTTAATGCTGCACACAGCACCAGCAACTGCCGTGTGCAAATTCCCTCTCCATACAATCCGCACCACACAGTTACGCTGCTGCCAGATGGCGCCTCTGTCTACGCAGTTATTGCGCCCAACATACCTGCAATTCTCCGACACGCATGGGAGACAAATGGGCCAGTCACAAGGCCACGCGCTTTGTGCGGTGTCGTTACCCTGGTTTCACCAGTGAGCAAACAAGCTTGTGCAGACGTGGCAGCGTAGCCATCCCATTCTGGGATGCCAGTATCAAACACAGAAGTCTGTTGACTACTGTGGATATCGTGGCACTGTTTGACTCGCGGCCAATTGCCGCAGCAGCGACGACCACGGTCATTGGTGGAAGGCATTCAATATTACGGCTAACCACACATTGTCACCTACAGTACAATGCTTTGATTCTTTCTCACTGAACCACACGCGCCACGCGTGAAGGCAAGTCACCTGCGCGAGCTGACCCGCTGGGACCTTCTGGGGTGCCGGTATTATTTTGTAATCTGTTGTCTAGGATTCATCAACATCGAAATTATTGACAAGCCCATATTTTTGTTTGCTTTTGGTTCTTTGGCATGTTGGTGTTTTTGATTTTTTTTTTTACTTGTCAACCTGAAGCAGACAATAAAGTTTGTGGCACTCTTTTATCGAGTTTAGCTCTCATGGAAGCTTCAACGATTATACCACAGCGGAATCACGCGCAACGCGCGAATGCAAGTCACCTGTGCGAGCTGAGCCGCCGGCACCATGCCCGCCGCCTCGCTGGTGAGCAGCAGCAGGCGCTCCTCGAGGCGCGCCACTGCGGCGCGCAGTTCGTCCAGCTGCGTCTGCGCCTGCATCGCTCCCGCATGGCGCATGCAGCGATGTGTTAAAAACGCTGATACGCACCGCACCAACATGCGCATCATCTGATGTAGAGCAGAGGTTCGTTTGTTTGCGACTACGCCTGCATCGCTCCTGCATGGCGCACGCGGCGATGTGTTAGCACCCTGACACGCACCGCACAGACGTGCTAATGTAGAGCAGATGAATTTTTTTTTTGCGTCTGAGCCTGGATTACTCCCGCATGGCACAGGCGGCGATGTGTTAGCACGCTCACATGTGTGTGTGTGTGTGTCACCGCACGACCGTGCGCTTCATCTGATGAAGAGCAGAGGACTTGGTTGCACCTGTGCGTCCAGTTGTTGTCGACACATGTACCATGCACGTCTCGGTACCGGCGCCTGGACGCACACGTCTAAGCCTGGATTGCTGCCGCATGGCAAAGATGGCGATGTGTTAGCACGCGCTGACACGCACCGCACGGACGTGCGCTTTGTCTCATGTAGAGCAGATGACTTTTTGCTTGCGTCCAAGCTTGGATTGCTCCCGCATGGCACAGGCAGCGATGTGATAGCACGTGCTGACACGCATCGCATGGATGTGCTTATGTAGAGCAGAGGAGTTTTTGTTTGCGTTTACGCCTGGATTGCTCCTGCATGGCCCAGGCGGCGATGATTAGCACGCGCTGCCACGCACCGCACGGACGTGCGCTTCATCTAATGCAGAGCAGATGACTTTTGTTGCCGCACGATAATACAGTAGCTCTGCTTGAAAGACCACCGTACCTCCGCACTCAATTTGGGTGTGACGCGCTTTTTGCACATCGGATCAGAGCGCTGACATTCAAAGCACACCGTCTGAAGCTCATGCCTGCAGTCCTACCACGCACCAAGTCTATGATTGCATAAGATTGCATAAGATGTGATGCGCACCGGATGCATGGAGATCGCCAACAAGGATGACCAGCACTACTTGCAGCGCAAACAAAATAAAAAATGCACCTGCACAACCCGTCTCATCGACCAGCCTGAGCGCTGCAGCGGCAGTTGTGCTAGTGCACCTGTGCGTCGTACCGAATGATGGCTCAACATCAGCTTGGATGCGGTCGACTGCAAGGCCTGCGCAAGTGGCTGACCATTTCATCGCATGCGCTGCCACGAGCAGTCACCACGAGTGCACAAAACAATGACATGATGCTCAGCAATGCACGCCACGTCACCAGTGTCTGGCTTTATGCTGCAACTGCGCCTGCCGCATGCATGCGCCTGTTGATGCGCTGTGCGTCCTCGGCACCAGTGATCTTCAAGAAAGTTGGCGCATCTCCATCAACTTCACAACGCGTGCTGACACACAACTTGAAGTACTACTAGTAGTGCAACCGTGCAGAACTTCTGCCGCTTGAAGATCGCCGCACCTGCTGAGCCGTGCGCTTGTGTTGGTCGCACTCGAGGCCGCTGTGCGCCGCGCGCGCCTCCGCCGCGTGCAGCTCGGCCTGCGCGGATGAGCGATGAGGCACCGTTGCTGAGCACTGCAACACAGGCCTTTGCGTACCAGTTTTGTGAGCAGCAGCCAGAGCTGTGCATTTAGGTGTGTCAACAAATGAACAATGTACGTGTCTTGGTCTAGCTAGGTGTTGACAAATGTGCCATGCACGTGTCTTGGTACCTGTATGTGTTCAACCATTATGGCAAGTTGTCACCTCATATGCCAGGCACAAGTGTTCAACCATTATGGCAAGTTGTCACCTCATATGCCAGGCACGTGTCTTGGTAAAGGTACCGAGACACGTGCATGGTACATGTATCAAGACATGTGCATGGCACATGCGTCGACAACACCTACACAAACTGAGCCAGAGCCAGCTGGCACATGACGCAACAAGGTTCACGTTGGCGGCAGCAGTCCAGACTGACGGCAGCAGCACTTGTTATAGGCCGCAAGTGCTCGCTGTCACAGCGGCGGATTTAAAATGTCCACTGTGCTTTTGTGAGGTTCTAGTGCTGTAGGGCTCCGCCTTGCAGCACGCAAGGATTGATTGCATTGAGCACTCTGTAAGAGTCAGTGCGGCAAGCACAAACTCGCATGGCTGTGTGAAACTAAGACAGTCACGCACACTGTGGCAGCGCTCAGAGACGTGGCGATTTGGCACTGCTAAGGCTTCTACAGCCGAACGGCGTCGCAGTCAGTGACAGTCACATTGACTGATATGATGAGGCGTGACAATGGAGAGTAACGCGTCAAGAAGAGAAAAAACACGTCGTGAGCATGCTGCTAGGTCAAAGCCTGGGTTGTGGACCAGAGTAAGTGGAGAGCTTGCTCCTACCTTTTGTTACCAAGGGGTTTATATGTGGTACTTAGTAGCGCGCATAATCCGAGGATGTATGCCTGCTGATGCACCTGACTGTGGATTTCGAGCAAGAGCAAATAAGCTCATACCCTACAATGGTATTCCACTTCCAGAATCGTGAGCGCTTCACATATCTATGACGTGCGCTTCCGCAATGGACAACCATGCGTGGTGCTTCAGAAGACGGCATGGAGACCAGCAAGTTGCACAAGACGCGGTGGCTCTTTGATGCGCGCCCAAAGATTCTGAGCCTGTTAAGCCCTATGCGAGGCTGTTGAAAGAAACCAATTTCAAGCATACTACACGAGGCACCTTGCCTGCCCTCCGACGGTCAAGAGGCCCTTCGTGACGCTGCTGCAGGCACCAGCCAGGACTGACCACCGCTCGTCCACTGGCATGCGGATCAGCATGGCAATCCACATCGGGCCGCGCCCTTAGAGGTTGCAGTTCGCCAGCATGAGAGCTCAAGCTACCCGTTCATTCATTCATTCATTTGTTCAGTGAACTCGCCTCAAGCGCCGCCGCGCGTCGCGTCAGCCGCACGAACCCCGCGCGCACTGCCGCCACCGCCTCCGCCGCCGCGCCACCGTCCACGCCGCACCGCTGCCGCCGCTGCCACCGCTGCAGCCCCGCGGCCAGCGCGGCGATCAAGCCGCTGCCGCCGCCGCCGCCGCTGCCGCAGCCGCCGCCATTGTTGCCAGGCAGCGGCGGAGCGGCGGCGAGGTCAGCGGCGGCGTGCGGCGCGCGCAGGAGCCGCCGCGCCAGCGACACGCACGTGGCGGCGGCGGCGGCGTCGGCGGACCCCCCGGCGGCAGCTGCGGCGGCGCCGGCGCGCGCCGCCTTGGCCATCGCGCGCTGCAGGTCGGCGGCCGAGAGGTGGCGCACGGCGGACGCGGGGGCCAGCGCGAGGGGGGCGCCGGGGGAGGGGGACCTGGGGGTGGTGAGGGGTGTGTGGGGATGGGGGGGGGAGGGGGGGGGTGGTCAGCAAGGTGATGCAGTAACGTTGGCAGTCAGCCTGCGCTTGGCGTCACATTTGCCGCACATGGTGGCGTGGAGCGTACATGTGTTACAAACTGGTTTCAGTATTCCGCAGAAAGCAGCAGACTGCACAGTTGTCCGAAGTAGTGATGCTGCCCGGTGCATGGGTGTGCCGGCGGTCCACGCAATGCGCGTCGCCCGCGGGCCCTGACCGCCGCACGTCCCTCACGGTAACCTAGCCTCTGCTGCGCTGTGCTCGCAGTTCACCAACGCTGCACGACGAGCGCGCAGGTGACTCACGGGTATGTATGCCCCGCAGCGCGCGCCGCAGCGCCGAGCCGCGCCAGCCTGTTGGCCGCCACGACGCACACGACGGCAGCGCGCAGCGACGCGCGCTGCCGCTCTGAGCACCCCCCTGCACGCGACGGCGAGCACTGTCCCCCTGTGCTGAGCGCTGCAGCAAATGCGTCATCGCCGCCGCCGCTGCCGCCGCTGCCAAGCGCCGCGGCCAGCTGCGCGAGCTCCGCCGAGAGGCGCGCGTCGCGGCGGCGCGCGGCGGCGCAGCGGCAGCGGCGGCAGGCCGCGGCGGCGCACGCGTACGCGGCGGCCAGTCTGCGCGGCGACGGAGCAGCAGAGCGCATGGTGGTTGAGAACTTTAGCCAGTGGTGTTAAGTTGAGCGCGATGGCACGATTTATATGTGACCAGCTACTGTACAGAGCAGGGGTGGTGTGGGCGCCATGAGGCCAGGCATGGGGCGCTGCTGCTGCTGCTGTTGGTGTCCCTGTGGCAAACGCCTGCGCTGGCGGCGGTCCTTTGGGCGCGCGTGCGCCCGCATGCGGCGCGGTCTCGCAGTGCGCTGTTCTCTCACCGCGACAGCGCCCAGATGGGTCGGTTGGTGAGCTGTTTGAGCTATTCGCATGCCTGGCCGCCCTTGCAGCAACAGCCAGTGCGTAGGTGGCAGCTTATCAGGCGGCACCTGCAGCGGCCGCCGTTTCCATTACGATAATTTTTTCTTGCATCACATTTTCAGAATGACGCGCCCTGTGCGCTCGTGCATCTTCATGCTCCGCCACCCACCCCCACCCAAAACACGCATCTACCCCCAGGGCTGCAAAAGCACAAAATGTACTTGGCACCCAAAAGCAGCTCACGCCACACCGGTCATCGAGCACCGGCAGTGCCGTACTGACCCTGAGCTGGCGCTGTAGCTTACGCTTTGAAATGCTGCCAACCCTCGCTACACACACAACATAAGTACTCCCCACAAGTACCTACGTGCCTACCTGTTGGCGCGGCGCAGCAGCGGCGGCAGCGCGCGTGCCAGCAGGTGCGCGGCGGCGGCGGCTGCGGCGGCGGCGCCCGCGGCGTCGTGCGCCGCGGCGAGCTCGCTGTGCGCTGCCTCTGCGCCGGCGTCGGCCGCCGCCAGTTGCTCGGACATCGCAGCCGTCGCCTGAGGTGTTGGGGGGCAGGGGGCAGGAGCTCAGTTGGCGTTGTGGCTCGAGAGCACGCTTCGCGCGAGTACCCCTTGGACGCAAAAGCGTAGTCACTGCTGCAGACCTGTGATACCGGTGTCAGAAATCGGCCAGTCGGTGAACCCCACTGCGTACATCGCGGCATTGAGGACACTATTCAGCCTTTGTCCGGTAGCCTCGGTGCAAGGGCACAGGCAATGTCGGCGACTCGTCTGTCGGGCCTGCGTGAAGGCCTGAGCGGTGCTTGCATTGATGGGAGGTTCCAGTGGCTTACGAGCTTGGGGTAGGCTTAGGCGGTAACTCGTCTTGTGTTGAATGACTGGTCACGGTGTGCTGAAACAATCGAGCAACAAACCTGATGCGTTCCAGGGAGATGCGCCATGTGGCAGCCGTTGATGCTGACCGCCAATATGCCAGCATATGAACATATATATTTCCGTATGTAAGGTGTCACTGCACGTACTCTTCTTATGGTGCACAGGATTTGCCATGGGGCGGGAGTGTGCCGAGGACTGAGCATCAGGGAATCTCAACACCCTTGTTCCTGCACCCCTGACTGTCGTGAACAGACAAACAAAACCGGTAGAAACAGGCGCGCACGCCATCTTCATCTGAACTCAAGCTGATTGGAAGCGCTACCGACGTCTGTTCTCAGGTGTACCTCTGCTGCTGTCCTGCATCGTAGCTGCCGAGTCAGCGCACTGCGGACCTCTTGTCAATGTGGTTGCAGGCGGGTACACCCCTGATACTGGATGTAACGAGAAACACGTGAACAAACCTATAATTTCTACTTCCTGACTTTTTTTTTGCCAAGTCCTTTGCTAAATAAATCTGTCATAAAACGGTATAAAAGTTATCAAAAATCATCGAGCACGAGGCGTTATTGAAGCGCGAGACTAACTTTGAAAGTCAAAATTTGTCAGAATGTGGGACAAACATCACATCATTGGTATGTATGTATCCACATCACCTGCTCCAGCGCGATCCTGTCGCGCCGCTCGCCGGCCGCCTCCGCCCTGAGCTTGGCGCTGATGAGCGCTGCCTCCTTCAGGCGCTTCTGCGCGCTCATTGCAAGCAGGCACGCCAAAAGCAGAAGCGGTCGTCAGGCGCGCTGCCACCGCCAAGCGGTGGATACGTTGGCTTGGCCCTTCAAGCAGGCACGCAGAAGCAAGAACAAACGGGGCGACGCCGTTGTCCTCGTGAGGCACGTCCAGCATGCTGATGCATGCAAGCACAGAGAAGGCGGAACGAGCAACGTTGTTGCGGGCAGATTGCCACTGTTGAATGCCGCGCGCCCAAGTGGGCAGCGCTTGGCAGTATTTTGTCCTTCGCCGCACAGCGGAGCGGTCCCGTGAGCATGGGGGCGCAGGATGAACATCATCTGGCAAGGACAGGCGTTGATTGCGCTGCAAGAGAGCGATGTTGGCCTGCAGCCGCGCTCAGCAGAGCTCAGCGCGACTGCGCCCACAAGAACGGCCCCTGGTGATATGTGCACCTAGCTACTTCAAGTATGCACATCATCAAGGCCGCCACATCATTATGTGTCCATCAGGTTCATCGCGCCTCCTATAGCTCAGCGCGCGTATAGCGTGCCGTCCCGCCCTGCATCAGAAGCCGTGCTCTTTGGCTACATACCCCTCCAATGATTTGCCGCAAGCGCGGGAGACCATGCGCGCAGCAGCGCTCAGCACACACGCGGGTGACGCACCTGCAGTTGCACTTCTGCCGCTGCCACCTTGGCGTCTGCCTGCTGCTCTGCGTGCACTGCCCTCTGCGACGCAGTGGCAGGCGGTAGGCGGCGGCGTTGAGACATTAAGACACACCCACCCGCAAGCTCTGTGTGAACATCGACATGATGCTCGCAGCAATGAGCATTTGCCACACCCATTTGCACACTTGCTGGCTACGGTCGCTTGCCCGCCGTTGGCTGGGTCCGTTTCGTACAGGCGCAGGCGAACAGCGCTTGTCTGTGGCGTGCATCTCATCTCATAGCTGTTTCCAGACAGTTACGGGCGCACGTTCTGCCTCTGCACAGGTTCGCAGTGCATGTTGCGGCGCGGAAGCGGAGGGGAGTGGGGGACATGCACCCAAGGGTGCACTTGCGGCGCACTGCAAGGTGTAAATGAGGCTGCTCATGTCCTTGTGCAAATGAGGAAAACATTATTGGTGGAAGGCACTGGCGGCTAATCACTCCTTGTCACCTAGAGCTCTCTGATCTTTTGATTCGTTTCCATTAAGAATTTGGTCAGTTTCAAGGCGTACTTCGCCTTGGATACACATGTGCGGTGCTTTGGCCCATGGAATCAGCTGCTACTGGTAAGGCTTTATTGTTAAAAGCGGTTTCAACCAGCAATCGTGACTGCCAGGCCCACTGCGCACACCGTCGTGCAACGAGCTTTTCACAAACGCTGACACGTGCAACCAAAGGCACGTGATCTGCAAGCGCCACCATAATCGCGGTCAGAAATGTGGTGAGTGTTGCAGCGCTTCGCTGAGTGCGTAATCATGAGCATGCGCGCTGTTCTGTCAAACATTAGGGGCTTATGATTGGGTTAAGCATACCTGCTCAGCGGTCTTGACGGCCTCCTGTGGCAGTTGCAGCAGCGCCCAGTACATAGCCACAATGCAAAAGCAGACAAGCACGCGGCAGAGAGACGTAATGATGTGCGTGCGTAGGATTTTAGCAAGACGATGCTACATACTGCTAAGAGTGGTGGCAATGCAGTACAAGGGGAACAGGTGTGTGCAATGAAAGCAGCGCAAGTGGAAAAGGCGTGTGCAGCGAAATGTACTTCTATATTTTAATGCGGAGGCAATTTGTCTGAGCAGCAGCAGACTGCGTCACTTGTTGAGTGACACAGGCCGACAGCACTAGGCACGTAGCTGCAACAGACCCCTAGCTGGTGGGCAACGAGTGTGGTGGCGATATGCAGTAAGAAGTGCCACTCTGTCGGCACCACGGCCGCCGCATGTCTGCTGCTGTTGACACAGACATAACAGTCGGCTTCCCGCAGCAGCTCAATGAGAGCAGCTCCGTGTGTGCCCATTGCAGTTGCAGTAATGGGGTCCTCTACACGGCCCTCTGCCATTTGCTAGGCATCAATATGCCAGCTGCGCGGTGTTTTGTTCCGTTCTTCTTTTACAGTACCCGGGAGCGACCGTGACAACAGACTAAAGATAAGTTCCTGTTGTATTGTAGGTCCCAAAAATGTCACAAACTCTAGAGGCTCTTAGCTGGCAGAGCAGCACGTTTTTGTAGAAAGCTTACAGTGAGGTGGCGAGAACGCCCCCACCTCATGCTCTGCAGGAGTTTGTGCCTGCCCAGGAATCTACAAAACCGTTCATTGTCTGCGTCAGCAGTGCGGCAAATGCTGACTCTGCAAGCAGCACGGCGTGGGTGTAGGCTGCAGGAGCAAAGTGCAGCCGATAACAATCTCAGCGTAAAACTGAAGCATCCTCAACAGGCAATTTGAAGTACGGCGCCCCCGCCCGCGGCAAGCTGGGCCGCACTGCGCTCACACAACTTAAACAAAGTTTTAAGATACATCACCTCAGGCACGAGCTCATCACCTGCCGTACTCATATCGTTACGCGCAATTGCGGGCACGACGGCGCCGGTTCCGCCATGACCGCGGCTTGCATCATCGTGCCACCGCCGGAGAGTACGCGAGCATCGAACCGCAAATGCGCGTGTGCACAACCACGCTCATACTTCAACTGAAGCGCGGTCGCTGCCACAGTACGTGAACATCGGAGCGCCAGCGCGCGTCGCACCGCAGCGCGGCCGCGGCGTCCAGCGCGCACCAAACTCTTGTACGCTCAACCACATTTGTGCCACAATTGAAGCGCAGCATTCGCGGCCACGGCGTCCCGCGCGCAGCAGACTCACGTGTGCTCGACCACGTTCGTACCACAACTGAAATGCAGCATTCGCGCCTGCCGATGCCGGTGCCGTTACCTGCAGCTGAGCGACCAGCGCCGCCGCCTCCGCCACCGTCGCGGCGCGCGCCATCGCGCCGCTCGCGTCGCCGCTCGCGTCGCCGCGTTCGGCAGCGGTGACGTGCGTTTTTGTGGGGGATGATGCGGCAGCCGGCTCTGCCGCCGTCCCCCTGTTGCCCCCCAGCTTCGCCGTCAGCGCCGCGAAGAAGCCGCGGTGCGATTGAAGTTCGCTCTGGGCTTCTCGCAGCGCTGCCTGCGGGTCACAGGACAGCGGTGACGCGTCGGTGATCGTTGCCGTTCACGACAGTTCCAAAGGGGGCACGTGATACGCGATGACACTTCTCTTCCCATGAGGGGCCAGTTCATAGGTATGCTGCGCACGTGTTTGCCGTTTCCCGAATTGCGGAGACCGTGAATCACGGGGTGACCACCCCCAACCCTCACTCCCCCACTGCGCCGCTTGCAGTGCAGTGGTATGCATCTGGGCAAGCAGCAACGGCGTGAATTACTGCTTCACAGCATCAGTACTCGCGACACCTGACTGCAGGTCTGCGCGCAACGCAGGCGCAGCGCAGCGACTCTATGCTTTCAAAAGTGACGGCATTCGCAGCGGATGACCGCGTCAGGTGTTCACCAATGATGATGTTGGTGATGTCCCTGGCGCCCGCACAAGACGGGGTGTGAGTGAGTATGGTGCAAAACACCCCTCAGGGTCAGGCGTGGGTATAGGTGGACGCGGGCATGGCGCGACAACGCAAACGCGCAGTGCAGCGACTCTGTGTGTTCGGTAGCGAGCATTTGCAGAGGATGGCCGCTGGGTGCTCGCCAACGCTGGTTTTGCCGCCCTCTCGCGCAAGCGAGCACCAGGCCCAAGCGCACACGAAAGCCGAAGGATGCATAAGTTGCAAGGGGGGCGGCCGCCCGCGCTGTGAGCGTCAACGAGATATTTAGGGTTAGGGTCAGGGTTAGGGTTAGGGCTAAGTGGTGCAATGTAGACAGTCTGCTCAGACTCTGCTGTGCTCGCTTGTATCATGGTGGCAGAAATTGTGCATGGTCTGCCCGACCTTCATCAGGTGCACACGCGTATCCTTTCCCGACGCGGCGCTATTCGCCCGGCAGCCGGCTCGACAGCATACCTTTCTCGCAGGACACCCATGGCATGCAACTCAAGTTGTGCTGAGCTACCGCGCCTTGACTTGTTCGCCAACGCGAGAACCGCCACAACACAAGAGTATGTATGCTCTGGCCGACGTGCATTAGGTGCACACACGTGAACTTACTTGAAGCGACGCTCTGCGCCCGGCAGCTGGCTCATCAGCGCGGCTTTCTGGTAGGACACCCGTGTCGTGCGCAAGGGCACAACATTGCCGAAAAAGCACAGCACTCGGTCCACCGCTCAAGAGATGTCATTCAGCATTGAGAACGGCTGCAAGGCGCAACGTTTGCGACGCCTTCAATCTTTAAACGGTGGCCACATGCGCAATACACACATCATGGCGACATCACGCACTGCTGCCTACCTGCGCTTCCCGTTCGGCAGCCTGAAGGCGCTGGGCCTCCGCGCTTGCGGCTTGAAGTTCAGCGCGGCGGTCGTGGAGAGCAGCGCTCAGCGCCGCGCACTCCTCTGCGGCAGCGCTCGCCTGGGGGCGCACGCACAGCAGTTACATCAGTTGCGTGTGTATGTGTTATGTAGCAAGTGCATAGCAGTTTCAGCATCGAGTTGTACGCGTGTCCTGCTTGATGGCGTCAATGTGGCATACGTCCGCATTTTTCCAGAGAGTTTGCGTTTTTTTTCAAGAACGACCGTTGGCGCGAGAGGCTTTGGTGATTAATGTGTGCCTTTTGAACGATGCATTTTTGGTTGTTGTCGTTGTTTTTGTTATTCGTAGTCAGCATTGGTTGAGGCTAGTCAGTGGCGCATAAATGGCAGCGCTCTGCACTGCTGCGCAGCGCTGCGTGGCGGCTCAGGTTTGTCGTGCACTGGAGAGTAACACCGAAGTACTTGTGCTGAAGTGCTCACCTCAACCTGAAGTGCGGTCATGGTGCAACCTGCGGTTCACAGGCAGCATCGGTGTCACGCTGCAGCAACGGCGGCTGTCGCGATGGTGCGCGCAGTTGCCCAAAGACTGCCTCATTTGATCCCTCGTAAACGTCAGCCAGAGCCTGGTTTTGAGCAGATCGAGACCCCGCTGCCGCACCACCCAAAACTAACTGTGAATTCATCGACCGAGGGCCCCGCTACCACACCATGTGAAACGCTCTGCTCCAACTGCTGCACGGCGCTTCAGTCTACGCCTCTGCAGCCTGCGCGCCGATAGTAAAGCGAGGCTACGATTGAAGTTGAAGACACGCATTGAAGATTGGTCACGTACCTTTGCTTGCAATTCGGTGAGGTGCTGCTCCTGCAGCTGAACGATCCTGGCAGACTCCGAGCCCTTCCTCTGCGCCTGCGGCGTCGGTTGCAGAACGCGCATTCCCAAGCACGGCGGGCGCGGCAGAAACACATGTGTCCATGAACGGGGAACAGGCCTTGAACAGTGTGAAGTTTTTGCAGGGAGTCTGGAATAGGCAGATGTGCATCACTCCCTGCTTGGCACAGCCCAGCAAGACTAGGCATACAGATGTAGCAGAGTACAAGCTGGTACGCTAGCAGAGAAAACACACGTGTCCATGAATGTGGTGTACGAGCTGAATGCGCGGCTGCATTTGTAGACCGAGGGGCACTTTCACCGGTTCCGCAAGCTGCACTGGGTGCAGTCTGCATGTTGCCCGGCTGCATTTAGAGGTTGAGAGCGGTTTCACAGAAGCTGCATCAGGGCTCGGCATATTGCGCGGCTGCATTTGCAGACTGTGGGGCGACTCTCAGAGGTCCACAGAAGCTGTAGCAGGGCTCAGTATGCGTGTTCACAGACCACAGGGTCGACCAATGCTCCAGAATATGCGGCTCTACAAGATGCCGGTTGTGTAAAGGAACAGACCGACGCGATGACCAACAGCTACTTGCAGGAGCATCTAATCCAGATGCACAGGGATTGGACAAAATGTCGATTCATCAAAACGGACGATGGCAAATAAGCTGCTGCAATGCGTTTCACCACGCGACGGCAGCAACACTCAGAAACGATGCACGTGGCCACCGCAGGCGTGCGTAGCTGCAGCAAGTTCGGCCGCAGCAGTATTATTCCATGGCGCACATGCAGATTGTTGAAATGGCAAAATGCTATGTACGCTGAGCCAGTAAAGCAGTTGCTGAGCGTCATCACCGTGTGGAGCAGCAACGCTCAGAAGACGTGAACTCGGCTACTGAGTGCGCAGCCACTGCCAGTCAGACACACAAAGATGATCACAGTCCACGGTGCGCATGCAGGCTTTGTTAAATAGCGAACCGCTACGCTGACTTCTTGAAAGCACTTGCTGATCGTCATCACCGTGTGGAGCAGCAACGCTCAGAAGCCATGCACTCGGCTGCTGCGTGCGTGCGCAGCCACTGCCAGTCAGACACACGAAGACGACGACGTTTCACGGTGCACATGCAGATTGCCCTAATGGTGAAGTGCTACAGTACACTGTTCCTTCCAGAGAGTCCTTGTAGAAGTACAGTGTAATTACCACGAAGAGAGCCTGGAGCGCTCCGCGGGAGGCCCTCAGGAGGCTCAGCAACGCGCCCTGCGCGCCAACACAGCAGACAGCGGGGAGCAGCGTCCTAAATACGGCATTTGGCAAATGCGTCACACTGCGTGGCGTGAAGGCATTGATGACGAGGCAGCAGTAGTCGTGGTGCAGGTGTTGAGCGAGGCCAACTCACGTGGGCGCTGCAGAACAGCTGAACTCCAAATGTGAAGTTCAGCCTGCCACAGTGAGCCATTTTGTGGTGCAGCATGGCGGCACTGCGTTAGAACAGGACGTAGGGGAAGCTGTGGAGTGCTAACAACGCCGGTGCCGCTGCTCTGGTGATGCTAGACATGCACGCATCCCGAGGTGCCAGTGGCTACACTTTGCAGGCGATAGGGCCTGACCACCGCCTCAGGCTGGCGCGTTCTGACTCGTCAGGCTCTTGGACTCGCCATCTTCTGTCAAGGTGCACCCTCTTGTAGGATGTCAACTCTTGAATTTTACTATGCTTTGTTGAAATTGCCCCATCCACGAGCCCTGAATGACAGAGCCTGTTAAGCATAACCACTGCTGGCTATCCCCACTGCAAAAAGTGGAAATTTCCGAGAGGGCCGCGTATGGAAGACACATCGAGTATGCCAGGTTATTGGGGGTCACGAGGCAGCAGAGGCTGCCAGAACAACGCTCAGCACGGCCCACCTGCATGGGGCCATGCACACACCCCTGCGCGCTGTCGCCGTGACTGCCATCAGCGGCAGCGACAGCGCTGCTGCGCCGCAGGCTGGCCTCCAGACTGTCCAGATCTGCTGCCACTGCGCGGTCTTCAGCATTGCTGCCGCCGCCGCTGCCGCCATGCGCCGTTGCTGATGCAGCAGCAGCCAGCAAGCACGGCAACGAGCTATGTGAGATGAAGCCCAGTCATGAGGTAGTGTGAGATAGTTTGGGCTAGCGCAGGGACCGTTGGGATCTGCTGCGGCAGCTGCTGCGCGAATTACAGTCACCGCCGCCGCCATTGCCATGCGTCGTCGCCGCTTGAGCAGCCAGCGGGAGGCGCGGCGCGGCAACGTGTGAGGTGACACGCAGGCAGCGCGCGTAGAAAGTGGGGTCATGCGAGTCACTCGTCATGTAAACAGTGGCGTGCCCTCTGTAGCAGCACTGCTCAGCTGCCGGGTGATGTTGTTCAGCCCCCCAGAGATTGGCTACAGCACTAACTTGGGAACTACCACTGCCGCTACGCGCCGCTGCATGGCAGGTAGTGGCAGGCACCGAGTCGGCAGAAGCTCTAGTGAGACACAGCACAGCAACGTAAGCGTCAGCTTTCTTGGTTTGTTGGGCATTGCTGCAACTGCTGGGACGCTCGCCGCAGCACAGCGCTGCTGCAGCAACGGTCAGACAGGGGGTCTGGCCACCATCGCTGCAGCCGCGCGCCATCGCTCGTTCCATCTGCTTCGGAACCTTCAAAGCCGTAAGGTTGGTCAAGGTGCTGCTGAAGTGACCACTTGATAACTGAGGCAGATGTCAGTTCAAGAGGAGTGGCGGAGTGGCAGAGGCATTGCAACACCAACGTATACTTCTTGAAGTACTGCTTTGCGCGCGATGCCGCTGTACGCGCTCACAGCATAGCTGGCCAGCTATCTAAACCGATCACTGAATCCAGCCTCCGCGCTGCTGCGGAGCACTGGTGTTACCATGGTACCAGCCGCTTCGTGCAGCTGCCGCGCGAGCACTGACCACCGTTCGCTGCACAGCGACAAGTGCTGCGCGCGTTTCGCACTCTTGCTGAGCACGAGTCACATGGCGCGTGACAGGGCACCATGATGCCACTTACATGCACTTGTTCAGTTCCGTGATTCACTTCAACGGCACGACAACGCATCCCATCTGCCGCAAACACTTGTGGTCTCGCCATCTAGAGCGGCCAATGCAGCTGCTGGAATAGAACCTCACTCAGATTCTAGTGTTCGATACAGCATCAGCACTCATCAACATTTTACGTGACAACGGTCCTTCTCAAAATGCTACACAACGCTCGCGTGTGCAGTTCGCCGACCCACTTCCAGGCACGCAAAAGCGTCTCATCGCGCAAAAGTGTTTCATCATGCGAAAGCGTTTCCCCTGCTTCAGGCACGTCAAGGTCACGACGATGTGTCTCGCCTTCCGACACAACCCTCGCGAGCGCCTCCGTCGCGGCCGCGGCCGCCTTGATGTCATCCAAGGCCGAACACGGGCGGGAGACCCGATAGCGCACAAGTACCATGAGGAAAACAAAAAGATTCTGTGCAGACTGCGGCGACCCCTCTCGAGGCACGCCACTTCGTTGCGTCTGCTTCAGGAACTTCAAGGTCGTCAAGTTGTCTTACCGTCGAGTACGGCGCGCGCGAGCGCCTCCGTTGCGGCTGCGGCGTCGGCCAGCGCCGCCGCGTGCGCGCGCGCCGCCGCTTGAAGCTCGGCGACGGCCGCCGCCTGAGCGCTGCACTTCTGCTGAGCGATCATCGCATCGCGTTCCAGGCCGAGCGAGCGGGACGCCTGAGAATGCAGCGCGCAGTCCAAGTCGCATGGGAGTGTGGCAAGGGCGTAGAGGTCTGACAGTGACTGTGTGGGGCTCGGCGTGAGCGTGCGCCGCCGCTTGAAGTTCGGCGACGGCCGTTGCCTGAGCGCTGCAATTCTGCTAAGCGATCATCGCGTCGCGCTCCAGGCCGAGCGACCGCGACGCCTGAGGACGCAGCGCACGGTTCAAGTCGCATGGGTGTGCGGCAAAGGCGCAGAGGTTCAGCCTCGTACTGTGCGACAAATGCGGGTACCGTACATATATGTGTGCACGCATCGCATACAGCGGGCCCAGCTCAGTTCCTAGCCGGTGTGGCAAGGGCGCAGAGGTTGTCTGACAGTGACTGTGTGGGGCTCCGGGGCGGCGTCGGCATTCTGCAGAGTGGTTGTCACACTCTGTGCGGCGGGCAGAGTGTTGCCGATCTGCTTGTGCGTGCGTTCTCCCAGACATCCTGAGGCCGAGCGACTGGGACGCCTAAGGACGGATGCACATGGTTTGAGGCACGTGAACAGGGGGAGAACGCAGGGGGTGGGACAGTGACTGTAGGGTGCATGTGGGGTGCTAAATGGGGGGGGGAGCATTCTGCGGAACCGCTGTCGCGCTGCCCGCGGCGGGCAGAGTGTTGTGAGTGCGCGTGTGCGTGCGTTCTGCCAAGCATCTACACAGCAAGCCTCGTTGAGTGATTGTTGTTTCTAGTGAAACCTGTCAAGGGCTGCTTCCCTGCTGGATGTACTTCGCCAGTGCCTGCGAGTTGCAAGTTTGTATGCACTCGAGAAGTCTGCAGGATCGACAAAGCTTGGTTTGTCATTCAATGATGGAGGTCGACGCGCCAAAGGTGAAAGGTCGTACTTCCTATCGTTCCGTGTCTTTGGTCAAGTTTTTGCGTTGTTCATATTGACAGTAGAAGCATCATAATCTGCTGTTGGCTTAGCTTTTGTTGTTGTCTGGAGAGTTCATGTCGGCGTGCTTCATGACACAGTACCTGCTTCTCAGCGGTCCTTGTCTGCCTTCCAAAATGTAAACTCCATCGCAGTTGAGCAGCGAGTCGGTCGCGCACCTGATCCTCCGCCTCTTTGATGCGCGCATCCCTCCTGCTGAGCGCGGCGCGCGCCTGAAAAACGAGGAACAGCAAACGGCGCGCAGCGCGATGAGCACCCAGTCACACATTTCTAGTACTTCCAAGTACGACAGGGACCGGCTGGCAGAGTGGCCATAGAAGCTTATGCGTAAACCACAGCCATGATGTATACTTGGAAGTCTATGAAACATGGAAAGCGCCGGTCGTGCACTGCGGGCTGACGTCGCACAACAACAGATCGGGAGCAGCCCTGGCAGCATTGCCACCGCTCGCAAGTTACTGCGTCGGCTGCATCAGGCAAACGGTAGGAGGCGCAGCATGTGACAGAGCGCCCCACCCCCCCCCCCCCCCCCTTGCGCTCTGCGGACGACGCAAGCCTTGCTATGAGATCACAATGTCATTTGGGCATTGCAAGGGCGACATGGACACTTGAGCAGTGCAGCTCATCGGTAAAGAGCATGCTAATTTACACGAATACACTGCACACAGCACGACAGTGATGCTCAGCGTGGAGCGCATCGCTCAACGCACTGAGAAAAAAAAGACATTGACTGCATTTTTTTACATATCGCCGGGACCACGTTGACGGGAGCTGCTCCGGGGCTGCCAGGAGCCAGCCTGGGAGCTGCGAAGCTGAAAACAAATCAAAGCGTGCTAAGTGCATGACGCAGGCATGTTTAAAATTTTGAAACTTCAGCTTAGGACCGCTCGAAAGCCAACGAAAGATGTGCAGAGAAACGTTCTAGTTCACCAACTGCTTCCTCGGCGACTGCCCACAAATTAGACCTGTGTGATCTGACCCTAAAAGCTCCCCCTTACCCAATGTGAAGCACCGGGTGTGCTGTGAGCTCAACTCAGAGATTCACAGCAGAAGAGAATCGCAACCGGGTGTGCTGTGAGCTCAACTCAGCGATTCACAGCGCAAGAGAAGCGCAACCGCATGTCACCTGTTGGTCAGCGCATGAGCCCAGGCTAGAGTGTCACAGCGAAAGCGGAGCGCAAGCACACCAGGCCTGCTGCAGCGCGTGCGCAGCACTCAGTAGTACCTCTTCGAGCTCCGTGCCAAGGCCCTGACTTGTGGCACGCTCTCTGGAAATTTCTTCTCGCGCCGCGGAAAGTTCTTCGTCCAGCGCGACGCAGCGCCGTTCCAGGCCCTCCATGCGGTCCAGCATCGGGCGGTAGAGAGACAGCTGCACACAGACACCAATTAAACAGTAGCGTGAGTTACGTACTGAGTGCAACACCACCGAAACGGGCGAGAAGGGTGAGCACTTGTCACGGAGTATAGTGAGTTACTGACCCTAACCCTAACCCTAACCCTAACCCTAACCCTAAGACGTCACAGAGACTTGGGCGGTATAGCGACAGCTGCGCACACGAGCGTGGCAGGCAGGGGCCACGTATGTGACAACTGGCGCGGACTTGTAGGTGTAGGGGAGATCAGTGCGCACTACAGTTTGTAAGTCCTTGAACTTTCTCATCCTTGAAGTCGTTGTCCTGACTGGCCTCATCTTCGATGACACTCCATATATGCTCATTGCTCAACCACGCCGAGGCCATGCAAGTTCAACCATGCGTGTGCCACAGGTCTGGGCAGCCGAACCAGCCTAGATGAGCACGGGCCTGTGCACTGGGACACAGCATGTCATCTTTGTGGAGCTTATCCGCGAGGGCCATGCAAGGGCTATGTCCAACCATTATTGGCGTAATGGTACATTCAAAATGCAGCGCACATGAGAGCACAACACAGCATCTGCGCTGTGGAAGCTCATCAGGAGGGCTTGTGCTTCAAAGCTAGCTCCTACCAGTTGGATGTACGTGGAAAAAACTGAAGCCCTTGACTTCAACCTCAAGAAACCCGACTTCATCATTTGTGAAAAGCAATGAAAAGCAACGACAAAAAATGTCAAGAGAGTTTGACATGCACCTGAGCGAGCTGAATTTCTGCCGCCTCTGCCCTCGAGCGCAGCTACCAACTCACTTTATGTTGACGTCAGGTGTAGACTACAGCACGCCCCCGCTGGCTGATCCGGACTGCTTTTACGCTGATTGCCACCTTTTCTGTTTCTAAAACCTCTTGTAAACAACAAGGGCTGCGAGATTTCTACCAGTCTCCTCAGGGGTTGAGTTACAAGGGCAAGAGTCAGAGTCAGATTCAAACTGCGGCGTACCTGCGCAAGCTCGATCTCGGCGGCTTCTGCACGCGACCGCAGCTCGTGCGCGGCCGTCTCCAGCTGAGCCCTGTCATGGTCCCACCTGAGTATAATATGCACATTGAGAAAAGAAGTCATAGACCTGCTGCAGAACATGAAACGCGTGACAGCATGACTGGGGCCCCGTTTAAGCTCGCACGCCGCGACCACGGCAAGTTTTCGCTGTGCGCTGCTACCACAACCAGCGTTTAGCTGCCTCCCGTGACGACTGGCGTACACCACACTCCATGGGAGTGAGCAAGGGCTGCTGGAGCCTTGAATGCGCTCGCGCATGCTTAGTGCTGTTGCCATAAATAGCATTTGGCTGCCGCCTATGAAGACCGACGTAAACCATTACGCCACGCTCCATGTGTGTGAGCAAGCGCTGCCGGAGACTTGAATGCACTCGTGCGCCACCACAGAGCGTCCAAATCCACCGCTGCCCCTCGGATCCCTGACCCGAACCCTCACTTTTACGCTCATCGACGCGCCGCACAACTAGGGCCTTGCCTGTGCTCACGCGCCGCCAGCGCTGCGGCGTCCCGCTGCGCCGCCGCCGCGGCGCCCTCCGCCGCGGCCGCCCTGTCGCGCTGCGCGTGCGCCTCGCGCCGCGCGTCCGCGAGGTCAGCGCTCAGCGCCTCCGCCGCCACCTGCAGCAGCACCAGTTAGGAAGGGGGGGGGGGGTATTTTGCGATGTCATATTGAGGGATCGTCAATGAGCGTCGAGGCACCTTGTCTTCACACGGGTGCACATAGGTTTAGGGTTAGGTTAGTCGCGCCTGCGCAACTAGCCACCCCTTGCTCTCTCGTGCGCGACCGCAAGGTCAGCGCTCAGCGCCTCCGCCGCTGACTGCAGCAGCAGCAGCAAAGGAAGGGGGGGGGGGGATGAAAAAAAAAGTCGATCTAGTTACGCCTGCGCAAGTAGCCACCCCTTGCGCTCTCACGCGCGTCCACGAGGTCAGCGAGGCAAGCCCTCAGTGCCTTCGCCGCTGACTGCAGCAGCAGCAGCAGCAAACAAAGCAAGGGGGGGGGGGGCGGGGGGGGGGGAGGCGCGAACATTGAATTGCCGATCTAGTGGCGCCTGCGCAGCCAGCCACCCCTTGCTCTCTCATGCCCACGAGAGGTGACGCGCTGCGGAGGCGCGAGGAACAATGCACTTGCAGGCGCATAGCAAGGGGGGGGGGGGGGGGGGGGGGGGCACATGCGCGTCCGCGAGGTCAGCGAGGTCAGTGCTCAGCGCCTCCGCCGCCGCCTGAGGATGGGGGGCACGCATGTCGACGTCACCATTGTCAAGGCATGTCTGCACAACCATTCATCTGTTTTGACATCGCGCCGCGCGTCCGCGAAATCAGCGCTCACCGCCTCCGCTGCTGACTGCAGCAGCAGCAAAGGGGCGGGGGGGCATTTACTTGTCGATCCAGTGGCGCCTGCGCAGCCAGCCACCCCTTGCTCTCTCGTGCGCTGCAGATGCGCGCGCCCCCTCGCAGTGCCCTTGCAGGCGGCACCGACGCGCAACGAGCGATGCGCCAGTACGCGTAGCGGAAAGCTGATGAGCAACAATGTGTCAGCACAAGCGGCGCGGCAGCGCTCACCCGCGCGCGTTCCCCGTCACGCTCGCGCTCCGCGGCAGCAGCGGCGGCGGCGGCGCGTGCCGCCGCCAGCTCGACGCGCGCCGCGTCCGCCGCGGCAGCGCTCCGCGCGGCGCCCTCGCGCAGCGCGTCGCATCTGCGCAGCGGGGTTGCAGTGAGGTGCGGGCATACTTCATATGTTGACTTGAGAAGCTAGCGAGAAGGGAAAATATCAGTACAGAGACTACTGGTAGGGGAGATCTTGAAAGTGGCATGTACATCTTTTGACATCACAACAGCATTACCATCCTGTTGTTGGCGCAGCGCGTCGCAGCTGCGCAGCGGGATCGCAGCGGGGGTCAGGGTCAGGACTGGAGGTCATGTTCGTGCGCATGCGTAATGCAGGCCGCGCGTCGTGCAAGCGCAGCCCTGCGTCGCAACAGCTTGCGCTGCGGGCTGCACACCGGCCTGCGACCGCCAGCGCGAGTTCGGACGCATCGGGCTGACTCGCAGCACCACTGCACATGAGCGCGAAACAGACGTGTGGCAGCGCTCTGCACCGCGCCGCGCCCTCGCGCAGTGCAACGTACCCGTGGGTCGCAGTCACGATCGTGTTCTGCAGTTGCGGAATGAAACTTGCGCCTGGAACATACAAGACGCCGTCATTCAGCAGCTCGCTCTGATGGAGTATGCGCATGTAGGACCGCAAAGCTACATGCGGGAACCATGCGCGGGACGAATGGGGTGCCTGGGCAGAGTGGGCGTGCCATGTAACTCTAACCCTAACCCTTACCCTAGGGCGTCGCTGCCTGCGTGGCAACGATGCGCACCAGGACTACATTGTGCGACAGAGTACCACTCTCAACCACTGTCTGCTGTTTTTACATGTGATTATGAAAACTGGGAGTATTCCTCCGCGCCCACGTGCTGCTCCATTCAACAGAAAAGCCTTGACATCGCACTGGATCTTCTGGAAAGTCGCGAGACTTGATATTTTAATAGGTTTTACCTACAAAAAGTTCCATCGGCCAGACTTCAGTATTCAACTCATCTTCTTGTTTCTGATGTCCATGAACGTGATTTTTAAACTTTCACCTGCAAACGTGTGAATTCCTGCAACTGTGCTCATAATTATGTACCCCGATGTGCACCTAGTCTTCTCCAAAACCCTGCTCGCTCACGGAAAAGAAAATGAGCCTGCCCTGAAGTCCTTGGCATTCATGACTCATAATCTGACATTTATCCACAGGCAGTATGAATCTCTGCTACGTAGTCATGATTTATGCTGCAAATGGTTACCTCAACTTTTCCGCCTTGAGGCCCTGCCCCACCTGCACGTACTTTGAAGCAAGAAAGTTATACATTTTTGTACATCTCTGTTCACACATACTTCAACACTCACCTTGTCTTCTCCGCCTTGAGGCCGTGCTCCACCACAAAAAATCTCGAGTCTGCCCTGAATTTCTTGGCATTCATGAACCACGATCTGACGTTCGCCTACAAATGGTATGAATGTATGGTACTCATGCATACTTCAATGCTTCTACTTCAAGAATTCACCTCATCGTATCCGCCTTGAGGCCCTGCTGGAATATCTGGAAAGCCATGAAACGTGATGAAAGGTTTTAGCCACATGAAGTTTCATCAGTCTGGACAGCGGTGTCCAACTATTTTGGTGTATTTGAAGAAATAAATCACAACGTTCATCTACAGATTGCGTGCACATCTCGTCTACGTTTCTGCTAATCGTGCATACTTCGACACTTCTAAGTGCCTCAAGTATTCACCTCGTTTTCTCCGCCTTGAGGCCCTGCTCCACCTGCTGCACACGCGCTTCCAGCTCTCTCACCTGAGTAAGCAGCACGAGAGCAGCGGCGACGTCAATTGATCATTTTTTTTGTCAATACCTCACATTTCCTATCTTCCGGTACTGTGGTTGTAAATAATCAACAACATTGAAAAGCAAGTCTCGTCATTCAAGAGCAGGGTTAGGGTTTAGGGTTAGGGTTAGGGTTAGGGCGACAGGCCAGCGTCACACTGTCAGCGTCTAACCTACTGTAGCAGTAACGTGCAGTAACTGCTACTGTCAGGTACTACAGGTATGTACCTGGCTCTCAGTGATTACCACAGTACGACAGTATACATCATACTTTTCAATCACATTATTACTAACTGTTTGGGCAGGCCTGGCCTGGCTTTGATCCTCAATGTGAATTTCTAATATAAAGGATGGACCGTCACCATCATCAGCCATTTTCTATTCCAGTTGTTGAAAATGGCCACTGGAGCTGTCGCATATGTTCAAACGAGACCTTGACCTGGAGAGGTACTTGTCACTTTGCTGCATCGGCTCCTTACTCGTGCAGGTGATGCACACCTGGCATCTCACACCAAGCGTTGGTGCTGTTCCAGCTGTTACAATGTAATCGGAGATGTTACGTGCATCCAAAAAGTATCTTGCACGTGAGAGTCACTCGGCCAGTGTTTGGGTCTCTGCAGAGGGTCGACTTCGGATTCAACACACAAGCGTTTTTTTGGCAGCCAAACGTTGGGTGTTCTACGCGTGGGCGGCGGCAATCAATTGTGGTGCTTTATGTCAACGTGTGATACTGACACCGCACCCAATGATGCAGGCGTTTCATGGGCTCATCACGCTGTATTAGCAGGTGGAAAAAAACAATCTTGTTCAATTGCTTTAGGATTTACCTTGTTATTAGCAGTCATTATCTCTCGATGCACTAAGCACCTCTTGACTGGGGCAATGAAGCCACGGCGTTGCAAATGGCGACAAAGGGCCGCTGGTTTTGCTTGGAGTGCATGAAAAAATAGGGAGGGAGGTAGCTGACACTGGGGTGATCCAGCAGGTAGCGACCCTAACCCTACCCCCGTCAGTCAGCGAGTGATTGAATCCTAGGAGGACGGTACCAGCCACCTCTGCTACTTCAACAGTCATTCGGAAGCGCGCAGCAGGTTGGAAACTCACACACTCACGGAGGCGCGCCACTTCTCCACCTTCGCAATGTGGCGCGGAGCAGTGTTGTTAATCACGGGGGAGCAGTGAGTAAAGGGAGTGAGAGTGAGCAAGGGAGTGAGCAGGATCTGGGACGTGCTCACGGCACTCACGGCTAACCCTAGTTGCAGACCAGCTAACCCCACGGTTAGGGTTAGGGTTAGGGCTAGGTCAGCTGGCAGGCAAAGAGCATCAAGTGTTGTGCAGGTCCTGCACACTTGTGTTACGGGCAAATGCAGCAGGTCTCACACTACGTGGATGTGAAGTTCAAGTTGCTGATTCGTAGATGTAGTGGCCCATCGCTCTGCTGCTTCGGCTTGAGGCGCGCTGCTTGTCGTTCCTTGATGTCAGTACCAGCCTTGCGCTTTCATGGCTGCTGCTGCCACTTCATCGTGTGATGGCAGCTCTTCCTTGCTGCTGCATTGTTTGATGCCGTGCCCTGCCGTTTTCGTAATGTGCGCCACCAGCCGATGCAGCTGCTGTTTCTCGCAGAAGATGCATGCCACACATCAGTCAGCTGCGCTTGTGGTGTAAAACTTCCACGGGGCGCTTTCCTCTTCTAAAGGCATGCTTTCAAAGCGCTTCCACCACTGCCAGCTACCGTCAGAAAAAGTTGAAGATGTAGTTGAAGTTGGGTATAAACTTCAAGTAGGTTGTACGTCAACTTCAACCCCTAGCCGTGAGTGCCGGGAGTGAGTGGGATTCGGGGTCCTCACGGGGGAGCACGGGAGTGAGAGCCTCAGAGTGCAGTGATTAACAACACTGGCGCGGAGAGCGTGCCCTCGCGCGGCGCCTTAGTAAGCTACTTCAACAGTTCTTATAAACGAGCTCAGTGTGGAACACACACGGACGCGCACCACTTCGCCTCTTCCGCAGTGTGCCACGCGAGTACGTCCTAGATGACCTCGACCACATACTTCAACAGTGCTACGTTAAATGATGACCACATACTTCAACAATGCTACTTCAACAATCTCAAGCACTCACGGATGCGCGCCACTTCTCCTCTTCCGCGTTGTGCCGCGCGAGCATGTCCGCGCGCGACGCCTCGACCAGCCGCGCGCGCTCCTGCGCCGCCGCCGCCGCGCGCCGCAGGCCCTCCGCCTGCTCGCGCAGCTGCTCCGCCACGCCGGCGCGCTCGCGCAGGCGCAGCACCTGTCGCCGGCAGGAGCGTCACCATTATCTTCTGTAACCGAACTGGCACTTAGAAGATAGGAAAGGTGCAACCGTAATACTTGATACTTCTTTGAAGTAGACTGATCGTGCGCAGCTGCTCTGCCGCGGCCGCACGCTCTCGCAGACGCAGCACCTGTCGCCGACAGCAGCGCCACTACTGTTTTTCTGTAATTGAGCTACAGTACATGGCACTGTAGAAGTGAGGGCTAAGTACGCGAAAATGCGATGCTCTGACCGCGTGCGGCGGCTCCGCCGCGGCCGCGCGCTCGCGCAGGCGCAGCACCTGTCGCCGTCAGGAATGCCGCCGTGATTTGTGGATGTCAACAAGCTGCACAAGCAAGGAACGCGGCCAATGCGACAGTCTTACTGCGTGTGGCGGCACGATAATACAGCGCTCTGCTTCGCCGTGTCCGCACGCTCGCGCAGGCGCAGCACCTGCCGCCGGCAGGAACGCCGCTATTATTTTTCTTGTGTTCGAACTACGTGGCACTGTAGAAGGGAGGACTGGTGCAGATGTAATAGACTGCGGCCGCGCGCTCGCGCAGGCGCAGCACCTGTTGCCGCCGGGAACACAGCTGTGAATTTATTGGATGTCAACAAGCTGCGCAAGTGAGGGCCGCAGTTAACGCGATAGTCTGACCGCGTGCGGCGGCGCCGTAATACCGCACTTTGCTCCGCTGCGGCCGCGTGCTCGCGCAGGCGCAGCACCTGCCGCCGGCAGGAGAGACACTATTATTCTTCTGCGACTGAAGTGCGTAGCACTGTAGAAGCGAGGATTGGTGCAGACGTAATGGACTGGCCGCGTCCGCGGTGCAGCACCTGTCGCCGACAGGAGTGCCGCGGCTGCTTCTAAGTCAACACGCACCGCAGAGGTGAAAGCTATGTGTGAACGCGACGGTCTGAGTGCGTGCGGCGGCTCTGCTGCGGTAACACGCGCTGCGCCCCCGCACAGCCTCTTCGCGCGAGGACTTGAGCACACATCGTACCTCAAGCGGCGCAACTGTCGCTGACAGGACACCATTGTGCCTACATTTCCTGGTTTACTCCTCGGTCTCTGATAGCTTTCGAACGCGTGCGACTGTTGAGACGGACCAGGCGCTCAGAAAAGGAAAAGAAGTGGTAGCCAAGTGTCTTTTGCGCACAAAGATTGTTATGAGTGCCTTCGACTTCAAACGGCATGTGTGGCTCAGTGTGTTGCATGCATTCTTTTCAATGAGGGTTCCGAACACAGTTGCTGGTCAAGCAAGAGTGTACTGGCATCTATTACACCAACAGCTCGCTCTGCTGGCAGTTTAGCTCTGCTGATAGTTGGCGATCTCCGCTGCACCAGTTGTGGTAGCGATTGAGACGGATGTACTTGCCAGCGCTGAAACCTACTAGCTTCAGCTTTCTCTCCTTCAGCCTTCAGCGCTGCTTGCCGTCATGACAAACGGCTGGAATATTGCACATCCTGCTTGAACTGTGGCCGAGGCACTTCACCGATGCAAGTAGTGCTGTTGGCTTTTTTCTGTCGTGCTGAAAACCATTGCAGTGAGATGAGATGCCACTCTTACATAACTGAAGCAGGCTGGCAGTGAGCGCTGACATACCTCCTGTTTCAGCGCGTCAATGAGCGCGTCCTTCCTGTCGTGCTCCTGCCTTATGCGCCTCACAGCGGACAGCTGGGCCCTTAGCACCGCCAGCCCCTCCTCCTCCCCATCGCTGACGCCATCGCCACCTGCGCCCTGCTGTTGCTGAGGCGTATGCACAGCGGACCTGAAACTGGCGCTGAGCCCTGGCACCGTTGCCTTGCTCCTGTTCAAAAGCGTATCCAGCTCGGACATCACAGTCTGGTGGTCCTCGTGCTGCGCCGACTGGCGAGGTGGACTGGCTTGATGAGAAGTGTACCGAGATTGTTGCTGATAAGAGTGCTGCCGCTCCTGAGGGAACAGAGGCGATGATGCAGCTGTCCTTGCTCTCAGAGGACTGGAATTGGTGCCTCCTGCGCCGGTCCAGCTCTGCATTATGCTTGCCACTTCTCTGTGTATCCGAAAAAATGCGAAATTGGATCCTCGAGGATTTCCAACTGCCAGGTCGGGTATGTAGGTATGCATTCGGCAGTTAAACTTGAGGCCGCCACTGACAGACCATTCTGCGTAGTTGTTAAATTGCATATGGGAAAACTGATGCTGTATTTCTCAGTCTATGTGCAGGGTCAACTGCCAGTTGCTCAGGAACTTCAGGGCGACAAGTTCAAGTCATCAGGCTAGGCGGAGCGTCACCGCCACAGCGTCCAACTGCATGAGCACAGCGAGGCACCAAGGTGCAGTGGAAGGCACCCACTCACGACTTTGTATGACATTGCAGCGCCTACGATGTGCTTTGAAGTATTATTACCACCTGCACGCTGCTCAACAGTCTGAGATCAACGGCATCAACGCTCAGTCATCCCAGCCGCCGCCCGCGCCCGTTCCGATGCTGTCACGCGCGACCTGCGCCGCGACGAGGCCCTCCACGGAGAACGCTTCCGGTTCAACGGCACCGCGCCTCTTCTTCACCACCTTAACTTCAACTACGCCCGTTTCAGCGTCCGCCACGGGGCGTGACCCCCTCAGTGGCAGCTCGTCCCCCGAGCTGACGTACCCCAGGTCCTGCCGCCGCGGCTGCTGCGCCGCTGCCGCTGCCGCTGCCGCTGCGTCGCGCTTCTTCGCCTTCTTGGACGCTTTCGCGGCGGCGCCGCTGTCGTCACGCGCAGACTCAGCAGCAGCCGCGCTCAGCGACGCCCCCCTGTCCCCCCCTTTCGCCGCCCCCGCACCAACATCTTCACCGCTGTCGCCGTGCTTCCGCTTCTTCGCTTTCGCACTGATGACGGATGCCGCGGCTGCCGCCGCTGCTGCAGCTGCCGCTGCCGCTGCTGAAGGCTCATCTATCATCACCTGCGGCGTGATGAGCTTGCTGCGGCCGCGTGTCGCCTTGGCCTTCTTGCCGGTATCACTCTGCCCCGCAGCGGCGGCGGCGCGCGGTGCAGCAGGCGCAGCAGCGCTCTTGCGCTCTGACGCCGGCGCGGCGCGCTTGGTGCCTGTTTTGCGTTCCTTCTCAGCCTGCCCCGGCAACAGTGAGAGGGGGAGTGCGAGCCGCTGAGTGCTTTAACCCTAAGCAATGGAAAATGATGATGAATTGCTCAATTAGAGTGCGCTGCATTGGCAGTGTTGTGAAAGCTGTATTTCCTTACAGCAGTTTGCATATGAGTACAGTAGATGGTGCTCAGAGACAGGCCTGCCTAGCAACAGCAGCTGTAAAGGGTTAGCTAGTGTGTCGGGGGTATGACTCTGACCTCAACACCCCTGAACAAGAATCTTCCAGTACTGCAGTGCACGGCAGCTGACCTGCCTTGAACATGAAAGCTTGCAGCCACATGACTCGCTTCTAACCCTAGCCCTCACCGTCACCCTCACACTGTCAAACCCCAAGCCTTGACGCGCGGTGCACAACAGCTGACCTGCCTTTCAAGATCATAAAAGCTTGGAGCCACAGACACTCTTGACGACCCTGACCCCAGGTCAAGGCCTACAAATAATACATGTCTCTCATTGCACACTCAGGGCGACAGCAGTACTAAATTTGTCTTGTAAATTGCGGTCGCTACTCTGAGTCGACATTGCACCAACCCTGGAGGAGACAACGCAGCGAAGCCGTCAGTGCTACCACTGCATTGGCTCACCTTTGGCTTACTGTCGGTAGCTGGTTGTCGGTCCTCGTGCATGAACTTGCAGTCAGGCCTGCGCAAGCACAATAAAGTACAAGGCACTGTCAATGCACGGCACTGGCGAATCGTAACTCAAACACTAGCCCTAGCAGCGGACAGTGCTGACGCGCACATGGGTAGCACACACTGCACAACGGGGACAACGTGAGCGGTTACAGACGGGGGGCAGCTGCTGAGCGTTGGGACTGCAGGATCAGGTGCTTCAACGAGTTCAGAATGAGAATGGTGCACCACATGACATGCAAGCAAGGGCCCCCATCAGCGCACGGCACTGCAGGAGTAGTGAGTAGGTTCAAAGTATACGAACACTTTCTGCAACACGCCTCTAACCGTAAACTTCTGCACTGAGTCAAGGACTGGTACAAACTTCAATTTCATGCATGTGACTCGCCTCTGACAGCTGGCGCCGTCCCTGCACGGCTTGGCCAGCGGCTTCGCTGATTTTGGCGCTGACGCCGCCTTCGTTGCGCGCCCCCCGCCCCCCTCCCCGTGGTCAAACTTGCAGTCCGACCGCGTGCACGCCGCGCCGTTGCGGCACGCTTTCGCCGGCGGCCCCTTCCTCACCCCCTTCTCGTCGCCCCCCCTCGATCCCCCATGGGCAGCACCCGCGTCCCCCTTCGCAGCGCCCTTCGCTGCCGCTGGTGCGCGACCCGCATGTGCATACTGGCAGCCCTTCCTGGAGCACGCGGCCCCGAAGCGGCACTCCTTGACCGCTGCCGCGCCGCCGCTGCCGCTGCCGCCGCTGCTGCCGCCGCCGCCGCCGCCAGCAGCGCCGGCGCTTCCGTGGCCGTTGCTTTCTGCGGTCGCAGTGCCATCATCGCCACCACTGCTGTCCTTGCCTTTGCGCTTTTTCGCCGGCGCATCTGCCACTGCCCCACTGCCGCCAGCAGCGGCAGCGGCGCCGCTGCTGCCGTTACCGGCCCTGGTGGCGCTGCCGCCATTGTCCGCATCTTCGCCACCTTTGCTCTTCCGCTTCTTCTTCTTCTTGCGCTCTGCTGAGCCGTCATCAAAACCACCACCACAATCCTCCAACCCCTCATCGCCACCGCCGCCGCCGCCGCCGCCGCCGCTGCCGCTGCCGCCACGCTCTTTGGCTCCGCGCTTTTGCGTGCTGCGCGGCGGCGGCTGCTCGTCGTCGCCGCTGCTGCCGCCGCCGCCGCCGCCGCTATCGCCATCCGCGCCGCCATCCGATGCTCCGTTTGCCGCTGCGGCATCGGCGGTGGCGGAGAGGGGCTTGGGCGGCTCTGTGCGGTAGCGCTTCTTGCGGCGCTGCTGCTGCTGCTGCGCCTCGGCGCCGTCGCCGTCGCTGTCTGCAGCACTGGCGGCGGCGGCCGCAACGTGGCCATGGGAGATCTTCGGCAGGGTGCGCTGGCCGTCCTGCGTCTGCTCAGGGGGTAGGGTTAGGTTTAGGTTAGGGTTAGGGTTAGGTTAGGATCAGGGTTAGGTTAGGGGTAGGCACAGCGCGGCGCATGGAAACAGCTGGCTGGTGAATTTTTCGTTATCCCTATTATCACGTGGGCCCTTTGACGCTTGTCAGGAGCATTGCTGCTGCAGCTGCCGCCTGCTGCCGCACTGCCCACAGCCATCTGCGGCGGGCTAGCACAAGCGTCAGAGCTTGTCTGAGCTGCTCTCGGGGGCTTTGGTATTGCAGAGTGCGCCGACTGTGCTGCATCTGGGCGGCAAACGGCGCCAAGCGACTGTCTGGATCACACCAGCGTCAAAGTTGAGTTGGGCGACGTGGCAATGCGCTGCGCGTCGCGCGTACCCCATGATGTACCGCAGCATGAAAACTCAGCTGTCAAATGATGGGCTCTGTACGATCTGGAAGTACCGATGTCATGACAAACACCAGATTACCGAGTCAAGGAGATGCCTCGTGAGTTGTGCAGTCAGCTGTGAGGGCAGCAGTCGCGCAAATTCAGATCTCTTCGCGCATCCCAACACAGCGCTCGCCATGCAGTGTCATCGCAGGCGTACATCAACTTCAAGACGCAGCCACAGGAAGGTGACGCGCCTGTACACAGCCATGAATGCGCGCAGCTGCAACGGCGGTCCGCCTAGCGCAACGACGGCGTCGCAGGCGGCAGCGCACCAATCACAGCCTTGGGGGCGAGGCCGCGCGTGACCTGGGCACGACGGCACGCACCGCGTCCTCCGCCACCACGCTTCGTTGAAGAAGATGGGACGTAATTTGGATTTTTCACAATATACACTGGAATTACTGAAGGCACCTTGAGCTTGGGGAACAGCTTCTTCATCTTGCTCTCGTACTCCGCGACGCGTTCCGCGTCCTCCTCCACCGCCGCCGCCGGCGCAGCGCCGTCGCCTGCTGCGTGCTGCTGCTGCTCGCCCTGCACACCGAAAAAAAATGCATTTGACGTCGTTCAGATGTGGTCGCCATTGAAACACTTTCAGCTCGTCACATGACACGTAGATTTGTGCTTTGCAGCATCGATGTAAACTCATCTGGGCTTGTTCGCGCCCTGAGCGAGAATTGATGAAAGTACATTCATTGAGTGCGATGCTCAATGGATGCGGAGCCATACTGCCTGCCGTCAGGCCACGCCAGTGAGGCGCAAGCCAACGACTGCGCTGGTCATCACCACAGGGCGTGACGTGTGGCGCTCTCGTAGCAATCGTGGTGCGTGGAGCGCTGCTGCTGCTGCCGCGCCGCAGCCCTGCGCAATCTAACAGTACAGGCACATAGGCTGATTGTCGCTGAACAACGCTGCGGGCGTTTGCTGACGCGCGTTGGGACGCCGCTCTGCTGCCGCTGCGCGCTCACCCCGCTCGCTCAAGTTGCGCAGCTCGCTTGCGCGATGAAACTGGACAAGACGCAAGCCGGTCGTAACCGTGTCACTGCAGAGGGCAACGAGTTGCGCATTGAGGGCTGTGGGTGCCCGTAGCGTTGCTGCTGACATTCACATAGCAGTTGCGGGCTGCCTACGCGCGTGCGAGCAGAGCCGGCACACAAGGGTGTGCCTCTCGGCTCTCATGCGGTGAGCATGTCGTGCGCTGGTGCAGAAGCTGGAAGTCGTCAGTTTTGAGTTGAAGTTGTCAGGTCACGGCACCGATGTGATCAGGCAGCCGCGCAGCGTCAGCTGCACGAGCGCGGGCGCCGTGGTGAGCTCTCAATGGTGATGTAGCAAAGTTCAAGTACTTGTGTACTTGAAGTACATACTTTGCTCACTTACGCTGTCGTGAGTCCATTCAGCATCACCGAAGTTCAAGAACCAACTTCGCTCACCGGCGCGGAAGTGACGCCGCTAATAGGGCAGCCGCGCAGCGTCAGCTGCACGAGCGCAGGCGCCGTGGTGAGTCGCTTTCAGTGTTCATGTAGCAAAGTTCAAGTACACACTTCGCACCGGCGCGGAAGTGACGCCGCTGATCGGGCAGCCGCGCAGCACCAGCTGCACCACCGCAGGCGCCGTGGTGTGCTCGGCACTTGCAAGTTCAACACCCCTCATCCATTGGAGGCGACGTGTTGGAGTTGTAGCTTTTGCACGATCACGTTCACGCAGAGAAGCGTCGCTCCAATTTTCAATTACCAATTGTTGTCGAATCAACAAAAATTGAAGTAGTTGCGCTCACCGGCACGGAAGTGACGCCGCTGATAGGGCAGCCGCGCAGCGTCAGCTGCACGAGTGCGGGCGCCGTGGTGAGCTTCTTCACCTCGCTCCACTCAGACACGGCATTGTGGCCGAGGTCGAGCAGCCGCAGCGCTGCGAGCTCAGAGAGCCACACCGGCAGCTCTGATATCCTGTCAGGGTGGGGGGGGGGGGTTGGGGCATAGGGCCTGAGAATCACCGCCAACGCCACAGCGATGGTGGGACGGCGGTAATGGGCGGGCTTGACAGCAGCGGCGGCAGCGGCATGGGGCTCAAGAACCGGCGCAGCGCCGCAGTGGTGGTGGACCACTGGTGGTGATGGGCAGGCTTTACGGCAGCAGCGGCAACAGCAACAGCAGCAGCAGCAGCACCGCCAGTGAGGACAGCCGCGCGGACAGCCGCAGCATCCCATAGGGCAAACAGCAGTTGGCTACGACCTGATGCGAATGCATAATAAATGGTGTCGCAAGCATGACCAAGGGTCACCTGTAACTTAGGGAGGCAATGCTGCCGACCGAACGCGGAATGCCATGCGCTGCCAGGGAACAGAAACGCTGACCTTCATACGGACAATGCAGTGTATCGCAAAGGCGTACATGCACATGACGATTCGCAATTGGCGGTTGGCGGGAGCGGCGCGGTGGCGATGTGAAGGGGGTACAGTGGGTGAGGGGGTATGTATGGAAAAATGTTCGTGAACGGCCTGCTGCACATAAGCAAATGCAGGCAATCGCCATGAAGAGCACAGGGCGAGGCTTTGCTGAAGCTCATATGATTTCGTTTTGTCTTCAAAAACTGCATGATCCGCAATCCTCATTTAAGGCAAGTGCTGCGATGTCACTGTCGCAACATGATGCGTCTGATACCACATTGAGATTGCTGCTGGTTTGAAAACACGTGTGTTCGAAACTCAAGGCTCCTGCACCTATGCACCAATGGTGTTCACTGTTGCTTGCTAACCCTCATGCTAACCCTAACTCCAGCTCCAACTCTGTTTGCAGGTCCCGCAGCAGTACATGCTGGCGTGAAGCCCTCCAACCAGTGCCCACGATAACTTGAAGTGCAGAAATGCCTCTTGGTGTGGCGGCTGTAGAACACACGATGACTTCGTATGAAAATCACGTCACAACGCCGCGCAGTGGGCGCCCTTAAAGCATCGTGTGCTCAATCTCACAGCTCTGTAGCCCCTGCAGGTCAGCAAAGGCACCCAGGTGACTGTGAAAACAGCATTGTAGCTAGGCTTAGGCTTCGAGTCAAGAATCTCACAGCCCTGTGGCCCCTGCACGTTCAGCAAAGACACCCAAGTTCCAGCAAAACTAGTGTTGTAGCTAAAGTTAGGCTTCGAGTCAAGAATCTCACAGCCTTGTGGCCCCTGCACGTCCAGCAAAGACACCCATGTTACTGTGATAATATGGTTATTAGTTAGGGTTAGGGTTTGACTCGGACAATCAAGCCACAGCGCTCACCTGTTGTGAGCCAGCCGCAGCTCCTGCAGCAGCGCGCACGCGCTAAGATCGGGCCTTTCCGACAGGTTGTGTGAGAACATGGTTATTAATTAGGGTTAGGGTTTGAGTCGGAAACTCAAAGTCACAGCGCTCACCTGTTGTGAGCGAGGCGCAGCTCCTGCAGGAGCGCGCATGCGCTGAGGTCGGGCATCTCCGACAGCTGGTTGTGCGATGCCGACAGCTGTGCGCGCGCGTGCGAGGCGAGGGAGGGGCGGTGGTGATGAGCGCTGCTGATGATAGCTAGCCCTAACCCTAGACCTAACCCTAACCTAACCTATGAGTAGCTGCTACACTCAGAGCTTTGATGTGAGGAGCACTACCGTTGCACACGGCGGACAGCGGTGGTGTGAAGCACAACTTACTCTAACCTTAGCCCGATCTCTCACCCAAACCCCAGACCCTACTTCTACCCATAATCCACAAATGCTAGCTTGCCAATGTGAGCGACTGTAATGAGCGCTAGCGGCGTGCGGCGCAATGACACCAGGCTGGGGCACAGTACACGCGCTGATACTGATGGCGGAGCACTGGAGAAATTGTGGTGAGCGCTGATGCAGGCGTGTTGAGCGCTGCTGGAGGCGTGCTGAGCACTGATGTAGGCGTGCTGAGCACTGATGAAGGCGTGCTGAGCGCTGCAAATGGCGTGTTGAGCGAGGCATGTTGAGCACTGATGAAAGGCGTGCCGAGCGCTGGCTCACCTCTGTGAGCATGGCGAACTTGTCCAGGCCGCAGCAGCGCTCGTAAAAGCAGCGCTCACTACGCTCTGTGATGATCGCAGCAGCAGCGCTCGGCATTGCGGCACCGCGCCTCGCAGCAGCAGCATCGCGCTACGCAGCGGCAGCACCGCGCCTCACAGCAGCGCTCATCACAGCAGCAGCGCTCAGCATCACACCAACAGCAGCAGCAGCAGCAGCGCGCGCAGCGCTCCGCAGCAGCGCGCGCTCACCTTGGTGAGCATGGCAAGCTTGTCCAGGCCGCTGTCGCTCAGCGAGGCGATCGCGTTGTGGCTCAGCACCAGCGTGTTGAGCGCCGCCGCGACGCCCTTCTTCCACCACGTGCGCGGCACGGCGGCGATGGCGTTGTCGTTGAGCACGAGGACTTGGAGCCCGCGGAAGGCGCCGAACACGGCCGCCGGCACCGTCTTGATCTGCCGGAGGGGAACGGTTAGGGTGCCAAGGAGTTGAATTCCGTGCAGCGAAACAGAATCTTGCTCAGAGAGAGTGTGCTTCGATGTGCTCTTGTCAAACAGTCTGGTCATCCTGTGCAATGGTTCTCGCAGCATGTCTGCGGCAATGTGCTTCGGGCGCGGTGTTGACCAACAAGCTGTTCTCGGCGAGGGTGCCGCGGGGGTTCAGTGCAGCTGGGAGTGCGCGCTCACAGCTCGGTGAGGCGGGGCGTGGTGAGCGGCGCGCGCATGAAAAGGGAAGCCGTAATGATCAGCAAGGGGGGGGCTTGCTGAGCAGTGTGCACGATGCGCGCTCCCGACACTTGGCAAGACTGGGCACGCTGAGCACTGGAGTTCTACTACTGTCTGATGTGATTAACAAGCGTGCTCTAGAAGCACATATGATGTCATCTAGAGTTATCGTCAATGAGCAATTATACACTTTTGCCACGAGGCTGTAGTCTAGACCTATGCAGACTCTGATAGCAAGCTTGGCATCAGTGACCTGGCCACTGTAAGCGACAACTGATACAAAGTACATAGCCGTCAGCGAGAGTTGATGAAAAGGACACAAGACAGGCAGCGCGCATGGCTCACCTGGTTGTGAGCGGCGTTGAGCACGTTGAGGTCTGGCAGGCAGCGCACGCCGTCCAGACCCTCCCCCGTCAGCTCATTGTTGTCCACCTGGCGGCGGCAGCGACAACGCATGACAAGGTGATATGTAGGGTACACGTTTTGAAACATGCTGGAGGGACATTGAGCGCATGGCCAGGGTGTTGCTGGACAAGCGAGGATGAGATCCGCATTTGCGTCACTTACCAAATGGGTTAGGGTTGGGGTTGGGGTTAGAATTAGATTAGGGTTAGGGTTAGGGTTAGCAGGACGGTATGCCACATGCGCACGGTCCACCGGCACGCATTCGACGTGTGACAGGGTATTTCGAAGGTTGCAGAAGGGCAGTGGAGCTAACCCTACTCTAAGCCTTACCCTAGCTCCACCGTCACATGCTGGCTGCCGCAAAGCGGAAGTGGCGACAGTGGCAGATGAGCGACGGAAGTGGGTTATGCCTTAGCCGCGGAGCAGGCGCTGCTGATGCATACATGCATACATCCGTGAAGTACCCCACAAGAGCGTTTGAGCGAGTGCAGCATCCGCAGCACAGGACCGCACGCACAGCTCCGCAGGCGTGCGCGTATTGTGTGCAAGCGAGCGCCGCAGCTGCTCGCACGCTGTCGAAGCGGCGCACACGATCACCAGATAGTGTAGGTTATCAACATCACGATCTTAAACTGCGCGAACAGGTCAGCAGTGCTCGCCTTCAGGTAGCACAATCACCAGATACAGTACCCGACAACACGATCTTCAACTGCGCGCACAGGCGGCAGCGCTCACCTTCAGGTAGGTGACCAGCGTGCAGCCCTGCAGGGCGCGCAGCCGCTTGAGCTTGTTGCCGCCGAGCTCCAGGCGCCTGTGCAGCAAAAAATGAGGCAGCAGCGTAGCAGCCACGTAATGTGTACCGTTGATCAGCACCTCTTGCAATACCGTTGATCAGCACCTGTTGCAATACGGCGCTGTTGCACAATTAGGGCTACATGCCCGAGCTACAGGCGCCTGTGCAGCGCGGAGTGAGGCAGCAGCGTACTTAGCAGCGACGTGGTGCTACGGTTGATCAGCACCTGTTACTATGCGGCGCTGTTGCACAATTAAGGTTACATGCCCTGGTTGACGTTTGCACGTTCTTATTGAAGTGAAGTTTTGTTTGCGAGCTGCTCGAGATCAGCTCCACATCATTGGTTCAGGTGACTCAGCAATCCTCAACTGGCATGCATAAGTTTGCTATTGATGGTGCACACCAATATCATTAGCAAAAAAAGCAGGGTGTCGCAGATAGTGGCAAAGTGCTGTGCACGAGAGCCAGAGCGACGGTTTCACATCACATGCATGCTTTTAAACAAGTGGCGGGTGTTTTGCTGCTTTTCACAACCTGAGGAGGGGCGAATGGCAGGTATCGGATTCAGGGTGTTTAACGCGTTGTTTCGCACAGCAGCGGCTCCGCACACACTGCACATGCTGCCACTTCCAGGTACGCTGAGAGAGCTGCAACAGGCAGCACGGCGTGCTGTGAGACAGGGGCACTTCCAACTCTACCAAAGGTATGTGTACTATCTGGTCAGCCTCTCTCAACCAGGGTTGGGTTAGGGTTAGGTTAGGGTTAGGGTTAGGGTTAGGCACATGTACACCTCCGCCCGTCGCAGCACGTTTTTGGTGCGTCGCGATGGCCCCGCTGCACGAGACGCAGCCACTGGGATCGCTGCAAGCACGCGCGACCCCTGTTTGCAAAGGCGCTCTGCGAACGAACACGTCACTCGTACTATTTCAGTATTTCTTCCAAGTACTGTACTTCAATGGTGTGGCCTCGCGCTGCTATCTCGATGCGAGTAATTCAAAAAGTTGATTGCCGTCAACTGCGCGTTGCGACTTCGCGGCCGTTGGCATCGCGAGCGTCATAGCGCCTGAACACGCGAGACAGCTGTCATGGCACGCAAGGCTAACAGTGCCCGCTCCAAAGATGTCGAAGCACTGTGCAGCCGTATGCCCGCTTCAGTTGCTGGGGCGCTGTCGGCGAGTACCTTACATTTTTGTTTCATGCTTGTGGTGGTAGTTGACTGCATACATCAACCCATAGCCAAACTGACATCCAGGCTGGTGCGCTCAAAGCGTTTGACGGCATGACAACTCGTAGTATGGTTTGTTGTTTGCGGTGCTCTGCGGGATACAAAACTCAGTCCTTCAAGAGATGTTTCGACCTGGATCGGCGCTATGTACTGGTTTGGGTGATGTTAATAAGATTCAGTGCTGGTAACATAACAGGAACACGGAACCAGCAGTCATCACACACTTCTGCAGCGCACATGCGCCCAAGGCGACACACGTGTGCTTCGCACGTAGCCCGCTAAAACCCGACTGACTGGGCGGTATGGATTGTCCTGAAAACGGGTAATTATTGTAAGCAAGAAATTGCCAGCCTTCACCCATCTACTCAAGCTATGCGGAAGAACACAGGGAACCGACAACAATTTGGTGTCAGCTCTCCCAGCATTTCTAACACCGAATACAGCTTCTCGATTCAAATTACAGTCTTGTGCTGCAGATTCAGCAGCTGCATGCGCCGTCGCATGACATTGCTATTGTTGAAGACACACAAAAAAATCAGAGGCGTGCCCTGAAACTGATTTCGTTGCCAAGTTCTGCACTCTGCACCTTCAATGTAGAGAGTAACGCACGTGCTAGCTTGCATTCATGCATCACGCGGAGCATAATCAACATCTCCGTGCCACCAAAAAAATGCACTCATCTACTGTACCTGAGAGAAGGCAGCTGCAGAGTTTCGATCTTCTCTATCTTCCTCCCAACCAACTTCAGCTCCGTGCATTCCGCTGCACTGACAACGCCAAGCTCCTCCAGAACCTTCTCGGTCGTAAGTTTCTTGATTGCAGGAAGGCTCATCGTGCGCCCAGCCTGCGATGCCTAGCAAAAGCCTGGCCTCGCGCAACCGCAAGTAGGAAGTTCAAGTACTTAGTTCAACTTCAAGTCGGGGACCAGGATACCTGAGTGGTTGCAACTTTTTGTGTTCCATTGATGGGGGTGGCCAATCGATCAATAATCATGACAACATCACAACAATACGTTTCAACAGTGCAAGCAGCTGTGCAACTGCAATGCATCCTGCAGCATCATTTATCGTGATGCATTAGCAGCGTCTGGGAGCAGTTGCATGCATGCAGCCAGCAGGCAGACGGATGGAGCAAACATTGAACCACAATGACACTGCACGGCGGAGTACGCTATGCTGTCGTATATTGAGCTACATCCAGGCCACCACCACGAGCTGCAATGTCAAAGCGGTGCACGGTGGCAAGGACGCTGATGCCCCGCTCCTACACGTGTGTTGCGTGCCTGGAAGGCAACGCTGCTGCACTGCGTACTATCGGACCAGCGGGCGCGTTGTGATGATTGTATTGACGACCACCTGTGTGTGCAACGATGTGTGCTGTCGTAATTTCTGATTTGTCTGTGCGCCTTCCCAAGCTACAAAGGTGCGCATGCATGGCCGCCGCTGCACTGAGCAAAGGCAGCAGCTAGCACGAGACTCAACATACCGGATGCGCGCACCAAGTAATGGCACGACTGGTCTAATGAATGCCGCGCAGAGCAACCCCACGTTCCCATGCTGCTGGTTGCTGCAGCCAGGAAGCACATGCTGGCAACCCCTTAAGTGTCGATTCGAGCGTCTTCGCTACAGCTGCGCCATGCTGTGCGCACTTCAAGTACCAAGCGCAACGTCCGCTGCTGCAGCAGCACGCAATGCGTTGCGCCTCAGCGGCAAGAGACTGCTCGTGCGCCGACACCAGCGCAAATTTCTTCGCGATGCTGTGGGAACTTTAAGCGCCAAGCGCGCGGCGGCAGCACACAATGCACCTCCGCTCAGCGGCGACGCACTGCGCGCCCGCAGACAGCTGCGCGCCTTCTCTATGACGTTGTGCGCTCCTACAGCACATCAGCCGAGCAACACGCCAAGCCACAGAACCAGCAGCAGCGCGCCACTTCCATGATGCCGCGCGTTCCCAAAGAATCAGGCGCAACACGGCGAGCAACAGCACCGGCAGCAGCGCGCAGCGAGCGCATCACGGCTCAGCGGCGGCGGCGGACCACGCGCGCGCAGACAGCAGCGCGCACTTTCCATGATGCCGTGCGGTGCATCTCGAAAGAATCAAACGCAACACGCCGAGCAGAAGGAACCGGCAGCAGCGAAGAGCACATCAAGGCTCAGCGGCGACGGCCCGCGCGTGCGCAGACAGCAGCGCGTCGTACGCGCGGATCAGCGCGCCGCGCACGGGCGCGCTCTTGTGGTACAGCTGCAGCTGCAGCTCCTGGTACTGGCGCCGCCCCTCTGCCGTCTCCACGCGGATGGGCGCGGGGTCGCAGCCGAGGTCGCCATCGAACCTGAAGATGGCGCACGCGGGGTGTGTGTGTGGGGGGGGGGGGGGCATCAGGGGGAAATGTAAGCTACTGTTGAAGTTTTGGCGTTAGCGCTGCAGCGTTCAAAAGCGCCGATTGTTGGCAGCTGCTTGCCTGTACTTGCTGTGCGTGTGCGTCATCACGTGCATTGTGGAATGGTCTTACACGCGGTGTCACGAGTGGCCAATGACTTGCGCAGGTCTCTGTACCAGTCGCAAAATGGCTAGGCGCCGCCGAACTGGCTCGCCAGCGCACCCACTGCAAGCCCTCTGTGGCCTCCACAACGCCTGAATACAAGTCAAATGCCGCAGGCAGAGCGCAGGGCGAAATCTTTTGAGCCTGCACTGACGTTCTGCAAATCCAAGCATGAACTTCAATTGATACTTGAAGTTTGCACTCGCGCCTGCGACAGCAAAGGCCCGTAGCAGAAGTTCGCCCCCTACCATCAAGCACAATTACTGATTCAAAGTGCATACATATTGTAGATCTACTGTTTCAGAGTATGTATACATAGAGATGGCACAAGCGCCGTGCGCCACTCACGCTGTCAGGTCGTATGGCGACGCGCGCATGTCTAGCTGGCGCGCTGCCAGCGCCACCTCCAGCGCATCGACCACAATCTCGGAGGGCACGTAGGGCGCGGCCTTCATGGCCCACTGCGGCAGCACACGTGACAGCGAGCGTGGACGCTCTGAGACTGCGGCGCAGGGGCGAGGCCCAGTGCAACAGCACGCGCACGATAAACAGGAGAAATGGTGCTCTCCATTAAAAGGCTGCACGCACGCACACAGCTAATTGCGCGCCAAGGCAGTGACGCCTTATACTTTGAGCCCCGAGAAATGAAGCCCTCTGCAAACTTTGAAGTATAGAAGTAAATACAGGCAGGCTTTGCTTATGAAGCCGGGTCCCCGTCAGTCTGAGAGTTGGATTGCCGAGCATGGTCAATCAGGCACAGTTCAGTTGCCGGTGCGCTGTCTGTGCACCTTCAAATCAGCAATCTGCGTTTGATTAGCCCACTCAGCGCTGAGGTCCAAAGGTGCTTCCAGAGCCTTGCCTTGACTGGCTCTCAAGGCATTGCAGAATGCTGTCGCCGAAGCACGGCGTTGCAGCCTAGCACTTCAAACGGCGAGCTCTGTCGGAAGCACACGCCTATCTCTGAAACACGACGTTGCAGCCTAGACACTCCAAGTGGCAAACCCTGCAAGAAACAGAAGCCTGTCTCTGAAACGCGACATCGCAGCCGCCAACCTCTTGCGGCGACGCCCTCTGCCGCGCGCGCCTTCAGCAGGCCCATCGCGGCGTGCACGCAGCCGGGCTGCTCGAGCCACAGCGCTGCAGCCTACTAGCACTCAAGGAACGCAAGTCTGTCTCTGGGAAAACACACGGCGCGTCGCAGCCGAGCACTTCAAACGATGACCTCTAGTGCGCACGCGCACCTTCAGCAAGTCCATCGCGGCGTGCACGCAGCCGGGCTGCTCGAGCGCGGGCTGCGCGGCGCGCGTGGGCGCGTGCGCGTTGAGCGGCGCTGCGCCCTTTGCGAAGAAGCGGTAGGCGTCGAAGTGCGTGCACTGCAGCGCGCCGCGCGCGCCCGCGGCGGCGTTCAGCTCGCGCTGGCTCACGCGCAGCGGCAGGGCCTGCGAGGGGGCAGAAGCCGCAGCCGCAAAGGTCATGAAACATGCAGCATGCTAGAGAAACACGCTTCCAGAAGTACGCTTCAACTCTGAAGTACTCATTTTGGTTACTACATGTCATTACAAGCGCTCAAAGTGTTTGGAGTTGAGGAATACACTGTGTCTGCGCAAACGACGCGCGCAGCGGCAGGGCCTGCGACAGGGGGGCAGAGACCGCGGCCACGAAGATCATGAGACACGCTTCACTGACACACTTCCAGGATTACTTCAACTTTGAATTACTCAGTGGTTGCATATCAAATATCGCGCAGGTCACGCTGGCGGGCAGGCCGGGGGACGCCGGGCCCCCTGGGTGGCGCTGTTGCCGCATACTTACAGGGATGAGTCGTGCTCTCATAATGATGAGTCATACTCAACGAGGTGAGTCGTGAGCTGCGACGCGACGGCGCATGGAGATGCGGAGCATGCGCATCAACCCGGTGCTGCATGAACGCCTCGACCTACTCGCAACTCCAAAAACAGACATGAAGGCCAGCAGGTCCGTACAGGGTGTACTGCGAGTCCACTAACTGCAGGTATTGTGCAAGTGCAGCCGCTGTCGATGGTTACATGTACGTGTATGGGACACGCAAACAATGACAGCAGCGCTCAGCAACGTGCTGTGGCACAACAACAGCTCTGACGCGAGCACAGTGCAAGGCTCGCACGAAGCGCGAGTTCAATGAAGACAGCTCTTGAACCTAGGGACTTCTGGCGACCTTGCGTATGGAGCAACACTAAGTAGTCCATGCCTTTCACAGACACCATTTTACACCAGTGACAAGCTCCCAAAGTGGACACGATAGTGCGGGCCTTACTCGCTTGCGCCACTGCACTTGCTTTAGAAAGTCACACCATTGCTCATCCAATGCATGTGCATCATGCCAGCACTATGCCAGACAGGCATGAAGAAGCACGGTACAGGGTTACAACAACAATGTGATCTTGGTGCACAACGTTCTCTCCCGCCAGCACTACGCGCACACATGTCCAAAAACCCTGCGATCCTCCGACTGCACCGCTGCTCGCCTGATGCTTGTTCACTCCGCCGTCGCCGACGTCGTACAGCATCGCCCACTCGTGGAGGCCGAAGCACAGCAGGTGGGGGCGCCGAGACGCCGTGGCAGCGAGCAGCGCGCTGTTCCAGCGCAGCGCCGCAATCTGCTTTTCCGAGCAGCCGCGCGGGTCGTACACGCCGCTGCGGCCGCTGCTGCTGCTGCTGCCGTCGCCGCTTTCGTCAGTGCTGCTGCTGTCGCTGCTGATGCTGTTGCCGTTTCCGTCAGAGCTGCTGCTGTCGCCGCTTCCGTCAGTGCTGCTGCTGGTGCTGCTGCTGCTGCTGCTGCTGGCATCATAGTGGAAGCCCTTCTCGGCCAAGAGCGCGGCGCGCCCGCGCTGCGTAGCGGTGCATGGCGCCCAAGGCGCACCCCTTCAGGTAAGAAGAAGTCAACTCATTATGAATATGAATGTCGGTGCATAGTGCCCAAGGCGCAGGCCTACAGGTAAGACGTCGACTCAACATATGTGTGTGTGTGTCCAGCGTAAGGGGCTTGATGTGTGTGAGCATCTGCACACTTGTAAACTGGGCTTGGTGACAACAAAAAGCGCTGCAGCGTCGTGCTGAAGCAGCTGACCAGTTAGCAGGTGTGCAAGTCGTGTTCTACAGGTCGGGAATCATTGCAACTTGTGTGCCTCATGTGAGATGGCCTGGATTTCACAGCGTTGCAGTTACAAACTCATACAAGGACATGCGAAAGCACAAACACTCAAAGGATAACCTACAAGGTTTACAAGTGCTATACAGCGGTGACTGTCGCAGACTCACCAGGTCTCTGGACCGAACGCCCAGCAGCCTCACGTTGCATCCAGGGGAGTAAGGCAGCAAGGACCTCGGCTTGAAGCCGTAGTAATGAAACAAGAAATTGTAGATCGGGTGAGCATCGAATTCTATGCTGCCAGTAGCAGCCTGAAGCACAGGGCCGATCAAGTTATTGAGCCTTGACCTATGTTTGCCAGCGGCTTCTCGCCACTCGTGCTCCTGTAAAGTCGCCACAACGCCACCCCTCTGCTGGTTTGTTGCAACCTCTGTTGCGACAAGGGTTGCGGCTTCTTGTGATGCGACCGATGTCAATGTAGCGGCTGCAGCTGCCAGGTGTGCGTTGCTAGCGAGATGAGTGCTCAGAGCAGCAAAAGCTCGTGCGCTGTGGCAGCACACACTGAAAGTTGCCACCATGGCAAGGGCACGCCCCCTGCCGCACATGGGCCAACACACACCAAGTATTAACTTCAAGTGAAAACAACTTCCGGTCAACATCAACTTCAAGTCACTCGACATGCATCAACGTTCAGCTTCATGCATGGTGGCTTCGGCGGCGTGTTGGCTAGCGATTGCCAAGGCCTCACGGTTTGTCGGTGTATCAAGCTCTGTAGGCATCACACAATCCGCCAATGCTCCGATGCAACAGCTGGTAGTGGCTGTCGTACGCCACTACTGGGCACAGAGTGCCGCTTCGGGAGCAGCGCAGTTCTCAGCAGATGGCGTGGCAACCTCGCGTACGAGATATTTGGGCCAGGCTGGCCCATTATGGGGTTCCGTCATCCGCCCATTTCAACCTTGTCCTGTATGTTGAGCATGCAGCCATGCATAATTGTTTGCCACATTGACACTGCAACGGGAGGTTGCCCGGTGTAACGGCCCATCACATGAGAGCAGTTGCTATTGTAAGCTCTTTATAATGGCTCGTTTTCAGAGCCTAAGAGCTTGCCAAGCGTGCACAAGTTTGTGTCTTGACTTTGAGCACTCATAATTGGTCACGTCCAGATCTGCTAAGTTAACAAAGTCTATCTTTAGGTAAGCTTTGAAGCGCGCATGCACCTTGAAGAATGCGCCTGTGCATATGCCGCTCATGTTGCGCACGGCGCCAAGCCTGAAACTGCACCCAAGCATACGTGCACTGTGACGTACTGAACCACAGACGAAGAACACATCCTTTTTAAAGTCCACTGTGCTAATCAACTGGTGCATCTTGATATGATGGTCACGCATGCATAATTCAAGCAGTAAATGCAATAAATCACAGCTGATCATGATGACGGTGGCGACTAAAGCACCCATTCGCCGAGCGCACAGCAGAAGCAGCGACCTGTGTACAGACAAAGTCGACTTGTAGAGCAGCGGCCAATGCCAATGCGGCGACTTGCAGCAAGCACGCACTCTGCACACAGACAAAACAAAATAGAGTGCAGGATGTTTCATTCCAAGGCAGCAGCAGATAGCATGCTTCTAGGTGGTCGGAAGGGCAGCAGCAACAGCATCAGCAGATGCAGCTCCCGCAAGACGTGCATCGCAATACTACAAGCTTGCACAGCACTGGTGCATTCCAGTCTTGCGCACCTTGCGCATGACCTGCGCGGCAGCGACCGCTGAGCACTGCAGAGACGCATGTCACCCTGAACCTTTCGGAGCGTACTCTGTTGCAGTGGTGGCTGCAGTCGATACGCTGCACCGATAAACAGTTGCTGTGCAGGCGCCATCATGCCGTTGAATGGACTAAATCATCGCACAGGTGGCGCGGCAGGAGCGCGCGCCATCGCGTGCAACCGGCTTCAGTGCAGAAGCAGCATTGCGCGCCGTCAAGCCTGCTGGCGGCGGACGACGAGGCTGCGGAGGGTCACCACCCTGCGCCTGCTACGTGCTGCTGCAATAAAGCGCGCGCGCGCGCGCATGTGCGGCGCTGACATCAGCCTCCAGTACAACCGTGCGACCAGGTGCTGCCAACACGGACTGCATGCATCTTGGTATATTGAAGTATACCTGTATGCCACTCGTCGTACAAGCGCGCCGATGCGCCTGGCCCCGCTCATCGCCGGCGCCCTCTTCACCCGAGCTGCCGCTTGCTGGCACCAGCAGGTGCAGCAGCCGCGGCCAGCGTCCTTGTGGCGGCGGCCGCCAAGCGCAGCGACGACGCGCAGTGCCGTTCACTGGCAGCCAGCAATCGCCACATCTGAGTAGGGGCGACCGTCGCGCGCTGTGGCTCAGGGCACCGGCTGGGTAAGAGCATCACTCGTATCGCAAGCGCGACCGCAATATGCATACGCGGCTTCAGCTAGATCTGTGCGCTGCGGCTTGCGCACCCATGACACTGTGCACCAACCGCGAGCCCGGAAGCCGTTTTGCTTGCGTGGGGCCGCCCACAATGCGGTTGCGTCCGCGGCGTTGCTGCGGCACGACCGGAGGGGAGGTGCTTCAGCCGCCGCGCCTCAGTACAGCGGCGTGTGCGCGTGCGGCCTCGCGAACCTGTGCACCTACCGAAAGCCCCAAAGCGGTGCTGCTTGGGTGGGGCCGCTCATAGTGTGCGCGGCGTTTGCGGCGTTGCTGCACGACCGGAAACACTTCAGAACAGCGGCGCGCACACGTTGCGCTGCCCCACGCCGTCGAAGGCAAGCGCGGCGTAGCTGACGCGCGCGCCGTCGGCAGTAGTCGTCGCCAGCACGGCGTGCTGCTTGCGTGGGGGCGCTCACGGTGCGGCGCGGCGGCACACTACCGGAGAGGGGATGCTTCAGCCGCCGCGCCTCAGAACAGCGCCGTGTACGCACGGCGCTGCACCTACCGAAAGCCCCAAAGCGGTATTGCTTGGGTGGGGCCGCTCGCAGTGCGGGTTGCGTTTGCGGCCGTCGCGGCACACACAACTGCAGAGGAGATGCTTCAGCCGCCGCGCGTCAGAACAGCGGCGTGTACTCGTGGCGCTGCCCCACGCATTCGAAGGCGAGCGTGGCGTAGCTGACGTGAGCGCCGTCGGCGGCGGCCGTCGCCAGCACCGCGGCCTTGCCGACGACGCCCTGCATGCGCACAAAGGCGGCGAGCAGGCGCGGCGACAGCGCGTCGCCCGCGGCGCACGCGAGCACCTGCGCGCGCGCGAATGGCAGATGTGAATGTCAGATTTGAGGGGGGGAGGGGGGACTTTCTGCTTTGAGAAGGGAAGGGTGGACACTCTGCGTGTAGATTTGAGAGGGAAAAACACTCTGCATGTGGGCGTCGGTGCTGAGAGATCAATGGCGGGGGAAAGAGGGGGCGGAGGGGGGGTGGCGGGGGGGGGTATCGGGGCTGAACAATGTGCGTACGGCTGGCTTGGCAATCAAAGGCCTTGCTACCAGGCAGCCTTGCTGACACAGATGTGACGCATGCGTGAAGTGCGGACAGGACAGGGCAACTGTGGGGCGCTTCACAGTTGCGAGCACTGACACACGGCGCGCATCATGCCATCAGGTTCCATCCCCCACGTCATGATGTTCGCGCTGACGCTCGCGCAGTCTCGTTCACCACGATTCACCACTTGCAAAGCTCCACAAGGCGCGTGCTATGAGACTTGCTTGTCAACAAATGGCTCACGAGTGAGTCATGACGTGTGCCGCTACGTCACTTTCTGTGCTCAACACGCCTCTCACACACACTTCTTGAACGTACTGTGCATTCACGACAGGGAGATCACTGCACCAGCAACGTGGGCCAGCGGCTGTTGCCTGCCAGCAAGCACCCCCCGCCAACAGCGGGCCAGCGGCCTACCCGCCTGGGAGTACCAGGGCTAGGGTAAACCCCCTATGTAGGGTTTGAGTGGTGCTCACCCCGGCGAAGCTGTGGCAGAGCTGCGGATCGCGCTCGTACGCGACCAGGTGCGCGCCTGTGCCCTCAAACAAGCACCCCCCTCAAGCAAGGCACAGCGCCCTACAGTACCGCTTGGAGCTGATGCTTCACTCTGCGGCTACACCTCTGCAATAGAGCTAGGGCTTGTGCGGCGCTCACCCCGGCGAACCTGTGGCAGAGCTGCGGATGTGCGCCCGTGCGCTCAAACAAGCACCCCCCTCAAGCAAGGCACAGCGCCCTACGGTACCGCTTGGAGCTGAAGCTTCACTCTGCGGTTACGCATCTGCAATACAGCTAGGGCTTGTGCGGCGCTCACCGCGGCGAAGCTGTGGCACAGCTGCGGATCGCGCGCGTACGCGACCAGGTGCGCGCCGTACAGCGCGCCGCTCGTGACGTAGTACCCCCGCGCCCACAGGTCGTTGAACACGGAGCGCTGCGCGCGCGCCTGAGCCGTGCGCTCAACTTCAATCTCCTCTTCCAGCTGCGTCGCGCTGACGCGCTGCGCGGGTTTGGTCCCAGGCGGACCGCTGAAGTGAGGGGGGGGGGGGGGGGGGGAGGCGCGTATTGTTCAGCTAGATGGTGGAATCAAAAGAGTTTGTGTCACTGCAGGGCAGGAAGCGCGTCTTGCCACCATTGAGGCACTGTGAAGCATGGTTCTGGAGCATCGCTTGAGAGCGCGTGTACCTGCAGGCGTGCCCTGCTGAACTTGCGTGTTGTCAATGGGGTGAAAGGCGCAATGCCAAAGGCAGCCACCGCAAGCGAGCATTCAATCGGTGCGTCTGCAGCGATCTGCTGTGGCATCAGACACGACGAAGAACGCAACGCACGGTCCGTAGAGCCGAGCACTGTTGCACGTGGCAAGCCGAGGAGGCGTGCAGTTGATAATTACATCTCGCTGCAACCGGTTCCCTGCTGCCGTGTCCCATCCGCAATGCGCTCGCTGCTGCGCGTCTGCAGGGGCGGCGCGCGCAAGGCGCCGTCGAAGTTCGCTGCTCTGAGCACTGCGCATCGCGGCCGCCTCATGTTCACAACAGCGTTTACGATCGAGCTGGTCTCACAATGTGCGCTTGCCGTGAGAGAACTAGTAGCGCACGCGGCGCGCCATCAGAGTTCGTGCTCTGAGCTTTGCGCACCGCCCTCGCACATGTTACACTTCACATTGAATTGCTAAAAAAGTGACCTTCAAACACCAAGTTCAACAAGTGATCTTTGAACCCCACTTCACTTTCCAACTATTCAAGTTCATGTATACAAAACACGACGGCGGGCTCGAGCGCGCTGGTCTCGCGGGATGCGCTTGCCGTGATATAACTGGCAGCAGTGCTCAGGTCGCTGAGCACGCGACACTCACCGGTAGACGGCCACCCAGCCCTCGGACGCGGCCAGCAGGGCCTGCTCAGGCATGAGCACGGCCGGGAAGTTGCTCGTCGACGCGGCGTTGGACGCAGGCATGACGCCTGCGTGTAGTTCAAGTGCAATGCGCGCGCAGGGTATGTATGTACAAGGTGGGTATCGCTGTAGCGGCTTATGCCTGCAGGGCAGCGCAAGTGCGCGTGGAGCGATTGTGTGCTGTGCGGTAGAGTGTGCGCGTGAGCACGGCCGGGGAGTTGCTCGTAAGCGCGGCGTTGGACGCGGGCATGACGCCTGCACGGGGTAGTTGAAGTGCGATGCGCGAGGCAGAGTGCGTACAAGCTGCGGAACAGGCCTCGGAATGTGTATGTTTTACGAAGCGTCCAGGGGGAAGAAGCGGCACGCGCATCGCTTCTTGACGGGTACCGTCCAGCAAGTGTAGGCACGTAGCTGCAGCAGAGTACCAGCTGGTAGGCTAGCATAAAAGGCGTTGGACGCGGGCATGACGCCTGCGCGGGGTAGTTGAAAGTGCGATGCGCAAGCAGAGTGCGTAGAAGGTGGGTATCGCTGCAGCGGCAGATGCCTACAGGGCTGCGTCAGATGCGTGCGGCGCGCTCATGCGGAAGATATTGCTCCACTTACTGATGCCTGCAGGGCAGTGCCAGTGCGTGGAGAGTGTGTGTACGGAAATTTCTCTCCCTGCAGTGCCTGATATTCGCAGGGCGCTGCAAACTGCGTGCAGAATGTGCATACAGCAGGTAGGTGATGCTGTAGTAAAGGGGACAGAACGAAGACGGCTCGCCGAGCTGAGGGAGCGCAGCGGTGCGACACAGAACGAAGACGACTTGCAGAGCTGAGAGGGCCCAGCAGTGCGACGCCAGTGATGTAGCAACCAACAGTACCTCGCCTCAAATGGTGAATGGGCCTAAGGAAGTGACCGAGAGTCGTGGCACGGCGCAAGCCGGCCACACGCCACGCCTAAGCTCATAAGAAGAAGGAGTCATAAGTGATGCAAAGTGCCTATTGTAACCAATTGAAGCTGCCGCCAAGGATCGTCGACCGCAGTCAAGGCTGGCTGCTTCGGGCATAGAGACGACAGTCGCATGCGGCACAGTCTCCGTGCTGAGGACTATGCATGGAAGCGCACATGATGTCATGACATCTGTCATCCGCCGCTGCACTGCGCTGCATCAACAGAGCTTTCAATCAGAGTTCAGCCCACACGCAAGCAATTATTCACGTGAAGCACACAGTGGGGACCTATCGCCGTATTTGTGACTTGTGTATCGCCATGTGTATTTTACTTTACATACTGTATGCGCACATGGTGCTCAGGCATGATGTGTCCTTAGCACCTTGCCCATCACCAACACCGCATAGTCAGGTAGTAGACCTGCAAGTGACCAGCCGCCAAGGCATGGCCTCAAAGCAAGTCTGCTCCAAACCGCTGAGCGTTGTGGTGTTGGCACTCATAAGAGTCAACTCTGCATTTGCAGTGCTTCAGTGTGCTCCTCCTCATGTCGTCCTCAGAATAGAGACATTTTTTGCTGTGGCAAGAAGAGTTTTTTCACATCATAACATAAACCGGCAACTGAGAGCTGTTGGCGACCTGATCAATATCATCATATCAGCCAGAAGCTTCAGAACCTCAACCAGGCAAGACAAGGTGTTGAACTCTACAGCACTCTCCAAATGGGTGCTGCCTTCGCTGCCAACATCGCCGTCCAGCAAACTGCTCTCAAGTTATGGCAGCTGATGTTAGAAAACCTGCATGGGTTTGTCAATGGCGCAGCCTGCTGACTGTGCTTACCAACGGGCGAGGCCAGTATCCTGTGGCGACACCTGAGCTGCGTCGCTGCCTCCCTGTCCCACACCATCACCCTCCCTGAGCACAGATGTACCGCCAGTGGCTCAGCAGCAGCAGCAGCAGATGCGGCCTGTTCAGGCGGCTCTTGCGTTGCCATGACATTGGCCAATTGCAGAGCTCTTTCATTTGGCAAATCTCACGAACTTCAACGCGCCGAGTTCAAAATCGAACCTCAAAATCAGATCCCCGAGCGAGGCGAGGACACCAGGGACTGAGGGTGGTATGGTGGGTGGGGGCGCCTTCTGAAAGCGTTATCCTCTGCTCCCTGCACTCAACGCGCCTCAGGGGACAGCAGGTGCTTAGGTTTGGCAGATCGTTGACTCTCCAGGTGCCAGTTGGTACATAGCGCAACAAAAGCGGCGCTGCAGCCATGCAGCAGCAGGGGCAGCAGAACGACCTTCCTTTGCCGCAGTGGCCCCCGCCGGAGCAACTGGCGGCACGGACGGGAGTGCTCAGAACCGGTCAACCCCACAGGCCCATTGCAGCGCAGCCTTCTCAGCAGGAAGAGGCGCAACAGCAGCTGCGGCAGATTCAGCTGCAGCAGCAGGCGCTCTTGCAGCAGCACCAACAGCAGCAGCAGCAGCAGGCGCAGCAGCACCAGCAGGAGCAGCAGCTGGCTCAGGCTGGCGCCCAAGCTCAACAACAACAACAGCAGCAGCAGCAGCAGCAGCCAGGCAGCAGGCGTACACAGCTCCCCGCGGACATGGCGCCGCTGCTGACGGAGTTCAGGGCCTACTGCGAGCACGTCGTGGCGGAGGACCCCTCGCAGTTCGAGAAGCTGCAGCGCCTCCGCGGCCACCCCGAGATGCTCCTCGGCTACGCCCAGAAGTGGCGCCTCAGCAAGCTGGCGCGCGCGTGGTCGCAGACGTGCGGGCGCCCGCTGCCGCCGCTGCCGGAGTTCATGCAGCGGCAGCGCGCCGCCACCGCCGGCGCGCCCGCGGTGGACCTGACGGAAGACGACGGCAGCGCCGCGCGGCACGCTCTGAAGCGGCCGCTGCCGCCCGCTGACGGCGGCGGCGGCGGCGGCGGCGCAGCTGCGGCGGCGGCGGCTGGCGGCGCCAACAGCGCGCTGGGCGCGCCGTTTGGGGGGGGGCGCGCGCTGGTGAACGGGGGCGCGGAGGCGCAGCAGCGGACGGCGGATGTCATGGCGATACTGAAGGTGAAACCAAGATGACCGTTTGCTGTCTCGTTGTGACATTGCGTGAGCGTGGACCATCACCAACAGCTGTGGCCGCTGAAGCGCCGCTGCTGCCGCTCAATCAGAGCAGATCACAGGCTGTGTTGGGGTCTTAACGCCTGTTGCTGGGCTCTTGGACACCCAGGATGCCATGTTTGCGCAATCTATTCGCCATGAGCTTAAACTGCTGGCGGTGCTGAGGCCTGATCTGCCGTGGTCTGGAGTTGCTGCTTGTACGAGTACGGAAAGATAAGCGGCGCCACTGCAAGCGTACCCTTTGCGCTCCAATGTCAGGACTTAATATGTAGATGTATCTGGCCCGGCAGGCACAAACTAATGGCGAGCAGACAAATTCTTCTTTTGCGTCTTGATGCCAAGGGATTGCTGGCGCAACCCGCACACCACCTGAGCAGGTGAATGCAGGCAGAGCCATGCTGCACGCGCCGGAGCCGGCGACATGCACGCATCACGCATGCTGGCATCGCCAGCATCGCCGACAGCAGCGGCAGTCTGCGCGCTGGCACCAACACGTTTGTCTGACGAGGCTCTCTAACTCGCGCCAACTACGTTATAACAGCAAAACCTTGTTTAATTTAAGATATTATCTTGAAGGGCGTAGCCTTTATACTTTTTTTTTAAAATCGAAAATGGTATTTTGATAAAGTCAAGAATGGTTTTTCGATAAAGTTTGTAATCAGTTTTTACTTGCACGCTGACGCGCCGCCCATCGCGCGCCGCGCAAACGCGCAGGCGCGCAGAGACGAGCAGTTTGCGGCGGCGCTGGCGGCGGCAGCGGCGCCGCAGCACGCGCAGGCGAGCCAGCATCACCGACAGCAGCCGCAGCCTGCGCACTGCCAGCACCACGTCTGCTTGACAAGGCTCTCTAAATTCGCGCCGACGCACGCTAACCCGCTGCCCACCGCGCGCTGCACAACGCAACGCGCAGGCGCGCAGAGACGAGCAGTTTGCGGCGGCGCTGGCGGCGGCAGCGGCGCCGCAGCACGCGCAGGCGAACGCGCAGTACTACAGCCAGACGGGGCCGCAGCTGAATCTGGGGGGGGGGGCGTCGCTGCTGGGCAATGGGGGGATGGCGGGCGCGGCGGCGGCGGCGGCGGGGGCGTGGGCGCTGCACCAGCAGCAGCAGGCGCAGCAGCGGCAGCAGCAGCAGCAGCACCAGCTGCTGTACGCGCCCAAGCGGCAGAAGAGCGAGTATGAGGAGGACGAGCCGGGGTGCGTCACGCTGACGCTGGTGTCGACGACGCACTTCACCGCCAAGGTGAGCGCGCGGGGGGCTATGAAGTGGGGGAGTCTCCTGTAGTAGTTTTGACCATTTCACGCTGTGAACCCCCTTACGATCAGCGTTGAGCACTTAACCTCAATAATCTGTGTGTGGGGGGGGAGGGGGCAGGGGCGAGCCACCTGTTGGGGAGAGTCCACCTGTTGCAGATCTGAATGCGAGCGCTGCGAACTCCCCCATGAGCAGCGTTCAGCACTTAACCTCAAGAATGAGGAGGGGGGAGTCACCAGCTGCGTATGTGCAAATATGATGCGATGTGCGCCCACGCACGACGCCCAGCACTCCAGTTCAACAAACATATAGCCCTATGCTTGGCGGGGTGTGTATGGCGTGGTGGTCAACAACTTGTGGTGAAACCGCATACTCGGGTTGCGCTGCAGTGCTTAGATGCATGGCGATCAGGATCCAGGTGCATGGTGGTCAGCTTCGGTCCGCTGGATGTTGCCGAACGCCTGCGGCTGTGAAAGCGGCGTAGCCTTTTTTTCTAGTCACGGAAGGTGTGGCATTTCAAGGGTACAGTGAGGTCACTCGGATCGTGGCGTGCATGACGCAGTTCCATGCAGGGGTCAGCTAGGTTTCGTAAGCTAGGTTGTACCGAGGCACATGTACAGGGCGGCACCAGCAGGCTTGTGACCCACAGTCCAGTTGAAGTTGAAATGATTGAAGTTGAGAAGGGTGCGGCGAGGCTAGTGCGCGTCACAACGGCTCAGCGGCGCGCACATGAAGGACAGGGGAGCGGGACAGAGGGGGGAGGGGGGGGGCATGTCTCGCGCACTATGACGCTGTTTACTGCACACCTCAAGACGAGGCATGCAGTCAGAGGCATGTTGCGTGCAATGTCGTGTCGGCAGTTGCAGAGATTACCTGCTGATTTCTGTATGCAACATGTCCGTTCAGACAGCAGAACTTTTGACACAGCGCAGCAAAAAAGTTTGTGCGCTCATTTTACGGACGGAAAGCAGGGGAGCCAAGAGGCAGAGCTGTGAGAGCTCGCTTTGTGGTCATTGCACTTCAACCAGGGCTTTGTGCGATGACTGCTTTCACAGGGGTGCCTGGGCGCCTTCATTACGTGCCTGTTGCGAATGTGCTAATAAATACTCGTTCATCACAACCTCAAAGGTATGATCTATCGTGGTGTAAACTGATACCTGTTCCTACGCCAGTGACCAGGTGGGGCAACGTGCTGCTTTGACGCAGAACGAAGTGTTGAGTACTAAGTACATGTGTATGTACACGTACGTGCGTGGGAGCACAGCGCTAACACTGAAGGCCTGAAGCTGTGCTGGAAAACAAAATTATTCTTAGGAAAACTACAGTTATTGGTGGTGACGCCGCTCCATGAACTTTTCAACTTCACCATCTGCAGTACCGTGGGGGAGCCCTGCACAAACTGCCGCAACACGTGTGCACCTGCACCTGCAGCTCACGCGGCGCTTCTGACTTTGTCATCCATTGCACCACCTAAGTGTCCACAAGCAGCCCGTCTCAATTTGCCACATCTCAGCCGTCGGCGCGTCGCCTCTCAAATGCAGTCATCATCCAGGCGCATTTTACTTTTTGTGGGGTATGTACGTATCTTGATTGCTACCCCCCCCCCCCCCCCCCCCCCCCCCAGGTCCGCAAGCCCGTGCACCCCATGGTGCAGACGTACCTGCGCCTGACGCCGGGCGCGGAGTACGACAAGGAGAAGCGCAAGTGGAAGTTCCCGCTGGCGAGCCACGATCGGTGAGCGCGCGCGCACACACATGCATACTCTGACCTCCTCTGAGTTCTCTTGATTCGTGATTTTGATTTAACGTGCACACTTTAGAGCGTGCTGTACCACAGGCATTGGGAATCCGCTGGCCAGCCACGTCCGGTGAGCGCGCGGCGCATATACATATACGTATCCTGGCACCTCCTCTGCGGTCTCTTGGTTCATGATTTAATTCGCAAACTTCAGAACGTCCTGTACCACAGGCATTGCGAATCCACTGGCGAGCCACGACCGGTGAGCGCGCGGCGCATACGTATGCATACCCTAGCACTTCCTCCTCCGATCTCTCTCGCGATCTGCAACACTGTCAATTTTTATGTTCATGGGATACCAGTATGCACCATAGCTGCGCAGTTCAATGCCTGGATACGCAAGGTTTGTGTGTTGGCGATGCGGCCTAGCTGAGCGTATACATGCATGCCCTAGCGTCCCTGCAATCGCACATGATTTCGCAATCTGATGTTCCTCTCCCGCATGTGCGGCGATACCGATGGGTGTTGCAAGACCACTTGGTCAATGCGTGCATGCGCACGGTTGATGCGCTGGCGATATGGTCTTGCTGCGCAGCGGCAGCAGCGCGCGTGCGCGATCGCGCCTTCCAGTGTACTACAACTTCAAGTTTCGATCTCGTTACGATGCTCAGCGCACGACGGGCAGCCTTGGCGCGTGCTCACTCTTTTCGCATCCATCTTGTGAGCTTCCACACAGCAGGTCCTGTGCCGGGTGGTGCTGTCGCGAGCGTTGCTCGTGCTTGTTTGTGATGAACATGTGCGGGCAGCCTTGATCGACACGCACGGTTTGACATGAGGCAAAGTCCTTCTCAAACGGTCGGCGCCATCGCTCGGCAAGTGAGCCAGAACAGACAGCCACTGCTGTTTTGCCACGGGCTGCCGCCGCCTTAGCCGCTGCTGCTACTGCCCCCCCCCCCGCCGCTTTTGCTGGGGTTGGGTGAGTCAGGCCGAACTCACAGCGGGGCACGATCAGGGTTACGTTCGACAATCCGGCTGCTGCTGCCACTGCTGTTGCTGCCGCTGCTGCTGGCACTACCGCCGCTCCACCGCGCTTCGTGTGCACACGCCGATGCGCCTGCGACGCCGCAGCGCATGCTGTTGCTGCTGCCGCCGCCGCCGCCGCACACGCTGCTGCTGCTGCCAAGTCATTGCTGCACGTACGTTTTTGCGCCTGCGGCACATGCACCCTGCCCTTCACTGCGCCTCCTACTTCATACGCCGCCGCGTTGCGTTTTGCCCTCGTCTGCCTCTGCCTTCGACGTACTTCAGGCTGGCCACCGGCCTTTCAAATCACGTCAAAGTCATCGGCATTCCGCGGCCTGCCATGGGCGCCGCGATGATTGCCAGCTCTGCCGCAGCTGCCAAGGTGAGCACGTCGTGCTGCCGGGCAGTCCGGGGGGGTGTGCAGGGGGGGGTTGCGTCAGGGCCAACATCGTGGTTGATTAATAACAAAGGGCGTCACCCCCCCGATTATTTCGAGGCGTGCTGCAGCTGCCAAGGTGAGCACGGGCATTGGGCGTGGGGGGTGGGGGGGGGGGGTAATGTCAGTGCCAATGTCATGGACGATTCTTAGCGAATCGCGTCACACCCCCGGCCCTTTGGAGTCCAAGCTGCACTCACCCGTGCCCCAACTTCAGACACACCGGGAGGCAGGCTTGCTTGCGTGGGCGTGTCCGCGGTCACCCTGCAGCCCTAACCCTAGGTAGGCCCGCCACGCGATGCTTACAGTGCGGGCATGCAGTTCACAGCCCTGAGCGGGTGAGTCATCACGGAAGTCTGAGTCACTGGCTCCAACACTCGCAACTGCTTGCGCGGGCACATCTGTGCCCCCTCTCCAAACAGCGCACAGAGCTGGCGTGCAGCACAGTCTCTGTGATCGCAAAACCTCGAATCTGATGCCGCTTGAAGCGCGTTCGGCCGTCGCGCTGCACCATCGCGCGCACGGCCGTGCGCGAGTTGAGCTTGAAGTGCATTGTGTGGCGCACCGATGTCAGGCCGCGGAGCAGGGCGACGACGCCGAAGATGTCAAGGTGCTGGAGGGCAAGGTATCCGAGCAGCTTCTCAAGCGCGCAGCGCAGTCGATCGGACCACAAAACCTTGGAAATGATGCTTCTTGAAGCATGTTTGGACAGGACGCTGCGCCATGTCCATCGTGCACAGTCACGCATAGGCTCATCTTGGAGTATGCTGTGACGCACCGCTCGCTGCCAGGCCGCGGGGCAGGGCGACGACGCGGGGGATGCCAAGGTGCTGGAGGGCAAGGTGCCTGAGCAGCTTCTCAAGGCCCTGGCGCCGTTTCAACGGGAGGGGGTCAGGTGAGTCCGCTGCTGCCGCAGCTGCCGCGCGCTGCGCTGGGCGCGCGCAGCAACAGAGTAGAATCTGTACGTCCTCTGCACCACAGTACAGGCCGTGGGGGCGCGCTCCGCAAGCGCAGATGGCGCGTGCACGCGCGCCACGCTGCAAGTGACGCTAGTGCGCCCTCGTGTGTGCCAGGCCTGCTGCGCCCCGCCAACGCCGCGCACTGCGGTGGTGGCCATCAGTTTTGGCAGCGCCGAGGCGTGCGGCGCTCAAAGCAACTTGCTCGGCGCTCGGCCGCACAACAGTTTTTTGTTTTTGTTTTCGCGTTGCCCGCAGTCCGCGCAACTCACGCCGGCGCTGTTGCTCCCCGCGCGCCGTGCAGCTTCGTGCTCAGCAAGGGCGGCCGCGCGATGATAGGCGACGAGATGGGCCTGGGCAAGACCATACAGGTGACTCTCCCGCTTCACAATGCGGCAAATTTGGAAGAGTACTCGCCAGTTGACGTAGAAGTATACGCTTATGTTTTGTAAAGAGAAGTATCACGTGTTTTTCTTGCAAACTGACCAATGAAACGGATGGTCGTTATGATGAAATTTTGACCTAATGCTGGGCAAGACCATACAGGTGACTCTCCCATTTTCGTCGGCCAATTGAGGGCGCTCGCCAGATGATGCAACGCACTCGGACAAGCAGCCCTCCACGAGGTTGCTTATCATCCATCACCTAAGACACAAGGAATCATAATACCTGCATGCGTAATCCAGAAGAACGTCATGCACCTTGAAGTTTCCAGAAACGAAGTTGATGCAACTCGGGCCTGGGCAGACCATACAGGTTACTCCCTTGTCCTTGTTCAGAATACTGATGCTGAACGCTCACAAAACGCCGCATGTGATGATGCGCGTAATAGTAGCACATCGCCTTTTTCAGCTTCAGTGAGAGCGAACATTGCTTTATGCATGTGCTCCAGCCCGCTGCGTGCGTCTGACCTCGGCGCATGCTAGGCGATTGCGTGCGCGGCGGCGTACCGCGAGGACCGACCACTTCTCAAAGCTCTTGAAAAGTAGGCGTGAGAAGGAGGCGTACACGATCCCTCACACAAGGCGCATCGAGCCATCATGAACCTTGATTCTCAGACTGCTGCATGCCGTATCCTTTTACCTCGCACGCCAGGCGATAGCGTGCGCGGCGGGCGTACCGCGAGGACTGGCCGCTGCTCATCATCGTGTGCGCTTGTTGCACTTGTTGCACAATGTATTCGTCCTGACACAAGTCGTATTGAGACATCACGGACCATGATCCACGCAGTAATTCCTGCATGTACTCCCTCCCTGCGCGCACCCGGCGATCGCATGCGCGGCGGCGTACCGCGAGGACTGGCCGCTGCTCATCATCGTGTGCGCCTCTGAACAATGTAGTTGTCTTGATATGAGGCGGATCGAGCCATGACAGCACAAACCATGATTCACTTCATCCTGCATGCACGTGCTTACTCCCGGCTTTTGCCAGGCGATAGCGTGCGCGGCGGCGTACCGTGAGGACTGGCCGCTGCTCATCATCACGCCCTCCACCGCGCGCTTCCACTGGGAGCATGAGCTGCGCCACTGGCTGGGCGAGGACCAGATCAAGGCGCAGGATGTGAGAATGCGGCTGGCACACAAACCCTAACCCTCATTCTGAATTTAAATTCTGATTGTTTATGCAGAATGTGAGAACGCGGCTGGCACGCCCAAACCCTAACCCTGAACCTCATCTCAACTCTAACTCTGAACGTAAACCCTGATTTTTAGTGCAGGATGTGAGAATGCGGCTGGCGCGCCCAAACCCTAACCCTACCGTAAACCCCAAACCTATCTGTGAGGGCGTCCTCTGACTCCAAAGACGCATGGTGGCTGTACCCTGTCCGTTTCAGCGCTGTGTACGGGTTGCAAATCGCCGCATAGGACATGCCCTGCCCCCTGACTTCCCTCTGGTTGTAACTCCGGCTCACGCTGCGCGTTGCCTGTCGTGTGCGCTGCAACGTGGTGACGATGGGAGCAGCAGCAACAGCGCTCATCGATGTGGACCAGCACGCGTCCACTGTCGGCAAGCAATGTGTATGATGACGTGTTCTTGTGGACTTGAAGTGGGTCGTCCCCGCACTAGCGCCCTGACGCATGCGTCACTGCGAAGTGTCATGCTGGCCGCCGGCATGGTAGACTCCAAAGGTCACTGTCTCGCAGCTGCGTCATGTGCAAGGCTCGCCTCATCGTACGGCGAGCACTGCTTGCGGCGTACGCGAGGCGTCTGCTCTGCTGCGTGCGCGCAGCATTGCGCGCTGCGCGCTGAACGGCCGCAGTGGCGCAGTGCGCGTATCCGCACCCAGTGCAACAGCGGCACGTCACCGCCGCTGTGTACGCCGCCACGTCAGCAAGCTGTTTCCTTGTAGTGAGCGTAGGTTGTTTGCGATGCAAGCCCGATAACCCCAACCCTAACCCTGACCCTTCCGGTGTGCACGGTGCGTGCGGGGGCTCAAATGTGTCTCGGCAGTGTCGAGCCGCAGCTGCCGCCGTTTTAGGTTTTTGCGCACCTCTGTGAGCTTATGAGCGCACCCTTCTGACACATCGTGTATTCGCTGACTGTTCCATCTACATGTGTAGATGTAAGAGTATGATGCTTTGGAGAGTACAGCATATTGCCACACGGTCGACTGTCCATTACCCATCACAACCCACACTGGCTTTGCCCGCTTCCAAACGCTTCGCTTCTACTCATTCATGTTCAGAATCGCGTATTGACTCGGCGCATCCTGTTTTTCCGGTCGGTGCCTGCGCAGATCTACGTGGCGTGCAATGCCAAGACGAAGATCCCCAAGGCCGCCAGCGTCGTCATTACGTCATATGACCTCGTCAACAGGATGAAGGTGCGCTCCGACCCCGCACGCACGCTCGAGCCCCCTGTGTTGTCATCGTGTGGACCTGCGCCCAGATGCTGTCATGGTCAGCATTTGACGCGGCCCATGGAAAGCAGCGCGGGCATGGCGCGTGTCCTCACGGCCTGGCCTTTACCCAGATGCATTCACGGGTAACGTAGGCTCGTTCAGGCGGCCTGCGAGACAGCGGTGGCGTCGCACGATGGTGTTGAATAGCACTCGAATTGCGGCCATGGCCTTCGTTCGGGTGGCTCATAGTACGCAGCGTTGGCATTGCGTGTATCGTCACGTCTAGGCCTTTAACCCCATGCATTTGCGGATAACGTAGGCTTGTTTAGGCGGCCTGCGAGACAGCGCTGGCATCGCACAATGGTGTTGGACAGTACTCGAATTGCGGCCATGGCCTGCGTTCGAGTGGCTCATAGTACGCAGCGTTGGCATTGCGTGTACCGTCACGTCTGGGCCTTTAACCCCATGCACTCGCGGATAACGTAGGCTTGTTTAGGCGGCCTGCGAGACAGCGCTGGCATCGCACAATGATGTTGGGTAGTACTGGGAGTACAACAGCGGCGCAGTGAGATGTGTAGACAGGACTGAGCTGGCAGCTGCACGTGACGCGCAAAGTAGGTTGCTGCAGTTTGGGTGGGGGGCAGGAAGTGCGGTCGGGGATATGCACCCCAGCCACCTGACGTGCTGTTCCCAGCCTTCGCAGCGTAGCTCCCATGCATGAGATCTGTCTGGGACCGTCACTTGCACTCAATGGCCTCTTGAACCAAGCACAGAACGCTGCCATTCTCACCTTCGCCCCGACCCTTGTGACATGCGTGTGGCGGTCACTGAATGCGCTGCAGCCTCCCTACATACCTTGAAAATGCCATAGAAGTATTTCACTGCTCTCCTCGACATGTGTGCAAGCTAATCGTGCGCTGCTGCTGCTGCTGAGCGTTGCTGCCGCAGGACTCGTTCGCGGACAAGAAGTTTGGCGTGGTCATCGCCGACGAGAGCCACTACCTCAAGGTAAGCCATGGGGGCAGGCGCTGCGGCCGTGAGCTGCACTTCCGGTCCGTCAGATACTTGAAGTATCGTTCCAGCAAACGCTGTGCAAGTATTCTGTCGGACGTGCCAGTGTGCGTGTACGCGCCAATCCGCAACTGCCGCAGTACAGTAGTGCTTCAAAGTATGCTATCGGACTTGACAGTGCGCGTGTACACGAGTGCCACTATCTCAAGGTGAGCGATGGGGGCCGACACCGCGGCTGTGAGCTGCATTTCCGGTCTCTCAATTGGGGACCAGGTGTAGAATGGGTACATGCTTGCTGCAAGACCCCGATGACAAAAATCACAACTCGCGCTGATAAGCAGCCGTCGGGTGTTTGGCACAGCTGCAGCAGAGGTGATAGCCGGCGGGCAAGTTTGAAAGCAGACTGCGTCGCGGCACAGGAGCAGCAGGGTGAAGTTCAGCAACGTCGTGCAAGTACACTGTCGGACGTGCCAGTGCGCTGTACACGCCAATTCAAGCTGCTGCAGTAGTACTTCAAAAAAAAATACTTTGTCGGACGTGCCAGTGTGCCCTTTATGTGCCAATCCCCGCTGCCGCAGTAGTGCTTCACAGTGAGTAGGTCTTGTCGATGGCGCTCGTCGACGGCACTTGAAGTTGATACAGTCGCTGAGCGCTGCTGCTCGTGCACATGCACAGGGGCATCATCGCGTCATCACGGGCGCATGGGCCCCGTAAATTGCGCGCAGTCACGTCCGCAGCATCACGAGTGTCGCTGCCAGCAGCTTTGTGCATGCCCGCTGAACGCATGGACAGCGCCCCCGAAGACGTGCTGCCAATGACCGAAATTTACGCTGCTGCCGCATTTTGTCCAAATATCTCTGAGAGCTCGCACAAGGCAATCACTGCTAGGCAACTGCTGCAAGCAGTAGTGCTGCATCAGCTTGGTGACGCGAAGCCATCCGATGAGCGCAATGAATTCATGCTTAGAGTAAAGGGTATGGCCCTACGTAAGCGGAATGCTAATGCTGAGCCATGTTGCAGCACCAGCATCGAGGCCTGCAAGAAAACAGTGTCACTCAGCGCGGCTGCTGCTCAATCGTGCAAGTAGCCAACCGCCTCCACGGCGCGCACCAACGCCCTGCGGCTGCTTGTCAAGGAGTTGCAGCACGCGACGTTCCTCCAAAACTGCACCAGCTATCTTGTACTTTCAACATGCATTTCGCCGGTGACTCTCTGAAGTCAGCGCTGTCGCCGCGCGCTGCGCGAACGCGAGTTTCCACAGTGATGCTGAGCGCTGCTGCTTGTGCGCGCGCCGCAGAACGCGTCAACGGCGCGCACCAAGGCGCTGCGGGCGCTGGTCAAGGAGGCACAGCGCCCTCCTTCCCCTAAAACTGCACCGACTATCACCATCTTGTAGTTTGGAAAGTGCATTTTGTCGGCAACTCTCCGACATAGACGCCGCCACCGTCTTACTGAGCGCTGCTGCTCATGCGCGTGCTGCAGAACGCCTCCACAGCGCGCACCAAGGCGCTGCGGCCGCTATTCAAGGAGGCGAAGCGCGCGGTGCTTCCCGAAACTGCAAAGCAATCGCGTACTTCCGTTCAAAGTGCATTTCGCCGGTGACCCTGCGAATTTTCACAGTGACGCTGAGCGCTGCTGCTCGTGCGCCTGCCGCAGAACGCGTCCACGGCGCGCACCAAGGCCCTGAGGCCGCTGGTCAAGGAGGCGAAGCGCGCGGTGCTCCTCAGCGGCACGCCAGCGCTCTCGCGCCCGATGGAGCTCTACACGCAGCTCAACATGCTGCAGCCCGAGGTACGCTGAGCTGAGCTGCTGCACCATGTTGATAACTGCGCTTTGAGGTGCCGTGCGCCACGCATCGATTGAGGCATTTGTTGAGCACTGTGCTGTCACACTTGCGCTCTTGCGCCCCATGGAGCCCTACATGCAGCTCAACATGCTGCAGCCCGAGGTATGCTGAGCCGCGTAGCTGAGACAAAAACAGCTGCTGCACTGAGTTGATAAGTGCGCTGTGCGGTGCTGTGCGCCACGCATCGTGTGAAGCAATTGTCGAGCACTGTGCTATCACGCGTGCGCTGTCGCGCCCGATGGAGCTCTACACGCAGCTCAACATGCTGCAGCCCGAGGCACACAACGTTAAGAGAGGCACGGCATGCTGACTACGGCTGTGCCACTTACGCAGTGACTGTGTGGCTACGCAGTGTGCATGTGCCTACTTCTGGAACAGGAGATGTATGGTGCTTCTCTCAAGCTGGTGGAGTCGAACGGCAAATGGCCTGCTGATCAATCAATCCATGAAAAAGTATAGACTTTCGCTAAAAGTGGACAAAGCAGCGCAGCTGTAGTTGACTCCGCCGTGGCGCTATTGAGCAGCCGCTGTGCCATGCAAACTGTAGATCCGCATGTGGGGAGCGTTAACTGGGGCGTTTGATGTACAGATGGTCCCAACAGACGCAGAGATCGATAGGGAGCCGTGCTTGATCGAAATCGAGTGGCATTGCGACTGCGAATCACCTGCTGTGCACCCCGTCGCGCAGGGTTGTCTTTCTTTTCGTCATTGGAAGTGCAGATGGTCGCAACAGACGCAGAAATCCATTGAGAGCCGTGCTTGATCGCAGGCACTTTGAATGTAAAAATTGTGAATTGCTTCTCTCCGCACTGTTCACGTACCCTATTATGCAGGTCTGGAAGGACCAGCACGACTACGGCATACGCTACTGCGCGGCCAAGCGCGGGAGGTTTGGATGGGACTATAGGTATGGATACACTTGCTAGTGGTAACATGCACATACGTCAAACAAATGCCTTGGGACATTTGATGGTGTAGGTTCATGTACTTTTTATTAATTCTCGCTCAGGGCGCGAAAAAGCCCAGATGATTGGCATCTAGCTGTAAGGAATCTACATGTCGTATGACAGTCTGAAAGTGTACATGCCACAAACATCACTGGATATGTTCAAGTAACCACGTTCTGCAAGTACAGCAACAACAACTTCGAAGTATGGCACACAGTGCCGGCATAATGTAAGTCGCGCGCAGGCACAAAAGCCACAGTACATGTATGCATAACCATTTTACTACAACGATAGCAATAACTATGGTACACGGCACTGCGCGGCTAAGCGCGGGAGGGGCGGGTGGGACTATAGGTATGGAAAACACTGAGTAGTGTAGATTACATGTACACGTCACAAACGTCGCAGTATATGTTTACGTAACCACGTACTGCAAGTACAGTAGGAACTCCTTCCAAGTACTTCGAAGCATGAGATACGATGCAGACATACTGCTACCTACTTGGCAGTGTGTAGGTTGCATGCAAGCCTAAAAGGCGCAGCAAATGTACGCACAACCACATTCTGGAATTTCAGTAACAATCACGACATACGCTACTGCGCCGCCAAGCGCGGGAGATTCGGATGGGACTATAGGTATAGGAACACTCGGTAGTGTTCATCATATGTGTCACAACCATCACAGTACATGATCAGGTAACCACTTACTGCAGGTGTAGTGACACCTAGAAGCATGAACACATGTACTCATAAACTTCAACTCTACAAGCGCGGGATCTGGATGGGACTGTGGGTAAAGGAACACTATAGAGTAGGTTACATGTACATGTCACAACCTATTACAGCATATGTTCACGCAACCACGTGCTGCAAGTACAGTAACATGGTACCGGCATACTTGATCATGCAGGTCGCGCGCAGGCACGGAGGCCACAGTTTATCTTCATGTGACCACATACCGCAAGTATAGTCGTAAAATATGACAAGGGGAGGACTGCGGCATCTTGCGGTAGCGCGCGGCCAAGCGCTTAATCGTAACCCTCACCCTAAACGCCCACGGTGGGACCACGCGTGCGGGTCAGGGCTAGGTGACGGAGGTGCACGCTTGCTGCTGTGCGCACAAGTGACGCTCCAACAGTGCTCAACACTTTGTCTCCACGTCACGGTCACGCTCGCTGCGATGCTGGCACTGACATTGCGTCATCCTATGCTGGTGATGCACTCATCCTTGACAGTGGGTGGAGCAACCTGCCGGAGCTGCACGCGCTGCTGCGTGCGGCGGTGACGCTCCAACAGTGATGCTCAGTACGTATGTTCTTTCAAATGACGAGCTGTGAATCATTCTTCGAAGTGTGTGTGATGCTCGTACTGAAGTTCCGTCGTCCTATGCTCCTCTTCTTTGTTGACAGTGGGTCGAGCAATCTGCCTGAGCTGCACGCGCTGCTTGCGCGCGATGGTGACGCTCCAAGAGTGATGCTCAACATTTTGCTCCTCAAGTCACGCTCTTTGCGATGCGTGTACTGAAACTCCTTCATCGGACACTTATGATGCATTCTTCGTCGACAGTGGGTCAAGCAATCTGCCGGAGCTGCACGCGCTGCTGCGCGCGACGGTGATGATACGGCGGCTCAAGAAGGACATTCTCAGCAACCTGCCCCCCAAGCAGCGCACGCTCGTGGAGGTGACGGTGGAGGAGGGACCCGCGCTGGAGAGCATGAAGTGAGTCCGCCCAGTCCGAGTGGAGTCGTTTGTGGCAGGCACTTGAAGTTCCAGGTAACACTTCGATTTCGGGCAGAATCAGGTAACACTTCAATTTTAGGTAACACTTCAATTTCGGGCAGAATCGTCAAGTTCAGGCATAATCTTTTCATTCAGGCAGACACTTCAAGTTCAGGCAGAAAAGTCTAGTTCAGGCAGACACTTCAAGTAGCACGCTCGTGGAGCTGACGGAGGAGGAGGGTCCTGCGCTGGAGAGCATGAAGTGAGTGCCGCCAGACCGTATTAGTGTTCGTATTTGGCAAAAATGTAGAGAAGTTTCACGCTGACACGCTGAAACATCAGGCAGAAACGTCAAGGATGAGGAGGGTACATTGAAGTTTCAGGTGTCGAGTACCAGGCACACAATGTCCAGTTCGGGCAGACCATTTGAGTATCCGCCACCTCCAGTTGAATGGGGACCAGTCATAGAATGGGTACCTCTTGCAAGCCCCCGGGGGAAGCCGGCAGCGTGCCAAATCACGCCTCGTGGTGACAGGCCAACGAGGATTAGGAACAGCTGCAGTAGAGGCGATAGCTAGGCGAGCTCCAGATGAACTTTGCGGTGTTCGTCCGGTAGGGTTTGGGTTAGGGTTAGGGGCTTCAGGCGCCCACCGTCAGTGTCAATAACCCCCCCCCCCCTATGTCGCCTTTGAATATGTAACGGGGCCCATCGTTAGTGTTGCTACACCCCTCCCCCCATGTTGCCCTCCAAAATGTCAAGGGGCCCATTGTTAGTGCTGGTACGCCCCCCCATGCTGCCCTTCCATAGTATGAATACCCCCCCCCCCACGTCACCCTTCGACGTGTACATACGCAGGGCCGGTCTGGCCGCTCTCGCCGAGCAGGGCAGCCGCATGGGCAAGCTGCACAAGGCGAGCCTGGCGCCGGGCGGCAGCCTCTTCAGCGCGCGCCCGCCGTCAGCGTCGTCCAATGGCGGCGGCGGCGGCGGCGGCGCGGCGGCAGCAGCGGCGGCCGCTGCCGCCAATGGCGGAGCGGAGGGTGCTGCGGGTGGCGGGAAGGTGGCGTTGGACGATAATGAAGGTGCGCTGTGTGCTGCGTGCGGAGCGCCGTGCGCTGTGAGTGACGCTCCTCTCAGTGACTATACAGCGCTCCGTGTGCTTGTTGTGCATGTACTTTGAGCCACTTTGAAGTGAACATTCGTATACGCCACGGGCATGTCGATGTGCATGCGCGTAGGCATGCACACTACACAACTCAGCCTACCGACATCCCAGGAGATGCTTACCTTCGCGGTACTATGGTTGAGTACTTGCGCGCGCAGACGCTCCGACGACGCACGAGCTGGCTAACTAGCACTTGCGATTGCACGCGCTAGGTATGCACACTACACAACGTTTTTTCCTTAAAATGTGCTTGGAGAGCCCCGCATGCACCCCCCTTGAGTCCTCACCTTCTCATCACTTGAATCGCTTGAATCGAGTACATTTGTAATTAGTGAAATTGTGCGCTGCATGCGACGGCGCACGAGCTGGCTCACCAGCTTCGTGCCGACTCTTGCTGAAGCAGAATTTTATGATGCATCTGCTGCTCCTTTACCCTGGAGTATTCGCCAAGAACTCCTCATATTTTTAATTCAGTACTTCTGATATTGGTGAAATCATGCACTGCGTGCGCAGACGCTCCGACGGCGCGCGAGCTGGCCAACCAGCACTTGCGATCGTACCAGCGCGCATTCACATTACACCACTCAGTTCTACCTACATGTGCGTCAGGAGAACCCTGCACGCACCCCCCTCGACAGGTCAACCTCCCATCACTATGATCATTTCCGAGGTACTTGAGCGTTGTTGTGGTGCAATCGCGCGCTCGTATGCAGACGCTCCGACGGCGCGCGAGCTGGCCAACCAGCGCCGCGCCATGCTCATGCAGCTGTTTGCCGACACGGGCACGAGCAAGATCCCCGCGGTGCTGCGGCACATTGCCACAGTGCTCGACGACGAGCTCAGCGGCAAGGTATGTAGTACTTGAAGTTTGTAAATTTGAAGTGTGCAGCATATTTAGACTACTCTCAGTGATGTCTGAACTCTGAGTGAGATGCGGTGTACACAGATATCATGACCCCATGGAGTAAAGGCGCATTGCCACCGTGCTCGACGACGAGCTCAGCGGCAAGGTATGTATGTGTGCAGTACTTCAAGTATGACAAACCTTGTACGCGCGCAGTACTTCAAGTATGAAAACCTGGACATGTGCAGCATGTCTAGACTGTTGTTTGTTAGTGCTTTGCTGAGTGAGTATGAAACTGAGGTGTGCGCGCACTGGCACGGTGCTCGACGACGGGCTTAGCGGCAGGGTATGTATGTGCAGTACTTGAAGTTTGCCAATCTGAAGTGTGCAGTGCTTGGACTGTTTTTGAGTGCTTTGCCCAGTGAGTATGAAACTGAGGTGTGACCCTTGCGGAGGGTGGGCACATTGCCATTGTGCTCGATGACGAGCTCAGCGGTAACGTTGTGCGCAGTATCTCGAGTCTGCAGAATTGAGTATGCATGTGATCTTCATGTACCTGTTAAGCTTGTGGTATTCAAATAGAAGCATGACTCTAGTGGAGTGTAAACACATGTACAGCGTACTTGAAGTGCGCGCAGTGCTTGATCTACGCACACACATGGCTGCACAGCGATTTCCTGGGAGGGCGGAAGTTGAAGTGCATACTGAGCACACCAAAAAAACAAAAACTTGTCCATCCTGCGCTCAAACCACGCGACCGCATGCCCACTCGCTCCGCTCCGCGCCCCGGCCTCAGATTCTGACGTTTGTTTTCGTCCAGCGCCACCACACTTGAAGTTCATGCCGAACTTCACACCCTATGCTTTCGCGCCCCCGCTCGCCCCGCCCCCGTGCCTCCGTGCCTCAGACGCTGATTTTCGCCCACCACAAGAACGTCCTGGACGCCGTGGAGAAGTTCATCACCAATGTTGATGTTTGTTTCGCCCATCACTACACTTGAAGTTGATGCTGCCAGTTGAAGTTATTCTTGCCCCCCCCGCTGCGTTCCCCCCATGCGATCGTCCCCCCGCTCGCCCCGCCCCCGCGCCCCAGACACTGATATTTGCCCACCACAAGAACGTCCTCGATGCCGTGGAGAAGTTCATCACCAATGTTGATGTTTGTTTCGCCCATCACTACACTTGAAGTTTATGCTGCCAGTTGAAGTTTTCTGGTCCTCCCCGCTACGGTCCCCCCATGCAATAACCCCCCCGCTCGCCCCGCCCCCGCGCTTCAGACGCTGATTTTCGCCCACCACAAGAATGTCCTGGACGCCGTGGAGAAGTTCATCACCAAGAAGGGCAGGAAGGTCGGCTTCATACGCATCGACGGCCGCACGAAGCCCAAGGTGAGCTTTGTGCGCGTTGTCGCGCCGCCACGAAGTTGACGCATTGCGCGCTGCTTCGCTGAATCTGCACTGTCCCCCTGACAGCCGCACGAAGCCCACGGTGAGCTTTGCGCGCGTTGTCGTGCCACCATCAAGTTGGCTCATGCGCACTGCTGCGCTGAATCTGCTTCGTTCCCGGAAGTGGTTTTCGTTTTCAAGCAAGCTCCACTGTGGCGCGCATATCCGCATGATGCATGAAGCGGTGAAGCGGTGGTGGGAAAGGGGGCGGGTGGAGGGTGGTAGGATACCCCGCCATAGGATGGCTGAATATTCCGCCATAGCTGCGTGTACTGCACCAAAACCGCGAGCCGCTTGCGAAGCGCATGCTCACCGCCAAGTTGCCGCGCCACCGCGCCCTAGTGCGTCGTCCATCCGTTGCTCGTCGCGTGCGCCGCGCGTCCCATGAGCTTGTGCGGGCAGCGCTCGTACATTCGGCAGCATGTGCGAAGTCGCCCTATCGCACGTATCGGCACGCCGCGACAGCCGCCGCCGCCACCGCTCTCTGCCTCCGCTGCGCGTAGTCAGCCCTGACCATGACCCCAACGCTGATCTGATCACGCACGCGCATGCCACCACCGCGCCACAACCCTCCAAACCCCAGCCCTACTCGCGCGTGCGCGCGCGCGCCCGCAGGAGCGCCAGGAGCTCGTGGCGCCCTCTCATGCGCCTCGGCACGCCGCCGCTGCCGCCGTCGCCGCCTCTCACTGCCGCCGCTGCGCGCAGCTAGCTCTGATCCGATATCGCGCGCGCATGCCACAAGCGCGCTACAACCCTTAAACCCTAGCCCTACTTGCGCGCGCGCGTCCACCACAGAAAGATCGGAGCTCGTGGCGCCCTCTCACGCACCTCGGCACGCCACCGCCGCGGCCGCTGCCGCCGCCGCCGCCTCTCACTGCCGCCGCAGCGCGCAGTCAGTGACCCTAACGCTGGTTGGGCGCGCGCAGGCCACAGGGGCACCACGACCCTGTAAACCATAACCCTACTTGCACGTGCGCAATCGCTTGCCGCAGGAGCGACAGGAGCTCCACGGTGGTGGCATGCGCGCGCGCCACAACGCTCAAACCCTAACCCTACTTGCACGCGCGCGCGCAATCGCCTGCCGCAGGAGCGCCAGGAGCCGCCGCCGCTCGCCGCCGCCGCTGCGCGCTGGCCCCGCCCTGTTGGCGTACGCACGTGACACAAGTGTTAATTCAACAACTTTTAAACCCTAGCCCTACTTGCGCGCGAGCCGCAGGAGCGTCAGGAGCTCGTGGAGAAGTTCCAGTCGGACCCACAGGTACGCCTCGCGCTGCTGGGACTCACGGCGGCGGGCATTGGCATCACGCTCACGGCCGCGAGCCGCGTCGTCTTTGCGGAGCTGTACTGGACGCCCGCGCAGCTGCTGCAGGCGGAGGACCGCTGCCACCGCATCGGCCAGGCGTCCGTCGTCACCATCCAATATTTGGTGCGTATCGCACGATTTCGCTAGTGGTGATGCACTGCGCGTCACGCGAGCTTGTGTAGGGCGTGTGCGCCGAGTGTGCGCTGCAACGGTCTGTCACTTTTAACTACGATGGCGGGTGGTGAGCGCTGCTGCAGGTGCAGGACCGCTGCCACCGCATCGGCCAGGCCTCCGTCGTCACCATCCAATATTTGGTGCGTATTGCACGATTGCGATAGTGGTAAGGCGCTGCGCGTCACGCGAGCGTGTTAGGGCGTGTAGGCACATCGTGAGCGCTGCTGGTGCAGGCTGAGAACCGCTGCCACTGCCGCATCGGCCAGCGGCCAGGCGTCTGTCGTCACCATACAGTACCTGGTGCGTGCGTGCGCTCTTTGCCAATGGCGGTGACGTGCTGTGCGTTGCGTGAGCGTGTGAGGGCGTGTAGGCACATGGTGAGCGCTGCTGCTGCTGCGTGGTGCTGCTTGAATGCTTGTCATCGTCAACTGCAACTGGCCTTTGAACGCGGCGTTGCAGCACCACGTGGGCGCGCGTGCGCCGCCGCCTGCGCCGCAAGTGGTGTCGGCTCTTCGTCATAGTCACCTCTAACAGTAACTTGAACTTGCTCAGAGAACTTCAAACCTGCAAAAACTGATGTGCGCATGCGCTCCATGCAGGTGGCGCGGGACAGCCTGGACGACTGCCTGTGGGGCCTCATCAAGCAGAAGATAGCGCTGCTCGGCGAGATGGTGCGTGGCATGCTGCGTATATTGTTGCATTGTAGAGAACTGCTGTTCACTAGCCTGTTGATCAACACCGACACAGAGGTAGACATCGAGGTGATCAATGCGACAGAAGACCGATGGCAGTGCTGTGCTGCTGGAAGTGATTGCGTTGCGGTCTGTGTAGCGGCAAGTGTAACTGCCGTAACCGTCAAGCGTGCAAATTAGCATGTCACTGCCATATGCTCCAACATACATCAGATGCAAGTCTTCATAGTCCAGGAGTCTAGAGCCAGTGGTCAAGTATAATGCGCCTTCTGCGTCATCAGTCGACACGTCAGTGTGCGCGGAGCGCGTCGCCGCACGCAGGCTGGGACGTTCACCGCACTAATGAGGCCGCCACTGAAATCTCATGCAACGAGCCACATGCTACAAGTCGCCGCCATCATCGAGTCACTGCGCGGACACGGGGCATCGGTACCTACAAACACCAACGACACGCAGGCGACGCCAGTCTGTGGACGCCATCTTCTTGTCTCGTCTTCGTGTGCAACGGCCATCGTCACACTGCAAGAGCGCCCCAGTTGCTGCCGGCGCGTGCTCACAGGGCACACAAGCTATGCGCAGCCTGAGCGCTGCCGCACATTTTCTGGCCGCCGCCCCGACGCACGGTACCCTGAGAGGGCAGCACAGCAGGCATACCACTGTGCTCATCTTGTTAGAAGCAGGAAAGGATTCAACAGAACTTGAAAATACTGGAGGTAGGGGGTTTGAGAACAGTGTAGATATGCTAGATTCTATGAATTTATGAGATTTCACATTATTCAATGCTTTACAAATATCAAAAGCTAATGCACGCGCAGCGTCACAGAAACTCAACGCCACTGTATTGACCGCGCCATGCAGCATTGGGATCCCCGCCGATATCTAAACGTGACAACAAGTGGGATGTGTGTCGTCTGCCAAACTGGCAGGTGCCGCCCAAGTACCGTTCTGTGCAACTACCAATCCAATTGTGATACCTATACTTCAGCCAGTGTTGGCATCATACTGACAACATAAAAACAATCACGAAAACGCCAGCAATGTCATTTCACATGCGCGCGGCTCACGGGGCTAAGTGGGCCGTTTGCACACGAACCCAATGCAGGTCGAGGGACAGGAGGGCAATGTGATGGCGGCGGAGAGCCTGACGGCGGAGGAACTGGCGCGGCGCGGCACTGCGCGAGCAGAAGAGATCAAGCAGGCCGCCGCACAGGTGATGCACATGTACCTCGGTATATTCACATGAGAGAAGTAAAAGTTGACAAAAGTAGTTTGTGACATACATGGTACATTTGTGGGGAGGTGCCTCTGGTCATGTCATTCATGAGTGACCTTCAGCAGAAACGCTTTGTCACAAGACGGTACCGTACACTCCGTATTACGCATGACCATCATATCTGTGGAATGTTCTCGCGCCCCAACCAAGTGTGCACCAGAAGTTCAGCGTACTTCTGAGGTAATTGAGTGTGAAGTACGTGTGCGCGGCGTGGCACGGCCCTTGCAGAGGAGGTCAAGCAAGCTGCTGCACTAGCGATGTGAACGACTGTACGCGTGTTTTTGAGCAGAGAATTTGGCATACTACTTCGAGGTATCATATGTTTCCTCGACGTCACGGCACTGTCGGCCGCTGTCGAGCTGGTGCCCATCAGCTTGATCAAGTTGAGTGCATCTCAGCATGCAACCGACAGGACGCCCACCCCCCACTCTCTAACACCATACCCCCTTAACCCCCCCCACACACTAGCCCAAATTGTGCATGGACCTGCTGCTGCGCTGCAGTTTTGTTAGTGAGCTGCTCGCTCTAATCCTACCGCCCCACCTTCACCCCAAAAGCCAAACTACAGATCTAATAAATGCCAACCTCGCTGTCATCAACGCAGACCTTGCTGTCACCAACAGGTCTCGGCTCTTTGCCGCATGCTCAGTGCTGCCCTCCAACCCCCCCCCCTCGACTCCCTGGACACGCCGCCCGTGTCTGCACAGGCGGCGGACCAGAGGGCTAGAGTTTCCTCCACCTTAACCCCATACCATACAGCCACCACGCCCAGAAGCCTAGCACGGCGCCGACCTTGCTTTAAATAACGTAACCCTAGCCCTAAATAACAGCGCTCAGTCCCTGTCGCAGGCTCAGTGCCCCCCCCCCCCCTCCCACTCTCCAAATACGCCGCTTTGTTCTCAAACAGGCCGCCGAGCAGGAGGAGCAGGAGCGCGCGGAGGCGGCAGAGGCCGCGGCGGACCTCAACCACCGCGTCAAGGGCGTGTGGGAGGAGCTGCAGGCGTCCGTCTTTGCGGTACGCGCACGCGCACGCCTGCCGCATGAACTTGAATATGAAGTATCAGGAAATGTACCCTCCGTGTTGAACCTGTACTATACTGCACATGGACAGAATCTTGCGTGCCCTGCCCATATTGAACCTGGGCTGTACTGCACGTGTACAGCAGTGAACTGCGGGGTGCTGCAGCGGGCATGCTCTGCCTGATTCAGGAGCGTAACAGTACTGCAATGGTGCTGGATCATGCAGTGGTGGTCGAACAGGGGAGAAACTCCCAGAAGGGAGAAACCTGTGTAGGTATGCATGCGCATGCAAGTAGGACACGTAGGTGTTCATAATCCGTCAGGCTGCGATGGCGCTCTGACCCGAACCCTCACTGTGCGCGACCGCGGGCGCAGGACTCGCGCAACCTCGCTGATTTGTCATCTGCTGCGAGGCGGCAAGGCTCGCAAGGCGACAGATGACCACGCCTTATGCGGCGGCCTCCAATGCGATTGATTGCGATGGCGCTCTGACACAAACTCGTACTCTACGCGACCGCCGTGCAGGACTCGCGGAACCTCGCAATAGAGGACATGCGCCAGGAGCTCAAGGTGGAGGGCGCGTCCGTACCGGAGATGGACCTCGACGAGTGGGGTGAGTGAATCTGCAGCGCTCAGCGACGTGATTGCTGGCATTCGCGGTCTATGTGTGAACGTGTAGACGGGCGTGTTGTACGAGAGGCGGGGACAATGACTGCCATGCTGCGGCCTCCGAGCGCTTTTGCAGTGGCGCTGCTCACAGGTGCTTGCAGAGTGCTAGCGCCTCGCGGGCCATAAATGGTAGACGCGTGTCAGATGTCAGACAAGGGGCGGCGGAGATGATCGCCGCGCCGCATCTGATCGCCATAGCGGCGCCTTTGCTCACTGAAGCTCGCGGCTGGCATTTATGTAGCACATCTAGCAGTTGTGGCAGTTTGACCGGTGCTTTGGCCTGCAGCGGCGTCGCTGCGCCGCTGGCTCATCAGCGGCAGTGCACATGGAGTAAGCTGCAAAGTGCACATGGCCATCGAGAATCATGTTTGTGAAGCCCTCCTCATTGGTGTCGGCGGCCAAGTTTGCCGCTGTCACACTCTTCAGGAGTTAACTGCTGTGAGCGCGCACCGACGGTGTGCACCACGCGCATTCTGTACAGGAAGAGCCGCGCACCTTCTTGGCGCTGCACACGCAGGCTAGGCAACGCAGGGCAGGAGCACATCATGCCAGGAAATGCAGCGCGAAAGCGCGCGCCATGCGGCGTGCGGACCGCGTTGTCATCGCAGCCCGCGCATGCATGCATGTCAACAACAACAGTGCAGCGCCGTGCCGTGTGCGGATCGCGTCGTCATTGCAGCGTGCGCACGGCATGCGCGTAACCGCCCTCTCGCAGCACCATGCAGGCCCGCCGCGTGATACCCATGTTGTCACGTGTTCAGCCCATCCCGCAGCGCATACAGCACGACAGCACCGCTGCGCGTTTGTCTGTCCCCGCTGCGGCCATGAGCACTTCAAATGCAAGAAAAATAAGGTACAGATTCGGTCAGGACTTGCACAGACGCACACACAAGATGTGGTCAGGGTTTACACAGGCGCACACACACACGCGCGGCATGCAATCGCCGCCCTCCTTCCGCACGGCGCGGAACTCATATGCGCATTGCGCGCGCGCGCGCAGGCAACCCGGTCGCGTACGACGAGCAGGACGACTACGCCGCCGGCATGGAGTCGGGCAGCGACGACGCGCCGCAGTGCGCGGGCGTGCTGGAGGTGCTCGACAGCGATGACGATGACGATGGCGGCGGCGGCGGCGGTGGCGGTCAGTCGCAGGTGGGGCTTTGCGGTATCTCCTTGTTGTGCAGCCGAAGAGCAGATGTGACGGAATTGGGGGGGGCGGGTGCTCTCGGACTGGCGGGTCTGTAATGAGTGCGCGCCACTTGCCGTAGTCATTGTCACGGCTTAAGAATGCGCGTATTGGGGCACGTTGCTCGAGTGATAACCTGTGACGACGACGGTACTGGGGGCGGCCGTCAGTTGCAGGCAATACTTTGGTGCCAAAGCGCATTCCATTGGGAAGATTAGTTTGCACCTTTCAGGTAGCAGCTGGCAAACGGATGCATGACTGGCACTAGGCAGCGGTACGGTCAGCAGCACTATGCAAGCACGCATCCGCATTCACAGCCATTGTGCTCTGAACTCTTCAGTCAGCTGACTTGCATAGATAGCTTCGCGTGGAGGTGTCAAATGCTGCATCTGCAGAGCCGGCCACAACCCTTCCCTTTGTTGCGCTTTGATGGCTCGGACTGATCACTCGCTGCCTGCTCTTGATGTCACAGAATGGCAAACCATCGGCATTCCATCCCCAGCAGCAGCGGCGGGTGTCTTTCACGGCAGCGTCGGCACACGCGAACAAGAACCACCAGGCGTACACAGCGGCCATGCATCGCACCAGCTCCATGCCCGCAGTCGCCGCAGCCCACCACCAGAACCTGCAGCAGCAGCAGCAGCGATCCAGCTTGTACGTTCCAAATTACGCCCCCCCTGCGGCTGCCGCCGCCGGTGGCGCCAGTGCTGCGCCTGCAGCCAATGGCGCGGACTTGCACCAACAGAATGCGGCCTACGGCAACGCCGCCGCAGCCGCCGCAAAGGCGGCGGCTGCGGCGCCCAATGGCTGGCAGCAGCACCTGCAGAGCAACGGCGGCTTTGTCCCTGACTATGGCGCGCCGACGGCGGCAGCAGCGGCAGCCGATGGCGGTGGCAGTGGCGGTGCGCATCCTGTGCTTACGGCTGGTAAGCAGGCAAAGCAAGAACCTCAGCAGCAGCTGCGGCGGCCGGCTGCCGCAGCTGCCCAAAGTGCGCCACCGGCTGTATTTGACCTCATCAGCAGCGACAGCGAAGGAGAGGATGACGTGGCAGCAGCGGCGGCAGCAAGAGCGGCCGCAGTGGTAGTACCGCCCGCAGCAGCGGTCGTGGCGCAGTGCGTGGAACTGCTGGACGATGATCCTGATCCCATGGCCGCAAGCGATGCTGGTCAAGTCACCGGCATGGAGATAGATGACGCTGGTGGCAACAGCAAATGCAACGGCCCAAGCAATGACGGTGGCGGCATCAATAATGACAGCAGCAATTGCAATGGCACAGGTGGCAGCAACGATGCCAGCAGCCGCAGCAGTATCAGCAGCGACGGCAGCGGTGGCGGCGGCGGCGGCGACAGCAGCTGGCAAGAACGCTCGTGACTGCGGCTCAAAGCAATGGGCGCAGGCGCACGGTGCACTTACGCCGTTCCGCTGAGGCCAGCACCGCCGCTGGTGCTGGTGGTAGTTACAGGTCGTGATCGCTGTTGTAGCATGCTTCACATGACAGGCAGTTTAGACTCCCTGCGCCCCCCTTCGCCCCGCACGCTCCCCTGTCGATAGCCAGCGGACCTTGACTCTCAGGCCCTGTGTACAGCAGCTGCAGCATTTGGCGCTGCATGGCCTGGTCCGCATTTTACAGTCTACTAGCCTTCCGCGCCTCGTTGCTGCACAGGTGTCTGCCTCGTATGACGCGCCTGTGCGGAAAATCTACTGCTGACCTTGTGCTTGCTTTTCAGAAGTGTTGCTTTTACTGCGCCTGCCGGTGTCTTGCAATGCTGTGAAGCTGCTGCGCGCTTTTGAGCAAGTTTCATGCCTGGCATTATCATGCAGCGGCAGCCACTCTCGTGACAGCACACACAGCATTTCTTTGTGCCATCAGCCAGGCTGTGACACGCTCACACAAGCACATGGCTACACAACATAGTGGCAAGACAGCGCGTTCTTGCTGAGCCAACATCCTACCTGATTGCTGACCAGGCTGACTGCACCAAAAAGCTTTCTGGAATATTTTTGCTTGACATTAAGCTGCTGCACGGAGCATGTGCGCACCTTGGGTGTAGAGCATTGGCAGACCCCTTTGTCACTGTGCCAAAACACTGTGGAGGATGATGCAGGCATGTGAGTTTCATCAGAGTTGTGAGCAAGCGCCCCAGGTGCACACGACACAGAAAGGTTTTATTTGCCTTGTCGTGATGGCACAACGCCATGCTCAGTGCTCAACTCCCCTCTGTCACAAGTCTCACTGTGCTTCACTCAAAAGGCCGCCTTATCTTATACAGTGTGTTGGCACGATGTGCGCTATCTGTGCGAGAATCATTATCATTGGGTTGTGAGACCTAGGGATCCTCGGGTTGTGCCTGGCTCCCTCACTCAACACTCGCAAATACACATGGGCCATTGTTGAAGAGAGGACCAGCAGAGGTTTTGAGTCATGTGAATGTTGCGTATCGGCTGTGCCTGCCATACTGAAACAAAAAGCTGTAACAACTTGTTGTTATTTCTACTTGTGCATTTTAGTCTAAAGTCTTTCCCAACAAAGTTCATGCATCAGCACTGGCTAATGACACAAGCTCGTGGTGTCGTTTCCTACCAAACCAGACATGCTAGGCGGTCAGCAATAAATAATCCACAAGTTCTGAGGGCCGACATACCTGATGCGTTCGTGCTACTATCCGCTTTCATGATTTATGCACCCCCCATTTAGCTCGTGTTATTTTTTACGAACTTCAACTTCAAGTGTTTAAAAATCGAAAGAGGCGTCTCATCAACTCTGTAAGCACCAGTGTTGTGCGGCGCGCAAGGCACACACGACCACTAGGCGACGGCATCGCCTATCTGTGGCCCACCAGCCGGTGGCAGGCGAAGGGGGCAGCTGTACAAACCTGATGGGTAGGGGGGGCACCGGCAATTGAGAATTCGTGTTTGTGCCGGAGGGCAGAGCGGCAAGGATGAGAGCAGCATGCGCCAGAAGCATCAAAAACGCATGGTCTAGCACAGGAACAGTCTCCGCGACGGTTTAAGCCTTTCTCCGCCACCAGCTGTACGCGGATCGGCTGGCTCAAGTGGCCTTGCATTTGGTTTGCTGGATAGCGAGCCAAAGGCACCATCGTTCGACATCACGCGTGCATGGCCAGAGCCCTCCAGTGGCCGTGCTAGCCGTCTTTTGCACATTTGAAGCCGTCGTCGTCCAGCCCGCCCCATCACAACTACAAGAAGATGGCCGAGCCACCTGCGATCGAGATCCCCCCCTCGCTCGCCGAAATAGACGCGATCAATCACAGAGAGGAGCTCATGGAGCGCTCGCTTGAAATTGGCAGGATGGTGCGGGAAAGGTGAGCTGATACATTCCTGTCATCGTACACACGAGCTTGTGCCAGCGTGCCATGGCGTCGTATGACAAAGCGGCCTCCCCTATCTTGTTGCCATTACACGTGTACCTTCCATTTTTCATGTCTGCACACCTAGTACCCTCAGGGAGTTATGATTGCTGCATGAGCCGCTGATTGTCTGTGCAGTCTATGATCATTGACACGCATACGCTTTGTTGACTAGTAGTAAATCAGCCTGGCAGTGGCGTCCCATTGATGTACACTTAGAGCATCGAACGCGGCTGTCGCTGGTTAGACCAGGCCGTCAAACAAACAGCTGGGCACATTCCGCTGCTGTCTGCCCGCTTGATTTCGGCAGCGCCACTGTGACGAGAAAACTCTGTGCTAGACGAATCACCTGACACATCTTCACGGTAGGTAGCCATCGCCATCATGCAAGGTCTGTTGGCTCAGCGGGCCTCACCCCCCCCCCCCCCCTTCCCCCACGCGCGCGCGGTGCAGCCTCGCGACCGCCAGGCCGGCGTCGCCCGTGAGACACATCCCAGAGTTCAGCACGCAGCACGTTTCTGCCAGGTGCGCTTGACGTCCGCACACGCGCGCGCGCTCGATGCATGCTTCAGTGCTCAGCCATTGGCATATAACGCTGTGCATCAGGCAGAGGACACCGGCGACGCGCACGCGCACGAGCGCCATCCTGTTGATACGCGCGCGCGCGCATTCGTGCTTTCATTTACTGATGCAGATTCGACTTGTGTCGTTTCAAAGCGTGTGCTGTAGCGGGCGCAGACGCCGCTGACGCTCGCAACTCCAAGGATCGCTGTTTTTCAACAGGGGGGGGGGGGGGGGGCGGGAGGGGGCGGCGCACGCGCTCACTTGGCGGCGCCAGGCAGCTTGGCAGGCCTTCCCCCATTGTGTGCTCTCGCAGGAAATACCACGCGGCGATGTAGGAGGCTCTCAAAAGCAGGCTACGTGACGGAGCTGGCGGCTGGGGGGCTCCAGGAGGCGTGGGGGGGTATGGGGGTGGGGGGGGGTGGGGGGGGGGGCGTGCACTACGGGCATACATGCTGGTACTGTACCGGCGCTGGTGACCGCAAAAAGGGGCGATGCGTTGTCCTACGCATTTCCTAGCTCCTCTCGATGGCCCTGTCGATGGCCGCCCCCTCGTCCAAGTGGCACGAGCAGCAACAGCAGCGGCGGAGGAGGCAGCGGAGGAGGCGGCAGCGGCTGCTGTCGCTGCTTGTGCCAGGGGGACGGGAGCGCGGCGATCGACACGGCCATGGAGAGGAGCCAGAATCAACGTAGGCTGCGCATGCCCTCCAATCAGCGCCGCTGCATTGTGCCTCTGGCAGAACGACACGGCCGTTTACCAATCAGCAGCCTACGCCAGTCGGGGTCTGCGGAGTACAGCGATGTACTCAACTGAGGGGGGCGAGGGGGGGGGGAGGGGGCGGGGCGCAAGCAAGGGGCAGAGGGGGGGGGGGGGAAGTATGAAACGCGCATCACGCATCGAGCGATGCGGGCGTGCACTTGCCCTGAGACTCTCTGCCAGACTGGCATCTTTTGCAGTATCGGCGCACTCACTATCTCACGCATCTACATGATGCCATGACAACTTCTACCATTCGAGCTCTTGACCGCGAGTCTCTGGATGCAGCGCCTCGAGCGCCCTTGCAGCGCGCGTCGCTGTGTCGCCCGCAAGCACCGCCTAGCCTCGTGGTTTTTCAACTGACCCATCAGATGTACTCGAAGTATTGCATCGCGCGGGAGCGCCTGATGATGAGCAGCTGCAGACCGTGTTGAGCGCTGCTGCCGTATGCGCGGTACACTGTGACTCTCCTCGTACTTTCATCACACACGCGCCTTCTGAAATACTGAATGCTGAGGGTCTGGTTACATGCGTGCTACCGGCGGGCACTCTCTGAAGCTCGTGAGCCTGTGCGTAGAAAGTTCTACTGTATGCGCACAGACTGAAACGGGCTGCTTGTTGTCACTCCGTTGTCCTGTTCTCGCGACAGGGAGTTTGAGCAGCTCAAGAAGGACAATGCTGCCCTTGTGGTGAGTCACTGATACCGCGACGCGTGCACAGCGCTCAGAATGATGATGTGGCACTGCTCAGCACTGCGGTCATCACGAGTGCAGCTGTTGTTGGAGCGCGGCAGCGCACGCGCGCGCAGCGTCACAAGTAGCTCGTGAAGTGCATTTCCCGCAGACTACTTGCAGTGCGGCATTACTAGTTGACGTTGCATCTTACGCGCAACGCTGCGGTGCACGCGCAACATGTGACGCTCCACGTCAGTCGAGCCCCCCCCCCCCCCCCCCCTCTCATCCCCCCCACCCCCTGCACGCATAGCTTGGCGCCCCCAGTACCCTGGCAAATGCCCTCTTGCGTAACTGTTCGCATACATTTCGACCCACGCGGCGCTTCCGCATGGCAGAGACATTACGTTGGCGTCAACAGCGCGCGCGGGAGTTTGTTGCCCCCGTCATTGACCGTACATGGCAGTGCTCGATCGACTTCAACTCTCCACTTAAGTTCAAGTTGTGCCGTCGAGGGCGCACCGCACTTGAAGTCAACGCTTGCCCTGACCCTTACGTTTCAAGACGCTACCCCTGCAGCATATTGGTCGTTGCACCTTCACCTGATGTTCACTTGACGCTGCTGACGCGTCTTATTGAAGTTGCTTGAGAGCTGACGTTTTGCGAGCGCGGCACGTCACCTCCAAAAGTTGCACACGAAACGACACTTTGACAACTGCACACTATGCGAGATTCTGCGCACAACACCATTGTCACGTGACGCACGCGCGCTCCGCCGCCTGCCTGCCTGCACAATCACCTTGAACTATTGCACATGAAGTGGCACTTCAACAACTGCGGAGCGCGAATTTTGGCGTACAAATCCCTGTCGCGTGATGCGCGCGCCCCGCCGCCTGCCTGCTTGCCCTCAGCGCATGGTCCACGTGCGGAACGAGGCGATCGAGGCGTTGCTGCAGGAGGCCAATGAGATGGCGATGGACACGCGGCCTGCGAGCACAGACATTGAGGTGAGGATACCTCAATACCTCAAGTAGTACTTCAAGTATGAGTGACGTTGAGGTTCAGGTGCGATTGTGGCGCTGCTGCATGAGGCCAATGAGATGGCGATGGGCACGCGGCCTGCATCCACAGACATTGAGGTGAGGATACTTCAATACTTCAAGTAATACTTCAAGTATGAGTAATATTGAGGCGCCGCTACAGGAGGGCAACAAGATGGCGATGGACGCGCGGCCTACGTGCACAGACATTTGAGGTGAGGAAGTTTCAAATAGTACTTCAAGTGTGAGTGAGGACGAGATTGGGATGCAGCAAGAGACTGCTTTTTTGTTGTTCAGCTGCGTTCTTCTGAGGTCACCCCATGCGCGCTCACATTGCAGAACGTGCGCACAGGAGTTTAGCAGCGCCCTTCTGCACAAATATCACCGCAGGCGAACCAGACTGCACCTGTGTACACAAATACACTCTGGTGCGCTAGTGGATTGACCAATGACTACTGAGCAAGGACTCAATTTCGCGGCAACTTTAACACTACGCGCTAGAGCGCGGGTCGCGATGCTACAGGGCAGCGATGCCCATGGACAACAAAGGCATTTGTTCCAAACAGGAAAAAATAGTTGCGTTAAGGTACTTAAGGAAGTGTGCAACAGGTAGCAGCGTCACGGTTGTGCAGCGTCTAGACTCCGTTTAGCAGAGGCAGCCGCACTCTGTGTGTGGGCCACATTGTGCTGTTGCAACTACGTGCAAAATGTGTGGGCCACACCTTGCAGTTGCAACTACGTGCAAAGGCTAGCGTACAATATGACCGCGTTTAGTTTACAGCTGTGCGCCACTTTGATGAGCACTGTCACCAATGTAATTGCTGCGCACGAATTCAGCAACGTACGCAACATCTTACTTTTAGTCCATCAATTTGCTTGACAAACTGCTGCTACAAAGCATTGTACCGCCGTCATTGCAGCGGGTAGCAACTGCTGTGGAATGCAGGGTCCGGCATCACTGCCAACATTGTCCGAAAGCGCCAAACTGCATTGTCAACTTCAACTCACCTCAGTCTCGTCATCAGGCAGCACCTCTGAGGGGCGCCGAGGAGTTCCGCGCGCGCAATTCGCCTGCATGGCCACATGATTGCATCGCGGCTCTTCATACCCCTCATTAACACAGAGTGCTAAGCGATGATTGCTAGTCAGTGCTCAGCGCCTCAGACTTGATCACCATCCAGCACACTGCGCACTGCAATACGCTACCTGCGGTACACATTAGTATGCATCATGCATTGTACATGTGATATTCACCAGGCGACACGCGCGCGCCGCGTGCAGATGCATGTACTTTTTAGTAGTTCTCGCTTCGGGCGCAAAAACGCCCAGATGGTGGGTGTCCAGCTCGCTACCAGAACCTTCATGTATCCTGTGAGCACCTTGAAAGTGTCAAACATACATGCATGCGTATACTTCTATGACATTCGTGGACGATGTGCTGCATCGCGTGCAGGTGCGGGACCTGACCGCCAAGCTCGCACAGCGGGAGGTGGAGCTCATGGCGCTGCGGCAGCAGCTGGCCGCGCTGCGCATCGATCACGAGCGGGAGAAGACGAATGCGCAGGTACCAGCACACGCTGTATCATACAGTCTAGACCATACAGCCTGTATGTTCTAGACTTTCGTGTGCGTGCCCGAGCATGCGGGTGAACACGGCAGCAAGAGCAGCGCGTTGCTGCAACACGCGGCTGGCCGCGCTGCGCATCGATCACGAAAGGGAGAAGGCCAATGCGCAGGTGCGCGCCGCTTCAATTGCACACGCGCTGTATATTCTAGAGCTTCGATCCAATAGCACGAGAGAGAGAAGTCCAATGCGCGCGCCACTTCAATTGCACCCGGGCTGTATGTTCTAGAGTTTCAATTTAAGAGCACGAGAGGGAGAAGGCCAATGCGCAGGTACGCGCCAATTCAGTTGTCCCTGCACCTCATCACCAGTACATAGCGTATGTTTCAGACCTTCAGGCGTGCTCAAACGTGCGGATGAACACGGCAGCAAGAGCGCGTGCGTGTCGCGCACTTGTATAGCCCGTTTGGCATGGCTGTACAGTGGGAATGCGAGGCTGCCCCCCGATGCTTACTGTAAAAAACTTGTGAACGTCATGTGAAGTGGGCGTGCCTCTGGTATACCCAGCCCGGTTTTCGCGCTGCAAAGTGCGAGAGTGAGTAACAACGCTCAGCGCCTTCACAAACTTTATCGTTGCGCACGAGCGCTGTAAGGCGAGCGCTGCTGCACCGCGCCTCGCTGTTGTCCGACATGGCGTTCATACGTAAGGGGGTGCAACGACTGCGGTGCGCGTGCACTGCGCAGAGGGCATGGATGCTTGCGCCACTGGCGCCAATCCTCGCAGTGTGCCATACTTGAAGTTGCTGGAGCTTGACTGCAAATGGGGGAGGGGAGGCGCAAAACAGGCCTTGCGTCAAGGTGACCCACCATACCCTCTTGTTGCTCCGCCGTGCTGTGGTGACGAGCAGTTTGTTGCCATGCCGGGCGCTGAAACAGCTTCACAGTGCCAGCATGTGTGCTCTGCCGCAGCCGTGGCTTCAACTCAGCGAGCGGCAGCAACAGATGCCTGTGAGCAAATAGCGCGGGCGGCGGCGCGTGCATGTGACGCGGGACGAGTGATGATGCTCGTAGGATATGCAATTGTGCTCCGTTGAAGTTGAAGACACGTGCTGACGACCACGGGGCGTACACCTGTGTCACGCTGCCGCAGTCACGGGCAATAATACTCATCGCAATTCGCACGCGCTTTTTCTCCATTGCCACAGATTCTTCAAAGCCGTACATAACTTCGCTGACGCACGACAACGCTAACAAAGTGAGCGCTGCCTCCTTCCCCCCCCGCCCCCCCCTCCCCCCCCCCACCGCAGCGCTACCTCGAGCAGCGCAATTGCGCGGCGCGCGTCGGACGTCGCGCATCTCACGGCGACAGCACGTGTTTTCCCTGCTTTGCCGCAGATCCTTCAAATCCGTACAGCCCTTCGCTGATGTGCGACAACGCTAACAATCTGAGCACTGCCTCCCTGCCCCCCCACCCCCTTCCCCCTGCCCCACCCACCGCAGCGCTACCTCAAGCAGCGCGACCGCGCGGCGCTTGATGTGCGACAACGCAACTAATCTGAGCGCTGCCCCCGCCCCTTCACCCCCCCCCCCCCCGCAGCGCTACCTCGAGCAGCGCGACCGCGCGGCATGCGACCGCGCGTCCCACGTCGCGCAGCTCACGGCGACGGCGCGCCGCCTCCAGGCGCAGATCGCGCAGCGCGACGGCCTCATCGCTGAGCGCGACATTGCCATAGAGGGGCTGCGCGGCGAGCTCGCCCGGCGGCGCGGGGACGAGGGGGGCGGGGGGCAGGGGGCGTGTGAGGGGGAGGGGGGGGGGGCAACCGAGGGGCGGGCGGGGTCGAGGACGCGGAAGTCAGGCACTGCCGCTGCCGCTGCCGCCGCCGCCGCGGTCATGATTTCCGCGGCGATGGCGGGGGCGCGCGATGACGGCGGCGGCGGCGGCGGCGGCAGCGAAGCGCACAGCGATGAGGATGCGGGCACGGACGCCGGCGAAGGCGACGACAGCAGCGCTGCGACCGAGGTGCGTTGCGCCTTTGCGTGCTCGCAGAGTGCGCCGGAGTTTTTGGATAGCGGGTGTGGTAGGTGTCCACGGGCGCGCGTGTAGTGCAGCCTGTGGAATCTGAATGCCATCCCTTTCTGCCGGAAGTGTTGTCAAGTAATGGTGCTCGTTCAGTGTGAAGCGCAGACTGCCGTGTGAACGTCACATGCATGCATACATGCACCGGATTCATGTCGATCATGCAAAGGCGACAGCGCGCGGGGCATCTGACCTTCAATACCATATTGCTGTCATGATGGTGCCAGCTGCAAATTCTGGTGCCAAGGTGCACGAGCGATGTTATGGTGGCCAACTGAAATCGATACCGCCAACGTTGTGTGATCTTAGACGGGTAGATTGCGGTGACAGTCAAAGTGCCTCGCGTGCCTGTTTTGGCAGCATTGTAGGCTGCGCTGCACTTACCCTAACCCTAACCCGAACTGCTTGCGCCGTGGTGGGTTCAGTGTGTTCCTGCAGTCATGAGCATTTGTCGTGACGTAAAGCGTTGCTCAGACATGCAGCCCAGCCGGTAGTAACGACGCAGTTCATGTAAACAGCAGGCTTGCAGGTGCCTGCACTGCCAGACAAGCGGACATCTCATGCGGCCGCCACTCAACAAAAACGCGACCAGACCAGTAGTCGTAGCCCTACCGCTAATTACATGCTTTGCCACGGACGCTTTGAGGAGAACACTAAGTCCCTGAGTAAAGCGCGTGAATCGACAGCAATGGCTCCTCGCCGATCGCTCTTGCACGGCAGAGGCGGGAGGAGCACGGCCGGCGTCACGCACGGCAGAGGCGGGAGGAGCACGGCCGGCGTCACGCGCGGCACGGGGATGCGGACAACGATGCAACAGAAGATGAAGTGCACGAGCCGGACGAGCCGCCGCACACCGCCGCATGCATCCGCAGGCTTCATTCCAATTCGCCTAAGCGCGCAGGTGCGTGTGCGCTCATGAAAATGTTGAAGTTCCAACTCGCCTAAGCGTGCAGGTGCGTGCGGACTCACGAAAATGTTGAAACTCCAACTCGCCCAAGCGCGCACTTTCGTGCGGGCTCCGAAAATCTTGTTGAAGTTCTAACTCGCCCAAGTGCGCAGGTGCGTGCGGGCGCACAAGAGTGCGGTTGAAGTTGCACGACAAAGTATTGCGTGACTTGTGTGCTTCTGAGTGGTTCACTGTTCACGCCGCCGCATGCAGTCGCAGGCTGCACTCCAACTCGCCCAAACGCGCAGGTTTGTGCGGGCTCACGAGAGTGTTGAAGTTGCACCACAAAGTATCACGTGACTCGTGTGCATCTGAGTACTGGTTCACTATTGTTGATCGCGAGGGCTGGTGTGGGACGCCTCTAGGTCCTGAGTGTCACCATTGTATGTAGCTGTTCTATTCAAATCATCACCGTCGGTGTGAATGGCTCGCGAGGCTTCTGTGAGTCAGGAATTGAGGTGTATGCGGCTTTTGACTCATCTGGTTGTTGTAATCTCACAATCACACTCCGCAGCCCATGTGACAATTGGGTCGCCAGGTCACGTCACATTGGGGCGTGGAGGGCTTGCATGACCGACAAAGCGTGGCCACAGGCCATTTGCGCAGTGCAACACGAGCTTTGTTGGGAAACGAGTATTTGAATATGTATTGGCTGCACCGTATATGAATATGTCTTGGCTGCACCCCTGTAGCGGATGTGCCTGGGCAGCGCGGCGGTTTGGCCTTTGATGTATGATTAGATCTTGTTGCGATTTTGAAAATCATTTCGACATTAATGCTGGGATACTTTGAGTGGACATGCGGAGTGCGCACAGGGCCCTCACATCAAGTTTCATGCTGGCTTCACAAAAGCTGCTAAGATGTACCATGCGGCAGACATTCGGGCGCTCACACGCTGGGGAGTTGTCAAGGATGCTGAAGCTTCTTGATCGTCTTTGTATATAATTTATCGGGGTTGGCTCACACAACTTGAGCCTCATTGTGAAAATTGCCCACTTTGAGGCACTTTAGGCATGTTGAATACACATTGTCGTCTGACCAGGGCTAGCTAGGTTGCATACACGAACCCAATAGCTTGTGTCATCTTTAGTTGGTGGCGTGCATTCACCCACACATGGCCTCCCTTGAGGCATTGGCGACGTCCCGTGACTGCATGAAGAAGTTGAAGGCGCAAGTCAAAATGTCAACAACTAGTGCTCAACTAGCAACTTGTGTGAAGGCCACAGATAATTAAGTCATCAGCGAGAATTCATCGTCTAGGGCCAAAGGTCAGGCACAACACACCCATTGGACATGATGTGCTTCTCGTGGCTGGCAGTGCTGACGGCAGGTACTCAGGGAGCGCATCAACTAACAGCGCTCACTCCTGGCACCAGCATCAGTTGTCGCTGCGTGCGTACAGTGCGTGCTATTCAGCAGCGTTTCTCTGATCGTGATGCTGCAGCTGTGCTCTGGTGCATGAAGGCCACAACCAAGCCCAACATTGCTGCCTGCTGTCATTGTGGTCTCGCATGCAGGCTGCGCAATGGCCACAAGGCTGCGCTCCAAGAGCCTAAAGAGGTGAAGCGAGAGGACTTGCTGTCTGTCCGTAACCGACAGGGCGCGAGGGCTGGGGTAGAGACGGCACTTGCACGTGAATACTGTGAAATTGCCAATGTCTGGCGCAGTCGAGATTATTGTACCAGCGTGTGTTCTTAGGATGTTGATGTCAATTACGATGAGTGCAGGCACTATGCCAGGCGATGCACCTTCTGCATAGTGCTTACGCACAGCACGTCAACTGCATGAACGCATGAGATGCAGCTTTGAGCTTTGTTGGCATGTGGGATGCATCACGTATGGCTGAGAGACACAAACTCAGGCTGCCACTGAGGCCAATGGGGTATGCCAAGAAGGAATGAAGACGCTTCACACACCTACACGTTTGCCAGCGGTGCCAATGTGTTGACTTGTTTGTACCCTTGTGGCTTCCCCCCCCCATGGCCCGACGTACATTGTTGAAGTGCTCTCCTGCAACAATCTGCTTTGAGCTCGCCCGCACTAATGTTGCTGAACCACTGTGCCAAGAAAAGTGGTCTGACCTGGAGAAACGCGCCTTATGAAGATGACACATGCCGTAATCAGTGTTCAGCTGTTGGGCGGGCATGTGCAGCCAGTGCGTGGGCAGATAGTATTTGCACTGACCGCAGCAGGTGTATTTTGCAGGTACCTGCAAACTTCTGCGAGAGGTATCGTGCCGTCAGGCCTTGAACACTGCAATTTACCTGAAAGGCTCTTGGCAAGGGCACGCATGAATCGCTGCAAGTGCAGGTGCGCACTCAACTTGCCCAGGTATCGGCTGATATAGAAAGTACTACTTGCTGTTGGCAGAAGCATGATTTCAATGTGCAGTGGTGCTGGAGATGACACCACCGTAATCAGTGTTCAGCTGTTCGGCGTGCCTGTGCAGCCAAATCATGCAGCTCTTTGCTCTGACGGCAACATGCACATTTTGCAAGTACTGCTGGAGGTATCGGACTGACAGGCCTACAACACTTATAATCAGCCTGAAAGCTCCTTAGAAAGGACACATGTCCGCAAGCGCAAGTGTGCACTCAACTTGACATGTCCAGCATCGGCTGACGTACTACTAGTGGAAGCATGATGTCATGTGCAATTCTCAGATACCCGTGTGCGCAAAGCGGTGATTGACTTGGGCGGTATGCGCTTCACAGTGGACAATGTGGGCACCATGTTGGATATTTACTTCCCCCACGAGATGGATGAGTTGAAACAAACGTCAGCCATACCCGCCATAAAACTCAATCTCAACTATGCAGTGCTCGCTTTCGCCATGCAATCCCATCGGCGAGGAAGCAAATAGACTTTGCTAGTATGAATGTGTTCAACAACTGCGAGGTAAGGCTGAGCCTGCAAAGTTTTTGCAATTGTGAGGTAAGGCTGAGCCTGCTTTGCATTGCACACACGCATTGATTACCTGTGAGAAAGACCCAAGCCCAAACAGAGCACGCCTGCTGTGACATGCACCAGGTCCGCTGGTCCAGCTGCATCAGTCAGCCACCACTATGACGCATCTGCTGTTCGGAGCCGCTCGGAACCTGAGAGCAAGCAGAGCCAAGCACAGGCCCTTGCATTATTTAGACAAGATGGTTTGAAATTGGCTTGCGCTGACAACCCAAAGACATTGGCAATTCAGCTGCAATTGTGATACACTGGAGTGTATGCGGCAATGACAGAGTGCATGGCAGTGTGCTTTTAAGCAATCCTATTACGATGCATGACAGACACATCAACCCAGGTGAGGCATTCGATTCCCGCTTTTCAGAGAGAAGTCACACACAATCAATTCCTGAAGAGCTACTTACGCCTGCAAGTGTCGGTCAAAGTATCTTTTGGTGACGTTCCCCTGCCTGTCCCTGTTCTGTTCTGTTGTTGTGTTGTTCAAGCTTATTCTCTAGGCAATTTGTGTTGCTGTCCTGTTCAGGAGTTTCCCAGAAGCGTATGAAACACAAGTGCTGGCAGCCCCAGTATATACTGCGCCCATGCAAGGTCGCATCCAGTGCAAAAGTGTTGGAACATTAAGTAGGCCCACCTGAGCAGAACGCGCGCCTCGCCGCCAGTGTACCGAGGACACCGTGACCGTCATGACTTGTAAGGCCTTCGTTTCAAGCTCTGAGCTGATGTGTGTTTTGGAACGGGCACAGCGCGTCTGCATGCGGCGCCGCGGCCGATGTGCCCTGAGATGATGATTCATGTAGGGTCCTGCGAGAATAAAAGCTCCAAGTTGACTTGATTCGGCCTTGCGTTCCCGTGATAGTAGTAGTAGTGTACCAGGTGTGCACTCGCTCCGCAGGGGCGCGTCCACCACCACGAATCTATTGCTTCTGCATCGCGCCACACTAGCGAAGCGTTGCAAGGTTGTGCGTGTCTCACCTCACTCCAGATCTTCACAACTTGAAGTACGAATTTGGAGGAGGAGGAGAGCTCGCTACGGTTGAAAGCTTTCCATCGTCTCTCCCTCTCGAGCAGAACACGTGCTGCGAGAACATTAAGGAGTATCGCTTGCCAACGAGGAAACACTGTCTGGGTGTGGGTGAACCAACAACGCAGCCCTCAGCGCAGCTTGACAGGTGACTGTCAGCAATTTACGTCCTTCTCGTCGGCTGCCATGGCAGTTGTGTGCGGGTCCTCCCTTTAAATTAGCTGAATTTTTGCAGTGAGCACCACATAATCATCACTAGTATCCTGATAGGTTCGACGCTGTTTCACATAATGATCTGCTGAAACTTTGACGTAGGCTCAGCCTCCAGACATGCTTTGATGGACATGATGTGGTGTGAAGCTTGGACTGTCCACTTCTTACAGCCCCTTTCAAGATTTACTTGACGTACTTTCCAGTGATTGTTTGCATCAGTAGCATCTGGAGCCTCTTCGTTTGTGTGATATATTCATATGACATATGCATACATACGGTGAATGTGAATGGTGTAACATCTACCATCAGCGGCAGTAAATAGCCAGTCCAAGCCATAATAGGTCCGGGATTGGCCGACTTTGCACCTTTGGAGAAAAAAGCGGAAAGGGTCGGTGTACAGTGAGCCAATATTGTGCCTTCTGCGCTGCAGCACATGACATTGAAATTGTGCCATACTACTCACTGCAGTGAATGACTGTCGCAGCTGATGTGATATCCTAGAAGGTGATATTGTCATGTATGCATGGGCACGCTCCTTGTTCAGCTCTCAGACTGCCGATTGTGCCGACGAGTCCTTGCACATGGTCGCACAGGTGCCTGTCGCCTACATGTCTGCATGACACTTTGACATCCGCCTGCCTACTGGCAACCATTCCCATCACCCCCACATCACTGTATCAGGGTGACCCAGTCACCAGTTTGAGTTGTCTTGAGGTATGGCACCATCATGCATCATCTGTATTTTTGTGAAGAATCCCAGCACAGCCAATCAGTTTCCTCCCAATGGCATCGGCAGTTCGGAAATCCCAGCACAGTCAAATTGAATCAGATTCGGCCCATAAGCAATTGAGAGCATCACTGCAGCCAGCAGCATTTGTATGCAACTGAAAGCTTGTCCCGTGAGGTTGCATTACAAAATATCATATGATAAAGGTACCTACATATGCATCACTTCACATGGCAAGCAGGCTGAAGAAGATCCTGGCCGGGGACGCGTCATCATGCGTGCCGCTCATCTTCACCGCCCTGTCAGCATATGCCCTCCAGCTTGATGCGGCACGACAAGGGGGCGTGGGCCCGCTTGCTGACGGATGGCTTGCCGCCCGGTTGTTGGCAGTGCGTCACCAAGCCGCGCAGCCATCGCAACCTGGTCAGGAGCGGAGAGGCAGAGCAGGTGATGGCGGCAGCAGCAGCAAGCGCGGTCACGGTGGCGTGGGCGGGGGGACTACGACGCGGGCTCTAAGTCAGACTTGGTGTACAATTCAGAATTTGATTACAAGTTGGAATCTGAGTTGGACTGGGTGTTTTGACGCACAGTCTGATGCGCCCTCAGACATCATGGACGTCGACCCCAATCCCGGCAGCCAGAACAGCAGCGCATTGGCCGTGATAGCGGGGCTTGCAGCAGGCTTTCAAGCGTCAGACATGGCCGGCGACCCCGACGTCAACAGGGGCTGCAACTGTTAGAGCAGAAGCTCTGCCCACAGCTTCCGGGTCCTAGGCCACACCAGCCACCGCAACACGGCAGTGCGGCGGGTCTGCTCTGCTGATCATGATGCAGTGAGCAGTGCGTTTCCTGACAATCTCCTGGTACCTGCAGCCTGCGAGGTTTGATGAGGGTGACCTTGGCGGAGCAACGCTCAGCGGCACGCTATGTGACTGCCCAGGTCGGCGCCAACGACGACGCGCGCGGCATGATGCTGTCTCTGATGCTCGACGAGGCGTCGAGGTGCGTGGCGCTGTACGCCGTGCCAGCGGGGGGGGCGCTGCCGGCGGGGTACGCACCTCCGCCCTCCGCGAGCGACTGGTACACGCCAGAGCAGGCGCAGGCCATGTACGAGCACAGCGGCATGCGCATGTGCACCATGCCCGAGGGGTCCGCCGTAGAGAGCCAGCAGCACGGCTGCATCTTTGTAGACTTCCCCCGGCTGCTGCGAGCGTACGTCCAGCTCGGCAGCGGCGCTGACGGCATTTTCTTCGAGCCCATCATCAGCGAGCGTCACCGCGAGAACGATGCCGGTGTTGTAGTGATAGAGCGCGTCTACAGCGTGCGCGCCATCGAGGGCGTTGAGTTCTTCATTGAGCCCGACGCTCACGCAAACAGCACGCGCCCCTGGTTGCAAGTCAGAATACCGGGAAACTGCGACAGTAGCCCACAGCGACGGCGGCCACTGATCCGGGAATGCGTGCCGGTCATCCTCAGCTCGTGGTTCGGCGGCATCACCGCTCAGCGACCGCTCAGTGCGCAACACCCTGCTGCCTACTTAGTGACTGGCATGCTCACCATCCGCCCCGCATCGGCTGCGCACGCACAGGCCGCAGCAGCCGCCGCCGCCGCCGCCGCTGCCGCCGCCGCCGCCGCCGCCGCCCCCCATGCCTAGTTCTTGACAGTCCGCCGGCCGCCAATTAGAGCGGCCGCGCGTTGAAGTCGTGTCTTGTTGGCGTCGGTGCACAAGAAGTTTTGTCCTCAGTCTGCACACACAGGTCGCAACATAGGTTCAGAAATCAGTGATGGTGCTGCACAATTGTGATACTCACTCCGATTTGGTGGCATTTTGAGGGTACTACTGAGTACAGAGGTTCAACTTTAAGCTACTGTTACTTCAGCCCCCCCCCCCCCTCTCGCACATTTTGATGCTACACAGCCTCCATACCATGCAGTGATTGCCATTGCCGCTGATTACGCATTTGTGTCAGTGTGTGTTGCCGCTCTGCTGTTTGCTGGCACTCTGCGCACTTCAACTGCAACAAAGTGAATGAGTCGTGCGACATCATGCCATTTGACCATATTGAGGCTTGCATACATGCCGCGTACCACATACGGGCTACGTAGCTTATGTGCACTCTGACGCCTGTCATGTGCTTTAGATGCTGAGTTTGGGGTGCCTGTGTGCATCTTGCCAATGGTTGCCATGCGGCGCAATGAACACGTGCTGCTGCATGACTTGCCAATTCAGTGGCTATGACGCTTGATGGTCAACGCTCATCACACTCTGGTGTAGCATCTTGTGTCGTAGCGACGATGGAAACAAGGTACGTGTAACACTTCTGTCACACGGTGCCAGTGGTGCAAGAACCGTGGGACAAACAGTATGATAGAATATCAATGACTGAGCGCTGCGCGGGCAGCAGTTGCACCATTCTTCGTGTGTCTGGTGGTGCCCTCCTAAGCTTGCAAACACTACCAAGGTAGATGAAGCTTTGATGTTTTGTATGAAGCTTGAGCACTGAGCACAGTCGGCAGTACTGCAGCGCTGCTCAGGTGTGGCTGCTGCACACGTCTCGCTGAAGGAGTGGGCCTGGTAGATACCTACACCAGTGTGAAACATGTGTGTGGGAGGGCAGGCGCGGTCAATGACAACTTTTGATGTTGATTGAAGCCTTGGTGGAAGTGGCAATGCGCGCAATGTGCGCTGGCAGATAGCCCTGCCGGTCATGATGCGTCTGTACACGTAACTCATGCTTCACCAGCTACATATCTCACAATTTAATGTATCCTACGTACACGTGAAACATGTGCGCACGAGCGTCACATACCTGATGGAGTTGGCGACCAGCGCGGCGCATGCGCGTGGCGCTTGTGTGCGAGTCTGCCACGGGGAGTCGACGTGGTACAGCCGGTGGCATGCCAGTGGGATGGTGAGCGGCTGCTCAATAGGGCAATGGTGTGCCACGCGGTCATCACAATGTCCTGCGTGCACGCGTGCGAGGAGTCTTGCTGAGTTGACACCTCATCACGTGGCAGTGCTCTGCTGGACCTGATGATCAGCCCCTAGGATTTGCATGTGGTGACCAATTCAGTCGCATATGCATGTGATCAGCGCAGTCGTTCACCCGCATGCCATCCCAAGTAATACTATGACTTCCGCCTGACCCGCGTAGCATAGTAGCAGTTGTCGCCAGTTCGTGTGTGCAGTGCCAGCATGCGACCGCTGACACAACTTATGGATGCACTCTGCCACGCAAAGATCATGCCGTGGTCCATAGTGTACAGCACTTTTTTTCTAAAGTGCAAAGGTGACTAACATCTCAGCACTCTGAATGCAGCCGCGGCTACTTGGTGTGGAGCAGAAAGCAGTTCAGTCAAGAAACAATTCTCAGGACGGTGGTGATAGATGCACAAGCGCACCGCAATATGTCTTGCTGATGAAGACAGCTGCATCTACTCCCACGTTCTTGAAAGCATTTTGTATGGCGGACTTATCAAACATGCCAACCAGCATCGCAAATTCAGGCAACAGGCTGAGCTCGGCTGTTGATGATCACTCCGACGCAAGTAATGATGCGGCACGGTCCTCAGTGCGAAGAGCGCTTTCATCAGGTTGGTGCTGCTGAATTGACGACCGCGAAGGCGTCAACCTTTGTACTGCGAAGTTTTTTCATTTACACTCAGCCCACCTCGTGTAGTGCATTCGCGCATGCAACTACAGGCCCTGGTGAATAGTGAGCAGAGAGACGGCGCGGCAACTGCAACAATTTATCATTGCAAGCAACAAATCCCCTCCAGTAAACCTTATGCAAAAGTGATGACTGTCTTTCCGGCCAGATGAACCGTAGTCGTTATGTATTGCTTATGCATCAGGAAGCTACACTGCGATGTCTACAGGACGTACCTGAGTGCGGTATCTGGTATCACCAGTTCAGCGCCCAACTCAAGGCCGCAACACCAACAGGCGTCTCCGGCCGCTTGTGGGAGAGACACTGTGTCGGCAGCGACATCGGTCACGCGGCTCCAGGTTCATCAGCTCCATCCACACTCGGACAACTTCCTCACAACTTCAAGCGTTTCACTAGCAGAAACGGCACTCGGGAGTGTCTCAGTTCAAGACTCAATGAAATCAATGGTGCGCTCAGGCAGAAACTTTTGCCTTTGAGGTACTCACTGAACACAAGGCACTTTTAGAACAGAGGCGCCCCCTGAGGAGGCGTTCATTTGCTGTGATACCCGTTTCAGGCCATTCAGGGGTGGTGGGAGCAGCATTTCAGTGTCATCATGCCTTCAACAGATGCACACCCTGCACATGAAGGGGGGTGGGACAGCCTCAGCAAAAACATCCGACTGAACTTACGCCTGTGACAGTGGTAGGGGCAGTGCAGACACAATGATCAGGCTTCAAGGAGTTCAAGCTGCCCGACCGCCGGAATGTGATGCAGCTGCGGCAGCAACAGTGATATCATGACACCAGGCAGTGCCATGATGGTGATGTAGGGTTAGGGTTTGGGGTGAGGGTTAGGGTTGGGGTTGAAGCCAGCTGGGCACTGCAGCTGCTGCTAGTGCAGGCACATGGTCTCAATAGCATCACAAGGCTTCACTGACCGCCAGACTACCTAGCAACTAGTCCGATGCAGCTGCGGTGCCATCGGTGACATCACATGCAGCTGAGCATCCAGAGTGCGTGCCTCTTCTGGGCAGCGCAGGGCAGGGCCAGGCAGTACCACCGTCACGGCGACGGCCCCAAGGCTTCAGGGGCGCTGGGGGCAGCCAAGTAGCATTCCAAAAAAGACTCGCTCTGATAGCACAGTTGGCAGTTGCACGTAGCAGGCATGCCAGTCACAACTTCAGCAGTGCCTTTGACTCGGCGTCTGACTCAGAAGCGGACCCCGATTACGAGCCAGACTCAGAGTCGGACTCGGCCTCCGACGCAGAGTCTGATGTGGCGTCAGACATCATGGACGTCGACGCCAGCCCCGCCGGCGCCAGCCAGTTTAAGTTCGACAGCAACTCACGAGCAACAGACATGATGGACGTCGACCCCCCCATCAACAGCCACAACAGCAGGGCCCACAGCGTCGGGGTCCTCGGCCACGTCAGCCGCGGCAACGGCAGCTGGGCGACACGGCAGCGCGGCGGGTGTGCTCTGCTGATCAGCGAGCACATACGCTGCCTGCCCATGTTCCAGTACCTGCAGCCTGCGAGGTTCGACGAGGGTGACCTGGCGGAGCAGCGCTCAGCAGCACGCCACGTGACTGCACAGATCGGCGCCAACGACGACGCGCGAGGCATGATGCTGGACCTGATGCTCGACGAGGCGTCAAGGTGCGTGGCGCTGTACACCGTGCCAGCGGGGGGGGCGCTGCCGGCGGGGTACGCACCTCCGCCCTCCGCGAGCGACTGGTACACGCCAGAGCAGGCGCAGGCCATGTTCGAGCACAGCGGCATGCGCATGTGCACCATGCCCGGGGGGCCCGCCATAGAGAGCCAGCAGCACGGCTGCATCTTCGTGGACTTCCCCCGGCTGCTGCGAGCGTACGTCCAGCTCGGCAGCGGCGCTGACGACATTTTCTTCGAGCCCGTCATGAGCGAGCGTCACCGCGTGAATGACGCCGGTGCTGTAGTGATAGAGCGCGTCTACAGCGTGCGTCCAATCGAGGGCGTTGACTTCTTCATTGAGCCCGACGGTCACGCAAACAGCACGCGCCCCTGGCAGAGGGTCAGTATTCCGGGGCACCGCGACAGTGACAACGCACAGCGGCAGCGGCCACCAATCCGACAATGCGTGCCGGTCATTCTCAGCGCGTGGTTCGGCGGCATCACCGCTCAGCGGCCGCTCAGCGCGCAGCACCCTGCTGCCAACTTAGTGACTGGCATGCTCACCATCCGCCCCGCATCGGCTGCGCACGCACAGGCCGCAGCAGCCGCCGCCGCTGCCGCCGCCGCCGCTGCTGCTGCCGCCGCTGCCGCCGCAGCCCCCCATGCCTAGTTCTTGACAGTCCGCCGGCTGCCAATTAGAGCGGCCATGTGTTGAGGTCTTGTCCTGCTTCCGTGGGTGCACATTGCCAAGAAGTTTTGCCTTGAGTCTGCACACACAGATCGCACAATTGGTTCAGATACACAGTGCCCCTGCACTTCAAGTTGTGGCGGTACAAACAACCTTCAGTCACTTGGTGGTACTTAGTACTACTTTGTACACACTGTCAGGCTCAAAGTCTCAGACTGCTGGTTTTGTCAGCCCCCTCTGACAGATTATGGTGCTACGACAGGCTGCGTGTCATACAGTGATTGCCGCTGCCGCTGATTATGCGTTTGTGTCAGTGTGTGTCGCTACTCTGCTGTTGGCTGGCACTGTGCGTACTTCAACTGCAACAAAGTGAATGAGTCGTGCGACATCATGCCAATTAAGCCATGTAACCATCATGGTGTTGCACTACATAGCATGCAGTACGCGCCGCCATGTGCACTCTGATGATTCCGGCTGCCATTTGCATTGTAATGCTGGTGTGGTGTGCTCGTATGCAAAGCGGTGAACGTGATGCTGTAATGTACACTGTCAGCCTCTAGGAGCCCCCTCCCCACTGTGGCACCCCCCCCTCCCCCCCCCCCTAAGGGGGCATTTGTTTACACACATGGCAGAGTGTGAGTCACGGTGATGGCACCAGATCAGGCTGCACTCACTGTCCGGGCCAGAGGTAGTACTGTACACGACTATCTGTGGCCAGCCTAGGACTGAGTGCATCCAGTCCCCAGCATCCAGACATGATGCGAGGAGCTCAATACCATGGGTAGGGGCAGGGCTCAGCTCGACACCATCAGGCTTGCCTGACTGACCGCCGGAATGTGATGCAGCAGCTGCTGCAGTGCGGCAGCGTCAGTGAGATGCATCCACTGGCAGGGTGCCTGCTCTGTGGCAGCCGCTGCAGCGTAGCGCAGGGCCAGGCAATGCTACCACCTAGTAGCTCCACAGCCCTTCAGGGGCGGCGGGAGCAGCGAGACAGCATCCAAAAAATTCAAGCTCTGATAGCACAGTTGGCAGTTGCATGTATTAGCAGGCCGCCTGCCAGTCGCCTACTGGTACTAGTAGGTGTGACTCTCTGAGTATGGTACTCAGCGACTCAAGGCACTAACGGTCATGTAGGGTTAGGGTTAGGGTTTGACCCTGACCTAGTGCTGCAGATCCAGAGGTAATACTACATGTAGGTGTTCTGGGCGGCGCAGGGCAGGGCCAGGCACCACACCGCCCCACGTACTACGGCCTCCAGGTGCGGTTGGAGCAGCGAGATAGTATCCAAAAAAGAAAAGCTCTGATAGCACAGTTGGCAGTTGCACGCGCTTAGTAAGCGCGAGGTCGCCGGTTCGAATCCGGCTTAGAGCTTAAATTTTTCGATTTTTAACACAGGGGCACTTGTAGCATCGTGTGATCTTTTTTTCAAACCTTTTCTCAAGTCTAGGAAGCCCTTTTGGTTCGAACGCAGAACTGTGCGCCATAAACTCACCTCAGAGAGCTTTTTTCCCCTCTCTACAGAGGCCATCCCACTTTTCTTGAACAGCACAGCCTCCGGGGTTATCGATTGCAGTCTAGACTGCTGTCTCGGACTGCTTACTAATAGGCTACATGCATGCAGTCTGCACTGCAGTCTCAGTAGACTGCAGGCTAGACTGCTCTGACGTGTGGACTGCACTGGCTGAAGTATGCAGATGTAGATGTTTGTGCATGCATTCCAATATGCTTGCAAGTATATTCGCCCCTTCCCTTGCAGCCAGGCAGATAGGTGAACAACAGCCCTACTAGTAGATTCAGCCCCAGCCCTACTAGTAGGAGTCAACTATAGTTGTTGTATCGTTATGAGTATAGGTGTTGGCATGCGTGAGGTACTGCGCGGTGCTGTGGGCCGTGCCCCTTTGGACCTAGCTCGCTTGCGCACTTGACGAAGTTACTGCAAGCCCAATGTGCTCAGAATTTGCAGTTTCAGCACAAATAGTAGTCTGCTATAGGTATACCAACTTGTGTTTGAAACACCCGCCACTCCAAGTAGTATGAATCACACATGCATACATGTCACAAAGATGTCTGCAGTTTTGGTGCCCTGGTCTGATAGTATGCGCGCGTAGACGTTGTTCATGTTAGCATTCTATCATATATGCAATGCATATGTCTGTTTCGTCACTACACGTGTCAAAGAGACACTCGTGTGCCCCCACTTGATTACGGGTGACATAGTGATCTGCAGGCTGATATTAGTACACTTTGGCGGCGGCGGCGTTTGAGTGGTTGTCGTTGAGACACTTTCAGACTGTCACACGACATGTAGATTCCGTACAGCAAGCTTCATGTTAGATGCCATTCATCTGGGCTTTTTCGCGCCCTGAGCGAGAATCAATAAAAAGTACACTGCTGGGCATCGCTGACCCGGTCGACACCTCAAGTGTGCGGCTGCACCGTCACTGCAACTGTTAACTTGACCTGAAGTGTGAGAGTGGTCGACGCAACGCATCTGGGTATCTGTGTGACTCTATGTGGAGACCACCATGGGCTGCGCAACCTCTAGAACTCTGAGGCATATATAAGCTAGCTACAAGCCTTGAAGCTGCCATTGACACCCCTCACTCAGCTCCTCAGGCCTCGACCCAGCGAGTGCTCAGCTTTTGAAGTGCCCGTACGTGAGAAGCCCTGAGTACTCCAAGTACGCACTCGTGCATGGTCGCCAGGTATATATGCAAAGCCAAGGCGCTGAAGGCTCTTTGCCGATGTGCAGCCGCTGAGCGATTAAGCATGGACCTCATCCGTGGCACCTTCATTGAACAAGGCAACTTCAAGTTTGTATCAAGGAGGCAAGAGAGGGAGCTAGCCATGCTGAGAGTTTTTGGAGAGATGCAGTGGTGTAGAATACGTATATGGTTGGTGCAACTTCACTGATCAACTTCAGTGATGCAACTTCACTGTTGTAGTTGCAATGTTCCCTTCCTCCGAAAAACACCGATGTGGCTGTTCGTGGAATTCAATCAGTAACGGATCTTGAAAACGGATCTTTCGATAAAGAAATCCGACGCCTGCGCACGGGTCAACAACTGGCCGGCATCCATATGGTGCCGCCCACTAGCAGTCGGTGAAGCGCGAGGCACACCCTGAAGGCGGACAAACTACAGGACAAACAAACCACGGGAAGCACCTCGCCAAGCCTTGCCGCATCAAAAGCTCAACGCGGCGGCGCTGAGTGTCTCACCCGCAGCTGCAGCTGCACTTTTTTAGGTCTACACACAGGCGCAGAGACATGGCAACTTTGGATGATGTGCTAGCGGCCATTGCCATGTTGAGGCTGGAGATGCACCAGCTGCAGTCGAGCCTGGACAACAAGGTGGCCAGACTGCACGAAGACACTGCGGACTTTGCGGAGGCTTTGGAGCGCAAGATAGACGCGCTCTCATTGCAGATCGACAGCAGCAGCTCCGCTGAGGGCGCACTTTGCAATACCGAAAGGGGTAACAGATCCCTGGTTCTCCCGTCCAGCCTGCACCGCTGCAGTAGCGACAGAGACAGGCAAAGCTCCGCAGAGAGCAGCCAGTCCTGCCCGCAACAGCTCTCGAGCTCGTCGAAGGTGAGGCGTCCTGCGGGAACACCACAGCTGTTGCAGTGAAGCGGAGGTACTTATTGTTGAGATGCACCACACGTTGTCGCTAGCGGGCTTGCTCCAACCCGCAATTCCTGAGCTCACAACTCTTGATGATGCCAGTCGAGAGCAACACTTTGGCTTTAGCGGCGCCCGCATTCATCGCAAACGGCATCATCCAAGCGTCTGCTCACCAACTTGATGTGCTCTGTGTGTATCCTCATCTTCGCGCTTTGTCAGGTGCTATACCAGCTTGTTTCGTCACGTGCGGAGTGCGACGACGTCGAGGACCAATCGCTGGCGCTGGAACGCTTGCAGGTGCACATCCCACAGGGAGACAAAATGTACTGTAGTAATACAACCTGATTCAGCTGCTTTGTTCAAAGAACAAACAGCAATGCACCCCCATTTGAAGCCTCCCGCTCAAAGTTTGCGTGCATACCATATCCCAGGTACAGTGCTTGTGCTTGGAGTCAATAATGGTGCTAGCAGCAGCGGCGGTGCCTATTGACCTGCATGTGCAACTCTGTACAACAGGGCAGTAGGGTGACATCATCTACACTTCCACCATTGGCCATAGCTTGCCTGCATATGCCGCATGTCAGCCCTGTATTGCATGATCACAGATGTGGGGCTGCGCGGCACGCTGCAGCATGATCGCGTTGGGTTGTATGCCCTGCATGCACAGCAGTGTCACAAAGTGTGACACTGTATATTCATTCGTGACACGGGGGCACTGAGGTGCTGCATGTTTAGTCTGACAGCCCCCACTGCGGTAGGCTCCTGCATGGAGCGTCCTTGGCATGATGGCAGACCACAGTGCGGCAGCGGTAGCAGCAGCGCAGCCGATGATTGTGTTCACCCCTCGTGGTCAATGCATCGCCATCAATCGCTCTTGTGCACTGCCGTTGTCTGCCCCTGTGCAGAGGGGTGCTGCGGATGAGAGCGGCGGCAGTGCTGTACCCACTGGCATGTCCACAAGCTTCTCAGCGGAAAGGTGCGTGCCGGTCGCCTGCCTCTGCGTACGTAGCAGGGGTGCAAGTGACAGTATACAGCTGCTCTCGCAGATACCTTTCGTCAGCTCGCACTTGAGTGTAAGCTCAGTAGGTCTGATGGCGGCGATGTGCACAGCATCGCGCAAACCGGCCCAGCTCACATGCGCCTGATCACCCGGCACAGGAATACCTTGCGCACTGTGCACTGTGCTGGTGTGGCGCTACATGCGCGACAAGCCGCAGTGTGCTGCGGCAGCGGTGACCCGCCCGCATGTGTCACCTGCTATTACGCAAGTGTTGCTTTCGGTTCTGCGGCGGCGGCTGACGCCCGTGCTTGCTGCGCACGTGCCGCCGCGCTGCAGTTCTGGCGACGCGTCGCAGCGCTTTCAGCCGACGCACCGGGAGCAGGCGCAGCGCTCGCAGCAAGTCCCCGCCGCCATGGTTGAAGCAAACGGCAGCAGCGCTCAGGCGGACAAGCAGACCGTGCTGAGCGGTGCAGCGCCAGCGAACGGCTATGGCCCCTGCAACGGCAGCACCGCCCCCTGGTCTCGCAGCGGCGCAAGCAGCGGAGCAGCTGATGACGCGGCAGCAGTCCAGCACTCATGCTGCCGCAGCAGCAGCAGCAGCAGTGGCAACGCTGCTCAAGCTCCGGCAGTGAGCGGTGTAGAACGGAGCAGCGGCGACTGCTGCGGTGGCCAGCGCAGCAGCGGCAGCGACCCTGTCAAGAGCGGAAATGGAGGAGGCGAGGCGACTGGTGACGGCAACCAGAGCCGGCGCGGCAGCGACTGCAGCTACGGTAGCGCAGCGGCGCACGGCTTTGTGGTGCTGTCGCCGCCGCCACTCATCATGCGCTTGCCCGGCGTCGCGGCGGCAGCGGCGGCGGAGGCGGCAGCGGCAGCGGCAGCAGCAGCGGCGGCGTCTCGGAATACGGCGATCGCACCGGAGGGCGCAGCTCTGCTGCGACAGCAGCAGTCGGCGGGCTTTGCGGTGCCGGCATGGGATCACAGGCTGGAGCGGGGCGCGGGCGATGGCAATGCCACACGCGCTGCTGCCGGCATCGCTGCAGCTGGCGGCTGCCGCGCTGTGCGAGCCGAGGCAAAGGGCTGCGGCGAGATGGCGGCGGTGTGAGCCACATGGGCAGCCGAGCGCTGCAGTATAGGTATGATCCATCAATTCGCATGGCTGTTTCGGCGGCGGCAGCATGCGCACACAGGCCCAAAAGCTGCTGTTCCAGCGCTTGCGCCTCCACGTGTACCGGCATGCCGGCAGAGCGCAGCGCGCTCTAGTGCGTCTTCGCGGTCCGTCTATCAGGTGTTGGGTGGCGCCCCCTGCCAGTGTGCACGGGTAGCTGCACATCCCGTCCCCCCGTGCGTGTACATGTGTACGCAAGTACTCAGTGGTGGTGTGAGAGAGTCCGCTCCAGATTAGGCCATTCAACTGCTCCGGATATGTGTGTGAAATGGCTTCAACGCACACAGTTACGGTGCCACTGTCATTTCCTCTGGTGGCACGCAGTGTCAGCTTCTGCAATTTCCGGAGGCCAGGCGCTGTTGTCGAACTGCATCCGCTCTTCTTTTCTGTTTTGAACGTGTACATAGCACAGCCCAGCTGTTGGGTACGCACTTTGTTTTTTTTTGTGTGGTGCTTTCTCTGCTTAGTGTATTGAGCCCATACCTACGCCTCGTATGCCATTGAATGCTATGATTTCTTGCCTTCAACTTGAACTACTTAAGTTGTTTCTTGCTTGACACTTGCCGAAATTGCCACTATCCAGTCGTGTTATCATAAAATTATCTGCTAATACTGTGCAGCTGTTTATGATGAGGGCAAACACATACAAAAGAGTTGACGTTAGATTCGCAACACAGAGGGATTTTCAGTCACCAAGTGGCGCGGCACGACTTGCAGTTTCCACATGAAGAAAAAGGGAGGATATTTTGCACTCACGAGGGATGCATGGCGTCCTTCAGCTTCAGCTTCGGTGACTTCGACGAGGATGATCTCGCAGAGCTCGCTATCTCAGAGGCTCATGCACAAACATCGCAAGCAACAGCGGCAGAAGCAGAATCATCTGCAGCCGCACATCAGGAGCCGAGTGCAGCAAATACAGCTTCCACTGCCCCTGCTGTCAAGTCACCGGTGAGCAGGACAGCTGCTGTCATCAATGAGGAAAGTGCACAAGACGCTGCGTTGAGTAAATCGCCAAAAGCTGCGGCCTCAGAGCCAATACTTCTAACGCAATCAGCAGCACCTGGAATAGCGAGAGAAGCTGCCAGGACAACGGCACCTCAACCAGCTGCAGCGCCGCCAACACAGTCAGTGGCGTCGAATGCAGCACCGACTCAAACGGAAGCCCAAGAACCATCTACAGAAGCAGGATTCGAACCAGCGGTGCAGCCAGCAGCAGAGGTCCCGCTGTCGCAGGCAGCACAACCACAGCCACCGACAGCACCACCGGCAGTAAACGCGGCGCCAACGCAAGATCAGGCGCGCTCTCCACCACCGCCCGCAGCGCGGAAGGCCGCGCCAACCAACTGGGCAGCTCTGGTCAAAGCTCCCCCAGGGCAGCGACAGCCCTCGCAGGCAGCAGCAGCAGCAGCAGCGGCAGCGGCACCGCTGTCAAAGAGTGGCGCGAGTGCGCGCAGACCCGTATTGGAGAGTCCGCCTCCAGAGCCGCTCTGCGTCTCCGAAGACCAGTGGCTTGAGCAAGCTCTGGCGGCGCTGGGCCCGTCGTCCAAAGCTAGCGCGTCGCCGGCGCAGCTCGCGAGCGCGCAGCAGCAGCAGCAGCAGAAACAGGACACGGCTGAGGCGGAGGCGGCGGCGAATGCGCTGTGGCGCGGCCTCGCGTGCAGGGGCATGGTGAACACGGGCAACACGTGCTACAGGCTGGCGGTGCTGCAGAGCCTGCTGGCGTGCGCGCCGCTGGCGGAGGCGGTGCTCGCGCGCCCTGCGCGCCGCCTGCTCGCCGCGCCCGCCGCCGCGGAGCACGTGCCGACGTGGACGGCGCTGGCGCAGTTCTGGCGAGAGTTCTGGGGCATAGGAGCAGCCAACGCCGGCAAGGTGCGCGCTCGCTCGACATGAGTCATGAGTCGTGAGTAACGTAGCGTCGTCGCTGTCACGAGGCGACACATGCGCGCTTGCTTTCGCGCGCGTGGCGTGTCCCCCAGGACTGTGCTTCTCGATGCGCGCCTGGTTTCGATGTCTGCTGTGGCTTTGCCGCGTGTTTGGTTGGCAGCGCCGGCACCGTTCAAACACCGCCAGGACAGAGTCTTGTCGCCTCACTTATTCTGTCGGTTGCCGTGCTGATCGCTGAAGCAGGCGGTGAACCCCCAGGACACACTGAGGCAGGTGCTGGGGAGTTTTAGGGGGGCGGTGGCAGGGGAGCAGGAGGACGCGGAGGAGTTCCTGGCGTATTTTCTGGGGAAGTTGCACGACGAGGTGGAGCGGCTGGTTAAGAAACAGGCCAAGGATGCCGAGCAACACGTGAGTAGTATAAGCGCGGCTCAGTGAACAGCATTGAAGTGCTGCCGTATTGTACTGTCGCTATTATGTGTACTGTTGTTTTCAAGAAGCAGGCCAAGGATGCTGAGCAACACGTGAGTAGCGGGTCGCGCGCGCGGTCAGCATCATTAGCTGAGCAAACACCATTGAAGTAATGCCGTACTGTGCTGCACTGTACTGTTGCTGTTGCGTAATTGTAGGTACAGTTGCGCGAGTGCTGTAACAGCGGCCAAGGACGCCGAGCACCACGTGAGTGGGCGTACACGCGCGCGGCTGAGTGAGCAGCATTGAAGCGATGCCCTACTGTATTTTCACTGTTACGTATACGTACAGTTGCGCAACGAGTACTTCAAAGTATACTGTACATGTACAGTTGCGTATACTGTAACGGTGACCACCGCATGCCCTGTGAAGAAACAGGCGAAGGATGCAGAGCAACACCTGAGTAAAGTAAGCACGGCTTAGTGAACAGCAGTGAAGTGATGCCATACTGCGCATAAGGCCTACGCATGCGCAGCTGAGTGAACAGTATTGATGTGGTGCCTCAGTGTATTGTTACTGTTGCGTGTACTGTTGCATAACAATATAATGCAACAGCGGCAAAGGATGCTGAGCAGCACGTGAGTAGGCGTGCGTGCGCGCGCGGCTGAGGGAGCAGCATCAAAGTGATCCCCTCCTGCATTGTCGAAGTTACGTACTTGAAGTATATGTACAGGTGCGTCACAAGTACATACTTACGAAGTACACTGTAACAGCGACGACACAGTTGCTGTTGCGTATAGGTACAGTACAAATGCGTACTATATATACTGCAACGGTGTCTACAGTATGTGCTGCCGTTTCCCACCAACTGACGCAACTGCACCGACAGCGCCGCCACTGCTCAGTAGTACTTGTTGCCACTGCTCAGTAACTGCAGCAGCAATCAGCGACTTGTGTACCCCCCAGCTGCATGCAGTGCATTCTGCATTGCTTGGCGGTTGTCACACTGTGCAAGTTAGCTGGGTCAAGCTGACAGCAGCAGTCAACTCGCGGCGGTCGTGACGTGGCTGTAGCACCACAGATGGTGGATTGTGGTGTGTCAAGGGGCCCTGCGAAGGGGCTTCAGAATGGGAAGACTCAGAACGTGTTCACATCACTTCAATGTGAAGTGTGTCATGTTCAAGTCTGCTCGACTGCTTCTGGCTTTATTTTGATCTCATCAGTGATTCTCAGTGCATCATGCTCAACTGTGCTTCAGGCGTTGGCGAACTTAATCTCACTTCACTCTCTGCTTTCATTGGCGCAATGCAACAACATCAGCACGTTGCATGTAGCAGGCCCATGGCAATGTCAGCAATGGCTTGCGGACATTGAACGTTGAGAGTTTCATGCCTACATACATTTGCACATATGCTCGCACACTTTGATGTCTATGAACGCATGTGCGCATGTATCTACACTTGCGTACGTTTGCCCAGCATGGTTGCGCAGACTTCAAATCACAATCACATACGCATGTATATACACGCAGGTACGTGCATGCGTGCATACCCATTTACAAGTACTGACGTACATACATGTATGATGCACCTGTCACGCCACTGCGCCTTCGCAGGCGGTTTTGCAGCAGGCGGCGGTGGACGACGAGTGGCAAGAAGTGGGGAGAGGCGGGGTGGCGGCCGTTGTGAATAGGTGAGCCTTGTGTGCACGCTGACCCAAGTCAACCTTAACTTTAACAATGTACATACCCTATCCAACTCAATGTCTTTGATGTATGCAACCATGAGGTTGGTGCGCGTTCTGTGTGCATTCTGGCCCTGACCCTAACCACGTAAACACTGCACAAACGTAACATGAGGTCTAATGCCAGTGTTGTTGGTCAGTGACCAATGGTCACTGAGATCACTTGCAGCTGTGTAGAAAGCGCAGCACAGGTCATTCATTGCGGGACAGTGCCTATGATGTATGTAAACTAATGACTTTCGATGCCCTGTGCTCCATGTAGGGTTGCAAAAAAGCGTATTTTGAAGTTTATTGTGGAGTTCAAGTGCCCCGTTTGTGGCAGACTGTATGCTCGGAATTGAGCAGACTCACCGCATGCCCCACAAATACGCCCTTCATGCAGCATACTATCATGTTGAAGTTTGCTCACGACGTATTCCTGGTTGCCAAATACGCCCCAAGTACGCCATATTGTGTGGCCAAATACGTTTTTTTGCAACCCTAGCTCTATGTCACTGAGGACACTCGCAGCTAGAAACGCATTACAGGTCTAATATCTGTGGCATTGGTATGTGCAGCCAAAAAAGTGGAGTCCAACATCTGTGATGTTGGTATGTGCAGCCAGAAAAACAGAGTGTCAAGTCATGCAATGGGTGGCGTGGCCAAAGCACAGCAGGCGATTGCCCACTGCTCACACTCTGTGCCCATAGCCGGTAAAAACCCATGGTGCACCATGAGGGCAGTTCTCAGTTGGACTCAAATGCGCCGCAAAAGACGTGCTTCTGTGTGATACACTGGTGTACCATTGTTGGTGCTGCACTGCGCGCGCAGAGTTCAAGTGGTCACTGTAGCTCTGCAGCACTACCGCAATTGCACTGCGGCGTGCCGTTTGCCTTCCAGATGCGCGATTACGACCCAGCGAACTCAGCCATGGACTGTGATAGCATGCCATGTGTGACCATGCCGAAATGGCGCCGTTGATGATCTTGAAGTTAGTCATGTTCATGTTGGTCACCTTCAAGCCGCAGCCGACTGCGCGCGCACAGCAGCGCCTGATAACACACCTCACGACGGTAACTAACCTCGCAGTTGAACTTCATCGCTGCGCACTGTGCGGCCGCAGGCAAGCGGAGGCGCGCGCCGCCGCTGTGGAGTCCGTCATCACCCGCGTCTTCCACGGGACGCTGCGCTCAGAGGCAAGTCACACGTCGCAGTTGTATGTACCATCTTCAGCCTCCGCCCTGACGACGTTCATCTGAATCAAACTCATCAGTTTGCACGTAAAAGGCTATGAGTGTTTCAGCCACCTCAGCGCTTGGCGTTGTCAGCGACGCCTCACTGCCGCACACACTTAGGGTTAGGGTTTTGGGCATTGCCGTGGTGCTTTGACAGCACTGCTACGTAGATAGCCTGGCTGCGACGATTGCCGCCATGAACAGCGCGAATCGACCTCGTGGCACTCTTGCAATACAAGCGCGCTTGCCGCACTGCGTGCGTGAGAGCTACACATGGCGTCGATAAGGCATGATTGCGCTCACTCACCCGCGATGGTACTGCCGCCACTGGCGGTGGCAAGGCATAGTTGCGCTCGCTTTCCCGTAGGTGCATTGCCGCCACTGGCGATCGTTTGCGCTCGCTTACCTGTCATGGCAACATCGCCGCTGCCGCGTCACCCCTCAGGTGCGCTGAGACCGCGCCCCGCTCTCCTACGTACGACTCTTGTTTGAAGCCTCGCGCCGAACCTCTGCGCCAATTGTCGCCATCAACAGCGCGAACCTACCCCGTGGCACTCTCGCAACACAAGCGTGCACTCCGCGTTGCGTGCGTGAGAGCCCATAAAGCGTCGGTAACTTGTGGTTGCGCTCTCGCTTACCTGTCGCGGCGCCGCAGCCACTGGCGGTGGCAAGGCACGGTTGCGCTCGCTAACCCGTAGGTGCATTGCCGCCACTGGCAATGGCTGCGCTTGCTCACCTGTCATGGCGCCGCCGCTGCTGCCGCATGCACCCCTCAGGTGCGCAGAGGCCGTGCCCCCCTCTCCGTCATGGTGGAGCCCTTCCACTGCCTGCAGCTGCCGGTGCCCCCCCCGGACGCCCCCCCCGCCAGACCCCCCGCTGGCGGCAGTTACAGGGGCGCGCCGCATCGGCCGCCGCCGCTGCAACTGGAGGCGATGCTCGCGGCGTTCTTCGGGGGGGAGGTGCTGGAGGGGGTGAGGGGGGGGGGGCGGGGGGTCGTGCGCGCGCAGCGCCAGAGCGCGCTGGAGTCGCTGCCGCGCGTCCTCACGCTGCAGCTCAAGCAGTACGCGTTCCACAGGGCGCACGGCACGGCGCTGCGCACGGGCAGGTGTGTATGTATGTACGCAGCCGACTGGGGGGGAGATATGGAGTGATTGTTGCGCGGCGCAGGCCGCCGAGCGGCGCCGGCGGTCGCGTGAGGGGCCCCAGCACTACCTCAATTCCTGACTCCATTTGACATCCACATTTCTAGCCCGCCATAGCAGACCATATGACATCAGCTTCCACTTCAGTACGCCAGCGCTGCGATCATATCCTTACTTCCTAACTTCAACTCCAACTTGAACTTCACCATGCCTTCCCCCCCCGTGCGTCGCGCAGGCCCATCGCGTACCCGCTCGAGCTGCGCATCCCCGACGCGCACCTGGGCGCGAAGGCGCGCTCTGACGCTGCCAAGCGCGGCCGCACTTACCGCCTCTTCGCTGTGGTGTTGCACTACGGTGCCGCGGGCGCCGCGGCGTCGTCAGGGCACTACACGGCGCTGGTCAGACGTGGCGGCGGCGGCGGTGGCGGTGATGTGTGGTACGATTGCGACGACAGGTGAGTGGCGCATGCGTCTCCGAGTTGAAGTGAAAGTTGTGCACACTTCGACTGCGGGCTAGATGAGTGGCAAGCGTGCGCGAGACGCTGATGATTCTGATGGCGCAATGGGGGTAGTTTGATAGGGGTAGTTGATCTTTGCTGAAAAGACGCGCAGCGAGCACTGGACGGAGCGCTGGTGGTGCGGTGGTGGTGCGGCGTGGCGCGGTGCCGGCGAGGCGCCGCAGAGATCGTGGTAGTTCTGCATGTTGAGCAGTATTCGGGTTAGGGTTAGGTTAGGTTTAGCAAAGAGGGCTTCGCTACCGCACCGTACACGATTCGTTCTGAAACACCCGCCCAAAACAGCAGCACATCTACTTCACACGTACTGCACTTGAGTGCTTCTCAACGAACTGCTCAACAGCACCTGCGTTTTCGTGTGGAGCCAGCATCACATCTGAAGAGGACTCAACGCGAGAGTAATGGAACACGCCCTCTGCTTCACTCCTCATGCGTGCCTGCAGGGTGATCACGCCGATCGACGAAGCGGACGTCCTGTCGCCGCGGCATGCACACGGCGCCGCGCCCTACCTCCTCTTCTACCAGCGCCAGCTGCCGGCGTAGCGGCGCGACGAGGGCTTGGGTTGCTGAGCGTTGCTGCACGTCGCGAGGCAGAAAAAGTGTCCAGCGAGGTTTACATGAAAGACTGAATGGCCTGCGAACATGCCTGAGGTCTCGCCTGCACAGCGTCGACTCTCATCAAAGAGAAACGTTGTGATGAGCATCACGCGGAGCAGCGATTGGGCTTCCCCCAATTCGAGGCGCTCGTGACGAGGCGTTAATAATGCGAGACTCCGATGCTGGTGCTCGTTTTTGTGTGGCTTTTGATGCGTGCTGGTGGTGTTTGGCTGTGTGCCCTGCAGCGGCGACCATGTGTACATATGTGGGGAGTGCATGACTGCGTGCGCCGACGACCGCGTGACAACAGGCCGCCATGTACTATACTTCGATGTATCATGCGGGTGACACGGGATACATACTGAAGTATGTACTTCAAGTAGGTAGCATGTCACAAGGCCCCCAAAAGCATCATGCAGCTACCACTCGACGTATGCTTGGCAAGCGTTCAGTGCATCTTTTTAAGTGTAAATCCTCCTGTGTTGGGCTACCAGCTGGATCTGGCCTCCCCTACATGTGAGACCTTTCCATACTGAACACTCATGCGTCGGATGCTAAAAAGGCTACCTACAGAGGTCTTTTGACTACTGTGGATATGATGGCACTGTTTGACTTGTGGCCAATGACTGCAGCAGCGGCGACCACGGTTATTGGTGGAAGGCATTCAATTTGACGGCTTACCACACCTTGTCACCTATAGCTCTGCAATCTTTTGATTCGATTTCATGATACGTCGTGCGTACGCGGCCTTGTCGCGGTGCCGCACCTCCTTGCTGGGCGCCTTGCCGCGCAGGCGCACCATGGCGCGATCAGGGGTGTTTACCAAGCAAGGACCGTTTTGCACGAGTCGTTTCGCTGATTCTGCCTAAAAGCTGAGTGCCTGACAGCCGCGGGACCTAAATTTGGGGTAAATTGAACTGGTCCATGACCTGCTTGCGCTTGCCGTCGCACGGGACGAGGTCACAAAACAGCTCTCTCACAAGGTCCGCCATGGCCCATTGACGATACCGCCGCACGACGTGAGCAACACTGCGGTCTCAGACTGCCCTATGCCATGCCAATGATCACTGCAGAGTCCGGCACTTTTGAATATTCTCTGCAGCTGCTCCCTCTTCGTGGAGCGGTATCAGAGTACCGTAATTCCGAAGCAAGCGATGCGTTTGCGGCCGGCTCTGAAACAACTGCGCGCTCGTCGCACTCACGCCTTTTTCACATCAGCACATTCAGTACACTTCACAACAGCCAACAGGAATATGCCGTGTGTGTGGAACGACGGGTTGCCGAGCGCCGAGCACGTACTTGTGGACGTGTTTTGATTTATTAAGGCCCGAGATTGGCCGGGTTGCCTATGCAATCGAAAAGTTTGCTTCACCGCCGCAGCCTAGCCTGCACTGCGCCCTAGGAGCTTGGATACCGGCGCTGCAACACAGCGTCACAGTACTTTTGCACCGGTATCCGGCGCTGCAACACAGCGTCACAGTACTTTTGCACCGGTATCCAAGCTCCTGGGGCGCAGTGCCAACTAGGCTGCTGCGTTGAAGCAAACTTTCCAATCGTATAGGCAACCCGGCTCCCTTGATCCTTTATATATGCAAGTCCACAAGCACTTTTGCACATCGGCGGCAAAGCACATGTCCTCTGTGACGACGACGCCATCGCATTTCAGCACCGTCGCGTACTGCATCATTTCCAAGCATGCACAAATATATTTCCACACATGAAACGACATGGAATGTATTTACATGTTCTCGTACAGCGGCACGTCGTTGCCGTCGGGGAAGGCGTTGACGAGGACGCGGATGAAATCCACAAGCCACCAAATCCCGAAGCCGCCGGCCGTGATGAGCTTTACTACGCCGGCGACGATATACCACGGGTTGCCGACGGCCAAGTAGAACCAGTCGACGCCTAAGCACCCCACGAAAAATGAGATGAGGAAAGTCGTCAGCTGTGATTTCTGGTGGTAGTTGCAGATGCTCGTCTGCGGGTCGGGCTCGTGCGTAATGTAGCTGCCGTCGCACTCGCACACGCCCTCCGTCTCCGAGAACCTGTAGCACGACGCGTACTGCGGACACTGGCTGTCGTACAGACAATCGACGCGGTGCGTCGCGCACGACGCTCGTGCGACGAGCGCCGCCAGAATGACGGCAAGAATTGACGATCTCATCTCTGCTGGCGCGACTTCGCGGCTTCGATGCATGTGCAACGCCCGTCGGGACGTCGTCACACACGATGCCACACGATGCCCCCCCTTCGTCGAGTTGCCCCCCTTCGTCGAGTTTATCAACTGTGCAACTCCATTTATTCTGCCCCCCGGGGGAATAAAAACATACTTTGAGAGGTACGTGTGTGTGTGTGTCGACTCACAAAAAAGACTTGTGCGATAGCGTGCACACTTGGATGGGATCTTATTCAACGCTCAAGCACGTTATTTAGCGCGTTAAAATGATGTGATTGCCAGCGTGCCGTCTCGATATCGCGCGCGATGCCCTTGGGGATATCTCGAGCTCCTAGGCCTCGCCGTCTTCATTCAGGATGCGGACGACGGCGCTCAACCAAAGCACAAGAATGTGAGAGTCTGAGCCGATACGACGCTTGCCCACCATCAGTGCTCACCCACTGCCTTGGCATGACATCGCAGGAACCGCTTGGATGCATACGCCGCCAGATCATGGACCGACACTTGGAAGTAGATTCTGTGGTCGGATGCGTTGCGTAATGTGCAGCGACCGACAGCAAGCCAGCGTACACCGCACTGCACTATGTAAGCAACACAGTGGCAGCGGTTTGTCCAATATCACGCGATGATCATCGCGAAAGCCAGGCACTCTGAACATCTTTGCAGCTACAGTACCTATAACGAAGAATCGTGAAGCAGTCAAAAATTTAATGAAAATAATAGTAAAAATGTTATGTTTCACATTTCTGAAGCATGTGATGCATTCATGTGATGCATTCATGTGAAGCATGTGATTCACATTTCTGAAGCATGTGATGCATTTGCGGTTGAGCTTATCACAGCTGCGCTTGCCGCACTCAAAACACCACACCAGCACATTGATTTCACTCCACCGCAGACAACATACGAACATCAAGAAGAACAACACAACAGGCATGCACCGTTTACTCAACGTATATTACGGCACGTCAGGAGTGCAAACAACTCAGCTGGCCGGAGCGAGGACATTGCGCTGCAGAGCGCCAATGATCTTGGCCACACGAACGTTCTGCACGCAGTCGTTGAAGTGAGCAGCAGCCACAGCGCTCATTGCCCATGCTGCGCTGCGGTGGCGCGCAGCACCCGCCGCTGCGCAATCGCTGCGCGCACCGCGCCACAGGGCCGGCCGCAGCAGATACTGCTTGCTGCTATAGCGCCACAGTACGTCGTAACGCCGTGCGTTGGGGCTGCGGCAGATTGCTGCAGCGCCACCCTTCCCCCCCACTGCAATGTCTTGCTGCCGATTGAGACCAATTATCAACCGGCAGCCCCGCTGCTCGGTGCGTTTCTGTTGTGGGTATTCAATTCAGCACGGCATGAACCAGCACGAGTCGGTCCCGTCGGCGATAGTGTCCGCTGCGACGCAGGTCCACTGCCGCTGAGAGCTGAGCGCTGCCTTGCAGGCAGGCCGCGCCGCTGCGAATGCCTCGCTGCTGCCGGCCATGCGTTTTATACAGACAACGCCAGCGGCGGTGGTGGCAGCGGCGGCGGCGCGCAAGCTCTGCGGCAGCGCAGACGTGCGCAGCGCCGGCACACAACGCGATGATGCGCGTGGCGGCGCTGGCGGGGGTGTCACATGACTTTTTTGGAGGGTGGTACGTCCGTTCGCTTCTCCTGCAGCCACGTCATGAGGCGCTTGATGGAGACCAGGTACTTGCGCTGCGCCTCGTTGTTCATGATGTGCGCGACGTTGCGGCTCTCAATCTGGTGAACAAGGGGAGAGCGGGGCGGAGAGCTGAGGAAGGCAATGGCGGCAGAGCTGCAAGAGGCAAGAGGGGCGCATGCCGCGCTATCACAAACGTGCTGGTGGCCGTTGACTGAATCATGACAGTAGCCAAGAGAGCCCTGCAGCGACAAGGTCGTTGAGCCGGGATGAGGCGAATGGTCAGCTAGAGCTGGCAACAGTGCAAACATGATGCTGGTGCCCCAGTAGTTGCTTGCCATCACGAAAGCAGCCACAGGAGCCCAGCAAATAACATAATCTCGGTCGCGCACGCTGCAGGCACAAAAATGACGGCACGCGTGGTCGTGCTCGACGTGGGTAGCGCGACCTGCATTAGGGCTAGGGTTACGGTCAGGTTAGACGGTGCTACGCCGCCTTGCTGCGGGTTGCTGCTGCCAACAGTACCGCTACAACCCCCTAGTCGCAGCCCAGAAACGCGGGTTCAACGCGCAGCTCTTGTGGCATCGCCGCAGTCGCACTTTGCGGGGCTGATGTGCAGTAGGCGCATCGCCTAACTGCGCTATCCAGGCCGCTAACAACAATGTTCTGGCAGCCGCGCAGACGCGCCCTCACCTTCTCTCGACCGCTGCGCTCGTGGATGCCGACCATGGTCAGCCCAATGGGCCACGGCGCGTTGCCGATGGCGGTGAGCATGTACACGTCGTGCGCCTTGACAAACTCCCCCTCCTTCATGAAGTTGACCATCTGCGCAGAGGCGGGGGGAAGGGGGGAGGGGGCTGAGCACTGCCGGCGATGCGCAACATGGTTTGTAGCACGTTTTCTCGTAACTGCCGATGCACACGCCATTGTGCTGTGCAGGGGGGGGGGGGGGGGGGGGGGGGGGGAGATAACAGCGCTCACTGCGGCAAACAGCTTGGGGCAACGCGTGACTATCGCTGCGAAGTGCTGCTCCTTTGCCGAGCTCGGACTGCGCTGGGTCAGGGCTTTGGTGAGGGTTGATCGTGCGCGTGCCTCAGGTCAAGAGACACGTGGTCACCAGAACACAAAACACACGTCAGGACCGCCGCAAAAACAGTGACGCTCCGCATGGCGCACGTGCAAGCGTATATCCACGTCCGCTTGCGCGCAGGTGCTGCGGCAACGAGGGCGCAGCACGCCCTCCCCTCCGTACTTTACAAGTGAAGTTAATGCACGCACGCGCGTACCTACCTTGACGAGGTTCGCGAGGATGCCGGGGTTGAGTGCGTGCTGCTTGCAGAGCTTGAACATGGGCCGCAGGTAGTCCTTGGACTGCTTCTGCGTGCGCGTGTCGCGCCGCCCCTGGATGGACCCCTTGACCTGCTCGGGGCGCGCATTCAGGTCCTAAGGGGGGGGCGTGATGGGGGGGGGGAGTGAGCCTTCTGCGAGGCACGCAGGCCCCGTTCATTGTGACATGGGGACAGGCACTGTGTGTGATAATGCTTTTAAAAAAGCGCGGAGCGACTCGTTAAGAAAGAGAGAAACGATGGCATGCGCGTGTTGCCTCGCCCCTGCATGAACCCCCTGACCTGCTCGGGGCGCGCGTTCAGGTCCTGAGGCGTGCCACGGTAGGGGGGGGGGGGGGGGGGGGGGGCTTTTTGCGAAGCGCGCAGGCACTGTTTGTCCGTGACATGAGAACAGGCGCTGTGCGTGAGGATGTAAAGTGAGGGCGGAGAGACTCGTACAAAGAGAGAGACGATGGCATGCGCGTGTCGCGAGCCGCCTGGATGGATCCCTTGACTTGCTTTGCGCGCGCGTTCAGGCTCTGACGCGCTGCCAACACGCACACAGCGGAGGCTAGGTTGGGGGTTAGGGTTAAAACTAGGGTTACACGGTGGGCGCGCGCAGCGCGGTGACAGTGGAGACTGCGGGCGCGATCGACTGCAACCAACCTATTGGGATGCAAGTTGTGACAGACGATCATGCATCTTAAGCGTAGGTAGATTTCAGCGTAGGTAGATCTCAAGTGCAAGAACACGAAACCTGCTCGCCACCATGCACAGTGCCAAACATTGCAGAATCATGGACCGCACTTAAAATCAGCTACGCTTTCGCTACCGAGCCGCCATAGCCGGCTTCTTCCCCTAAGTGGGAGCACTCCACCTTACTGTTTGTTGATGTAAAACATCGTGGTCTGGCTTCACTCCTACATGCAATGTTCATGCTCTCTGCAAACATCACATCTCCTATGAAGCATCGTGGCAAACCCTCATCCCCAACCAACATTGATGCACAGTCACCGGAGACGCGAAATGCACGCACTTGACAGTGGCAGAATGTGCGCACTTGAGAGCGGCAGCAACTGATCACACTGGTTGTGCGAGGGCACAAGCTGGCGACGGCAGCGTGTTCATGCAGAACAGCAGCGACCAGCCTCTTCCCGCTGCTTCAGCAGGGTCTTGAAGAACCGACGCACATGCGCGTCACTGACCGCTTCCCACCGCTACACCAAACCAAAATGTATATATATACATACTTATACTCATCTGACATCATGAGCATCACCATGCGAGCGTCCTGACCTCTTCCCACTGCTTGAGCAGGGTCTTTTGGATTATTGCCGCACAAACGTGAAGTTGCTGACGGGACCATGACTCTTACCATGCCTGTCGAGACCGGCGATTACCATCGATGAATGTGCATGCAAGCGCGCCGCCCATGCGCGCACTGACCTCTTCCCACTGCTTGAGCAAGGTCGCAAAGAACTGCCGCACGTACACGGCACTGAATGAACCTCTTTCAAACAATTTGAACCAACACCTCTGTGGATCAGTAATCTCTTCCCACTGCTTGCGCAGGGTGCGATGAAATGCTGCGCACACGCGTTACCAAATATACTTCTCTGATCGATTTTGAGATAGTAAGGCCGTCTTTTATGGCAATCAAATCGGGCGATTTAAAAAGGGGCCCAAACGCCCCTTTTAACTCCACGCCAGCTTCGAAGAAAAGTGACCTGGACTTTTGCGTGAAAATGAGGCAAACAGAACGGCCACGCAAATCGGGCACGGACTCTTCGAGACGAACAGGCGCAGAACTGCTGACGTTTGCATGGCGCAGGCGACGCCCAATCCGTTTTGAATGGGACTTTTGTGCCCCATGAAAGATGGCCTAAGACCTGCCACATTTCTGCATCACTGACCTCTTCCCACTGCTTGAGCAGGGTCTTGAAGAACCGCCGCACGTACGTGTAGTCGCTGACAGGCCCATCATCCTTCTCATCGTCTTTATCGTCGTCGTCGTCGTCCTTGTCGCCGTGGTTGTTGCTGTCGGTGGTGCGGATGCTGCCCTCTGAGCCCTGACGCAGGAATTGGTTTCTGCACCACGGCGGCGGTGAAGTGAACGGGCAGGGGCAGGCTCTCGTCATTTACGCCGTATTCAAACGCTGAGCGGGAGATATGATTTTATTGTTGATGCAGGGCTACGTGGCACGAGCACTCGCGACTGAGACTCAGATCGAGGTGCGGGTGCTGCCCTCCGACCCCTGCCGCAGGAACCGGTTTCTGCGCGGCGGCACGGCGGCGCAGCGCGCGGGCAAGCGCAGGCATCAGTTATGCGCACCAAGTTCACAAATGCTGAGCAGCAGATGCTGCTCTGGTGCAGGATTACATGGCACGAGCGCTTGCGGCCCGAGCTCAGAGCGAGATGCGGAGCATCCCCTGCCGCGGGGACTGGCTTTCCGCAAGACGACGCGGCAGCCGTGCACGATGACGCACAACCAGCGCGGTGCGGACCTTCAGGGTGAGGGATGCATAGAGTTAGGTTAGGGGTTAGGGTTAGAGGGGCAGCGCTCGACGCGCTCTTGATCTCGTGCCCGCCGCCGAAGTGGAAGGCGTCGTGCTCATGCGCCGCGACCGCGCCGACGAGCCGCGCCGCGCTTGATCCCTTGATGCTCATGAAACACCGTCCATGAAACACTGCGAGTGCTTTCACGCGCCTCGGGGCACAACCCCTCAAGGCACACTCTGAGGCGCTGCTGACGCACCGGAGCGAGCGCACGCACGACGGCAACGCACAGGCGCCGCGCACCTGATCTCGTGCCTGCCGCCAATGTGGAAGTCGCCGTGCTCGTGAGCCGCAGCCGCGCTTCATCACTTCACGTTCATGAACCGATATCACTGGAGCTGGCCTGCCGAACACGTGAGACCTTTCCATACTGAACACCCATGCCCTCGAACGCTAAAAAGCTTGCACACAGAAGTCTTTGACCTGTGGATATGATGACACTGTTTGTCTCGTGGTCAATGACTGCAGCAGCGGCGACCACGGTTATCGGTGGAAGGCACTTGCGGCTAACCATCCTTTGTCAACTAGAGCTCTACGATCTTATAATTCGTTTCCATCAGTACCTTTCACAGAATTGGGACTGGGTGAGGGGATAGGGTTAGAGTTAGGGTTGACGCTCAAAACGCACTTGATCTCGTGGCCGCCGCCGATTTGGAAGTCGTCGTACTCGTGCGCCGCGACCGCGGCAACGAGCCGCACCGCGCTTGATCACTTCACATACATGAATTGATGACAGTTCCTTTCACATTCACATTCATGAATTGATGACATGCGTCCTCGACAACGTTTCAAAGAAGCTCTGAAGCGCTCCTCATGCACTAGAGCGCGCGCATGACCAGCGCGGTACGGACAGTTAGGGTTAATGTTAGGGTGAGGGGGTCAGGTTCGGCTTAGGTTTGGGGTTATGGTCAACACTCAGCACGCACTTGATCTCGTGCCCGCCGCCGATTCGGAAGTCGTCGTGCTCGTGCACCGCCACCGCGGCGACGAGAATGCGCCGCGCCTAATCACTTAAAATGTTCATGAGTCAATGACAGTACTTCCACAATATGTCTATCACAACGCGCTTCAAAGGAGCTCTGAAGCGCTCCCGATGCGCCAGTCGCGCGCATATGACCACCGCGGCACGGACAATCAGCATCAGGTTACGGTTAGGGCTTAGGGGTTAGGACTGAGGTTGACGCTCGACACGCACTTGATCTCATGCCCGCCGCCGATTTGGAAGTCATCGTGCTCGTGTGCCGCCACCGCGGCAACGAGCCGCGCCGCGCGCCCCTCGCCCGTCTCGCCGAACACCGTCACCGGCTCCCCCATCTCCCGCAGCCGCGACTTAACCTCCTTCGCGCTGAGCTTCGGCGGCGCAGCGGCGGCGGCGGCGGCAGCGGCGGCGGCAGTGGCGGCGGCGGCGGCGGTGTCGCTGCCGCTGCCGCTGGTGCGCGCGGCCTTGGCGGCGCGCTCGCCGCTGCCGCCGCTGCCGCCGTCTGCGCTTTCGGCGTGCGCCGCCGCCGCCGCTGCTGCTGCTGCGTTGTCGCCCGTGTGTGCGAGGAGCAGCGTGGGCTTGCTGCGCAGCTGCAGCGGGCGGCGCGGCGGTGGGGCGGGGCGCATTGGGGCGGGTGAAAATGGAGACATGGGGGCGATGATAAGATGCTGAGTGAAGGGGTAATAAGGATGACGGTGTTCTGCGTAGGAAAACTGGGCGGCGGTGACTACTGCGAAGAATGATGGAGCGTGGTGGCATTAGGGTATGTATGCACATATGTCGATACCTACCCTGCCAGTTTCTGCAATGCGCAGCAGGTGTCCTGCGGAGAGCGGCGGCTGCACGGCAGGCGGAGGGATGCAGCGGCAGCGCTCAGCGAGACGGAAGCAGCGGAGACGTTGCGCACGGCGGCGGGCGCGCTGCGCGAGCTCCATGCTTGGCGCGCCCAGATTTTGAGGCAACGCAAAGTTGAGACGGCGCCAGGGCCAAATCTTTGAGTTCACCGTGGTGTGAATGATGATTCACAGGCATATGCACTGTGACGTTAAATGTGCAGAACACTTACACCTGTCATAACTGAGTCGAACTACAGCAGCCAGCACCAGCAATTTTGGGGGTCACATGTGGGTTGGATGGCGGCAGTGATACTAGCAGCGCGGTGAAGCCGCAAAAGCCCCACCAGCCTGTCCAACGCAGCCACGAGCACCTTTGACCATCACACATACATTGATGGCAGCGTTGTATTCCTCCAGGTCAGTAGCATCCCGCAACAAGAAAGGTGATACGAGCAGTGGCAAACAGCTGCTGTTGCACCACCTGCAAATGCACGCGTTCAATCAGCGTTGAACATGTGCACCATGCCAACATGCTGATGATACAACCACCTGCTACTTCAAAACATTCATCAGAGACTTGAGCTGAGCGGCGTGGCCTGCCCCATCATGAGAGGACTGCCACTGCCTCTGTTCGTGACCCAGCAGCACTGACCAGCCATGCAACCTGGTAGCAGTGCCAATAGCCAGCCTGCGTGTCTCACCGCTCGCATCTATGAAAATGAGTTTTGACCTGATTGACTGTCAAGTGCAAATCACCAGTCAGCCGGTTAGACTTGAGGTACGGCAGTCCCAGCTGAGCACAAGGGTTACTGACAGCTCAACAGCCTTTCATCCACCACACAAGGCACACCGCATAGCCACCGCCAGCGCACAGCAACCAGGAGCCACTTATCTGCTGCTTATCGCACCTTATTTGCTGCTTCCTCTTCTCTCCTTCGCTTCTTGGTCTCCTCCTCCTGCCTCATCCTCGCTATCTCAGCCGTCCTGGCCTGCTCCTGAGCTTTGAGCATGTCCCCTCGCCTCACAAACCTCGATGCCCCCGCCACACCCGCAGCCTTGCCCTTGAGAGCCTCATTGGCAGCCTTCTTCTTGGCTAGCTCCGCCTTCAGCAAGTCCATGCCCCCTTTTTTTTGCAGGTGAGTGAGTCCTGAAGTATGCCGGTTGCTGCAGATGCGGCAGCAGGCCGAGCGATATGACTTTGGTGGCGGAAAGATACTCAGTCACTCCAGCGCTATGTAAAACAAGCTTTGCTATGTACTGTTTAAAACAGTTCTCGCTCTTCACGAAAAGTTGAAGTTGCTTCGTCAACTTGAAGTTTGTGATGATTTTTGGAAAAAAGCCGAAAACCCAGTGGAAGTCCATGAAAGCCGAGGAAATAGCGTGGGTGGTTGCAGGGCTGTTCAGCCTGGCCGCGCTTCTCATCAGCGTGCACCTCATACGGCAGCACCATGTCCATTTCACCCGCCCCGTTGCGCAGTCAAAAATCGTGGGCATACTCTGGATGGTGCCCATCTACGCTGTCAGCAGCTGGCTTGGACTGCGCTTCAAGGTAAAGAAAGCAATTCCTGTATTTGAATTTGACCAGCTTGTCTGATGTCGAGTAGTCTTGTGTCTTTCGACAGCCGTGTTGCAGTGCTGACCTAAATAGCGATGCGAAATCAGCCCGTTGTGGCTGAAGGGAAGCACAGCTTGTCCCCAGCGTGCATATCTTGTACCTGAAAATTAACCTTGGATGGCATCGAAGTGTGGTGCCTATTTCTGGCTATTCGTCTCTAACAATTGCCGATGACATGACACGTGTGTGCGCTGCGTTCTCATGTTCAGCATGCCCAGTGAAACGCTGCACCACGCCTTGATGCAGCGCCCACATCACTTGCCATGTTTAACTTCCAAACCTCATATCTGCAACTCTCCGTTCCAGGACGCGGCGCCCACCCTCAATATGATGCGCGACTGCTACGAGGGCTACGCCCTGTACCTCTTCCTAGCGCTCATGGTGGCGTACTTGGGCGGGGGCGACGAGCGGCGCGTGGTGGCGCTGCTGGAGACGCGCAAGCCCATGAAGACGACGTTCCCCATGTCGCTGCTCTTTGGCAAGGAGCTGCCGCAGGGGGAGCAGTTCCTGCGCTGGGCCAAGCTCGGCACGCTGCAGTACAGGTATGTACAGGTATAGGTATGAGTGGGTATGGCTGGCTCTCAGCGTCGTTGAGCAATGGTGCAGTAGCCAGTGACGCAAGCCGCATCTGTGCAGCGGTTGGAGTGCGTATTTGCTCATTGGTGACTCTGGCTGTTGGGTCAAGCTCGGTACGCTGCAGTACAGGTATGTCCTGGTACTTCTCTATGAAAACAAGGCACAAGATTGTAGAGCTCTAGGCGACAAGGTGTGGTTGGCCGTCAAATTAAATGCCTTTCGCCGATAACCGTGGCCGCCGCTGCTGCAGCAATTGGCCCATGGTGATGGCTGGCTCTCAGAGGTTGTTGAGCAGCGCTGCAGTAGTCAGTGACACAAGCCGCGTCTATGCTGTGAATGGGATGCATATTTGCTCAGTGCGGCTCTGGCTGTTGATGCCAACCTCCATATTCAAAGTGTGGCACGCGCGCACTACATGCCAGCTTTGTCTATGAAGCAGCTTGTTTGTCAACTCTCGACCAGCCGCTTGCTGCTGGCAAGGAGTGGCGCATGCGTGACGCCAGCACGATGCGCTTGGTCAAGGCCGAAACGTAATCCTTGGTGGTAGACTGCAGTGCCATTGAGATGTGCGCCCAGCAGATCAGCTACGATGCCGACTCATTTACTTGCTGCGCAAGCACGCCCGCACCACAGACGGATTGACTACGTATTGAGTGTAGCTGATGCACGACAGTTGATAAGGTATAGTTTCCATCACAGACATACTGACCGCGCAAAACGGTACAGTACAGATCATGTACCTAGCCGACCGATTGTGCCTTCTTATACCAACAGTTGCTTGAGCAGCAGCCCATTCATCGCTGCAATGGGCGTAGGACGACCATTTGAGTATAACTGGACCTAACAGGCACTTCGCGCTCAATGCAGCAATGCAATGCCTACGCTCAAATCCTGACTCGTGCATGACATATAACAGCAACACCAGTCAATCCGTTGTGCCCTAATGCACGTAAACACTATGCTTCCGCGCTTTGCGCGATATGCCAGTCGTGCCCTTATGCACGCAACCCGCGTGCTGTCGTGCCGTGCGCGCTACGCCGATTGTGCCCTAATGCACATCAACCCCTGTGCTCTGCAGCGCCGTGCGCCCGCGCGCAGCGTGATCAAGCCCTCGTGCGCCACGATGGCGCTGGCGCTGTGCGATGCCTACGCTCCAGCCCGACTCGTGCATGGCACTATACGGCAACACCAGTCACTCCGATATGCCGGTGGTGCCATAATGCATCTAACCCCTGTGCTCTGCCACGTTGCTCGCCTGCGCGCAGCGTGATCAAGCCGTCGTGCGCCATGATGGCGCTGGTGCTGTCGCTCATGGGGCGCTTCAAGGAGGGGGACTTTGACCCGCGCAAGGGCTGGGTGTGGCTCACCATCATCATCAACGCGTCCGTCGCCGTGGCCTTCTACAGCCTGGTGCGTTCGCACGGTCGACAGATAAACACAGCTTATCATCCACATAATCTGAGGAATTCTTCGAGTACTTTGAAGCATGTGTGATGGGTGTACTTCAACTATGCTGGAAATGCTTGTTGCAGTTCATTCACCGCAGTGGCCTTCTACAGCCTGGTGCGTGCGCGCAGTCCACAGACACATGCTGACAATGACCAACATAGTTCAGGGTATACTTGTAGTGTTTCGAACATGCTTTTAAGAAAAAAATTCATAACCGCAGTGGCCTTCTACAGCCTGGTGCGTTCGCACGGTCCAAAGATACGCGCAATGTGTAAACAACATCATTCAGGGAATACTTCAAGTATGTGTGACGAGGGTATACTTGAAGTATGGTGGCCATGCTCGTAATTTCGCCGCAGTGGCCCCAGCCTGGTGCGTTCGCGCTGTCCACATATGCATGTGGTCTACTTCAAACCATATAGTATATAGTTCGAAGTATACATAGACCAACATACTATTCAGGGTATAGTTGAAGTGTGTTGGACATGCCAAACTAGAAGACCGCATGGTCCACTTTGTGTATGTAGTGTATACCAGCCCCCCGACATCGACGCTCTGCACAGGTACATATCCCCTGCCCCCCCGTCATCAACGCTCCGCGCGCAGGTCGCTATCTACGTCACATACATACCAACCCCCTATCGCGCCCCCGGTCACCAACGCTCAACTCCGCGCGGGTCGCCTTCTTACAGACCCCCCCTCTCCCCCCCCCCTGCCCCTGTTGTGGCAACTGTCATCAAATGCTCAGGTGGCCTTCTACGCGATGCTCAAGGAGCCGCTGGCGCCCTTCTACATTGCATACATACCAACCCACTGTTGCACCCCACGTCATCAACGCGCTCCGGTCCGCTCGAGTCGCCTTCTGAATACGTACCCCCCCCCCCCCCGCTTCCCCCTGCCCCCCCTGTTGTGGCCACTGTCATCAAACACTCCGCGCAGGTCTCCTTCTACGTCACATACATTTCAACCCTCTCTTGCGCCACATTACATATCAACCCCTCTCCCCCCCCCCCCTGCCCCCCTTGTTGTGGCAATTGTCATCAACGCTCAGGTGGCCTTCTACGTGATGCGCAAGGAGCCGCTGGTGCCCTTCTACATTGCATACATACCAACCCACTGTTGCGCCCCACGTCATCAACGCGCTCCGCTCCTCTCGTTCGCCTTCTTTATCATCAAATACTTACCAACCCCCGCTCCCGTCATCAACGCTCCGCGCGCAGGTGGCCTTCTATGTGATGCTGAAGGAGCCGCTGGCGCCCTTCAAGCCCGTGCCCAAGTTCCTGTGCATCAAGGCAGTGCTGTTCCTGTCCTTCTGGCAGGGCGTCGTGGTGGCGGGGCTCGCACGGCTCCACCTCATACACGCCATCGGCGGCTGGAGCAAGGAGAATGTGGAGACGGGGATTCAGGTGGGGCGTTTGTAGAATTTTGAGACCGTGTGCGTAAACTTGCGGCGCGGAATGTCGAGACCGTGTGCATGCCTCATACGCGCCATCGGCGGTCGGAGCAACGAGAAAGTGGAGACGGGGATTCAGGTACTTTGATTGGCAAGTATTTACAGAATGTCGAGAGCGTGCGCGCGAACGTGCGCTGCGGACTGTCGAGATCGTTCACGTGAACATGGCGCTGATATTGATATGGGGTCGTGGTGGCGGGCCTAGCACCTGATACACGCCATCGGCGGCTGGAGCAAGGAGAACGTGGAGACGGGGATTCAGGTGGGGGTAGCAAAGTGTGGAATGTCGAGAGCGTGCCGTACGTGTAAACTTGCGCTGCGGAATGTCGAGACCGTGTGCGTACCTCATACGCGCCATCGGCGGCTGGAGCAAGGAGAACGTAGAAACTGGGAGTCAGGTAGGGGTAGGTAGGTATTGGTGGAATGTCGAGAGCGTGTCGTGCGTTTAAACTTGCGCTGCGGAATGTCGAGATCGTGCACGTAAACTTGGCGCCGATATTCATATGGGGTCGTGGTGGCGGGGCTCGTGCGGCTCCACCTCATACACGCCATCGGCGGCTGGAGCAAGGAGAAGGTGGAGACGGGCGTTCAGGTAGGTGGGGGGCTTTTGTGCTTCAGAGTAGCGGTACAGTGGAGTCGTTCACGTGTAGGCATGTTGGTAGAAGTAGGTAGAAGTATACTTCAGAAGTATTCCTTTTTTTTAAGTATGCACATACAGAACACAATTTGTCGAGAACATTCGCGTAGGCGTGCGCCGCGGAATGTCGAGACCGCGTGCGTAAACGCGGCGCCGGTATTGCAGTGAGCTGAATCAGACTCGGAATGTTGAGAGCGTGCGCGTGGTGAGCTTGGCGCCGACGCAGTTCACTTGAACCCGTCGAGAGTTCAATCGAACGTGCCGCGGAATGTCGAGATCGTGCGCGTAAACTTGGCGCCGATATCGCAGTGAATTCGCTCGGAAGGAGACGGACATTCAGGTTGGTGAGGGCGGCTCTGTAAAATGTGTTGAGAGAGTGCGCACGTGGTCAGCTTGGCGTCGATGGAGTTCACTTGAACCTGCAGGGAGTTTACTTGAACTTGCTGGGAGTTCACCTGGACTTGGCGGAAGCTCATCCCCCATGTGCTTGGAGTTTGAATCTGCGGGAAGTGCACTTGTGTTGCTGGGAGTTCATGCGAGCTTCTGCCGAGACTTCACCGTTGCGCGCCGCCTGTTTCAGCGTGAAAGAGGCTCACGCTTCGTATCATGATTGACAGCTGTATGTAAAATGCCGACCTCTGCATGGTGGGCTGACCACTGGAGCATTGCGGACGCCATCTGCCACGTGTCCGTCGCGCTGCTAATCTCCCTAAACAGTTGTTTTCAATAGCACTGCACATCTCAGTTCTGCCTTGGTTTATCTGCACTCACACACACACGCCTCCGTGTCAAAGTTCGCAACATGCCACCCTCCGCTCACGGCTATTACCCCCCCCCCCCCCTTCCCCCCTCGTCCCGCCCCCCCCCCTCCCCCCCCCCCCCCCCTCCAGGATCTTCTCATCTGCACGGAGATGGCCATTGTGGCCACGGCGCACACCATCGCGTTCCCCGTGGGGCCGTACGTGGGCGGCGCCGCGCGACACTCCGGGCACATCCTGGAGGACCACTTTGCACACCACTGCGCCGTGCGCGACTTCAACGAGGTCATGCCGGTGCTGCTGCCGTCGAGGTGAGCGCGCAGTGGACGTGTACAGTACAGACCGTATAAGTCTTGATACATTATGTACTAAACACGCTTAATATGCTCTAAGTATCGTGTTACATACCGTTGCACCACTGCGCCGGCGCGCCTTCAACGAGGTCATGCCGGTGCTGCTGCCGTCGAGGTGAGAGTGCGTACAGTACATACCGTATAAGAGTTGTGGTACATACCATTGCACCACTACGCCGTGCACGACTTCAATGAGGTCATGCCGGTACTGCTGCCGTCGAGGTGAGCGCGCGTTGGATGTGTACAGTACATATAATGGCCTTCTGCACTTACGCGCGTTCAAGAGCACTGTCACTGGTTGCTGAATCTCCTGTGTTGGGCTACCAGCTGGAGCTGGCCTACGGAACACGTGAGAGCTTTCCATGCTGAACTCCCATGCCTCGCTGATAAGCTTGCACACACACACAGAAGTCTTTTGGTTCCTGTGGGTATGGTGGCACTATTTGACTCGTGGCCAGTTGCTGCAGCAGCGACGACCACGGTTATTGCTGGAAGGCACTGGCGGCTGACCACACCTTTTCACCTGCAGCTCTACGATCTTTTGAATCGTTTCCATGAATCATTTTTACGCTACAAACTGGCCATGGGCAGTGTGCGCGCGGCACTGACCCCCCCCCCCCCCCCCCCCCCCCATGCGTCCATGGCGCTGCAGCTTCTGCGGTTGGGCCTCGCGACCATCTCTGTGCGCCCGCCGCGCAGAGTAGAGGAGACCTATGGCAGTTGTGATCATGAATATCAACATACACACACTATACTTTTTCTATTGGCTCTTTGCACCATGGCTGCAGGTGATGTGTGTGCTCTGCTGACCCCTGCCCCCCCTTTACCCCCCCCCCCCCCAATGCTCTGCTGATACGCCCCCTCCCCCCCCCCCCCCCCCCCCCTGCACACGCAACAGCTTCCGGCCGGGCCCCGCGACCATCTCCGTGCGCCTGCCGCGTGGCGAGGAGGAGGGCTACCGCGTCGAAGAGAGCCCTGCGCGCAACGGCAGAGAACCCTTTCTCAAGAGCGAGTTTAGCTGGCGCGTGCTGCACGGCGACCGCGGCGACGCGTGGGGCGGCGTCGGCACGGAGGAGGCGGGGCTCGGCGCGCTGCGCGCGAGCCTGCTGGGCATGCGCGGCGACGGCGGCGAGGACGGCGACGGCGGCGAGGAGCGCGATGATGCAGAGGGATGATGCGGAGGGGCGATGAGGAAGTGCGCGGCGGCAGCAGCGGCGGCAGCCGCTGTTGTTGCAACGGCGATGGCGGCGAGATCGGCGGCGGCGGTGGTGTCAGCAGCAGCAGCAGCAGCAGCGTCAGAACACCGACTCTCAGCAGGGCACGCAGCTGCCGCATGTGCGTGTCGGAAGCTGCCTGTGGCGTGGCGGCAGCGTGTGGGCTTGAGTGCGGCGAACGCCCGGGCACAGATGGCGTTTTGCAGATTGCGACTCGAACGAATGGACGGCGACGATGCGCGCCGCCACCAGAGTTCCTCGCGCGACGTTACTACACCGCTGTGTGAACGGCCGCCACGCGGCACCACAACGAGCATCGATCGTGCTTCAGGCTCTGGCTTTAGAGACGTCGGCGCAGCTGGTGCGGCACTCAATCTTCCGCGCCAGAGCGCCGCCGCCACTGTGACAGCGAGCCCGGCACACCCTTGTTTCACCGCGCAACATCCTGGGCCACTGCGCATCGTTGCGGCGGCGGCACGCGCTGGTCATGTGGGTACTACATGGCAAAGGGCGGCGAGCGCTGCTGCCCTTGCGAGTCCAGCGACACTGCGCCAGACATCACCCACATATATGCTGCGCCGTGCACAAACTTGCGCACTGGGAGCTGGCAGCGCCCATTCTTCAGCTCGTGTGATGCCGGGCAGCAGTCGCCGCGTGATCTCCGCGCATCGAGGCTCTGTAAAAACCCAGCCATTTCCAGCTCATATACATAGTTGTGCAGGTGCCAGCCTACATTCGCACTCACTCCGCATGAAGGTCATGTCGTTGCTCAGAGCCGCTGTAAGGGGGGGGGAGGGGGGTGCCCCACTGCCACACGTGTAGATGGTAGTGGCTGAGGCGCAGTGCGCCGGACGCGTCTGTATCACGCAAGGCACTGTGACGGGTATGCTTGATGCCCGATTCCTGTGTGTAAGGCTTGTAAATAGCTTGCCACATAGACTTCCACTGCCCCAGTCCTCACTATGACACCTTGGTTGCCTACACTGCTGGCGGTTTTGTTGATTTGGTGCTGCTTGCTGCTTTTGCAAACTTGTGCAACATGTGCTTGAAATGTGTGCAGGCAACTCAAACAGTTACTGCAAGTATGATGGTACAGTCCATATGACTGGGATGCATTGCATGCGGTATGCAAACCATACACCGCAGGAACGAAAGTTTGGTCTACACTGTCCGCAAAGCATTGCGTATGCGCTCAAGTCAGGGCGAATATCATGCTGCTGGCAGTCCAAAGGCGCATGTTGGCGATGATGACGTGGTAGTATGAGGCTGATTACGGTCGAGTGGCATGCCACTGTAGCGATGTGCCGCCTATGTGTCCGACATGCAATTGCCAAATGTTTTAGGGCCAGTTGCCTTGCATCTGCTGCCTGCCTGCGCTGGGCAGCTGTGGTTTTGAAGCATATGGCGAGGGACGGCAAGGATACACTGCGCACTGCGCACTTCTCTCGATCCGCAGTGATGTGTGCAGATGTTTTACGCACTGTGGATGTACTGGGACACAGACACTGCCTAAGCGCGCCAGGCCGACGCTGCGTCCTTTGGCAGACCACTTCAGTAACGAGGTGTGATTATTGCGAGCGCACTTCACAATTGCACAAGACACCCGGCCTCCCTTGGGGCCTTTGCACATGCTAGTCTACTCTGTACGCCAGATTTACTGTCCCGTTACGTCTCCATCCACGCCACCCATAAACTGCACAGTGTTGCACGCTGACGTTTGGAACCAGCCGTCAAAAAGTGCTGCAGAGTATGCCAGCACTCGCCATGCGCTCAGGTCTTGGTATGCAATGGCAACGTCTACCGCACCACGTCACAGCGCGATTCTCTCCCAATTCTGAACTACTGGAAACGTATGCTCCACATCGAACAATCTTGAAAATCAGGCCGGGCATCAACATCACACTCTGACAGTCGTACGCTTCATCAAGGGGCAGCAACCGCGGTGCGTCAACTCACGACTCAGGCGCCCTCCAGCACGCCGTTCAGCGCATTCAGGAGGTGCGGGTGGTGGCGCACGACGACGCCCGCCGCGGCCGCAGCGTAGCGCGCATCACTCTCCGCTATGTCCTCCATCGCGCTAATCAGAACATAAAATCATTCGACCCCGCATCCCAATCCGCCACGGGCACCGGCTGCCCCAGAAACCAGTCGAGGTGCACGAGGTCCTTCGCGGCGAGCCAAATGGCGGAGTTGAAGTCGAACTGCAAGTGACGCACCACGGCTCCGCAGAACCTGGGGTCGCGCGCGATCGCGACGGACGTGTTTCTCGCGGCGATCGCCGCGACGGCGTCCGCGGTGAACACCTCCGGCCACGTCGCGTGCGCAAACAGGCACGTTTCCGGATCATCGAGGCAAAACGCCACATTTGCAACGGCGCCGGCGTGCGCGGCGGCGGCAGCGCTCAGGCTCGGCACCGTGGCGGCGACCGCGCGCCGCACGGCGACGTCGCCCGCGAGCACCGCGGCGGCGACGGCGCTGTCGAAGTCGAAGTCGGCGGCGTCTGTCCTAGCGAAGTGTCATGCCCACAGGCGCAGGTGTGATCTGTCAATAGCGTCCAGCGCGCTCTGCGCGTGGTTCCACGCGTGGTCGCGCGGCGCCCACGGCTCGGCCCACGCGGCGACGGTGTCGGAGCCCTGCTCCGCGGCGCGCAGCGCGATCGCCCGCATAGCACGACTCCGGCAGCGGGACTGCGGCTTCCTCGAGGGTCTGGAGCACGCCGACTCTGTCGCCGGCGACGGCGCCGGCGATGAGGGCGTCGACGCCGCCGCGCACGCGCCTGACGTCGCGGATGAGCAGCCGCACGGCGTCTTCGTGAGCCCATCTACCCATCGCTCTGCACAGCGGTAGAGTTCGGTGGGAGGCCCACGCCCACTGCAGCCGGTTCAAGTGCTTGGCCGCCTCCGCATGGGCTGTAATGCGGTCATGCGCGGCTGAGGCCCTGCGCCACAGCTTCGAGACGCCTCCGTGGAACAGAAACTGCTGCGGGCCGGCGTAGTCCAGCACCTGGGAGACGCGCGATGATATTGAGTTGCCGGATACGTCGTGGCACAGCAGAGTAGCACTGCACGTGTTGCAAAGCCATGTGTCAGCCCATGTATGGAGACGTTTGCTGTTGTCGCAGTTGAAGTGCGAGCAGGTTCTGCTGCGCGCATTACGTTTAAGGTACGTTCAAGATTTGCATGACAAAGTAGTACAGCACCTGGGACACGATGCTGGGGTTCTGCAGGGGAGGGGTGTCGTATGTGGGCGGAGATGTGTCAAGCATTCCCATCTCCAGCTGCGATTGGCCGTGTCCTGCGGAGGAGGCACACCGTGGACCAGTGCCCGATGAAGCGAAGTGCCTCGTGACAGGCACAACGGCGCTCTTGCTCACTACGCAGTCGAAGATGCGGCCAGTTTTTTGCAGCAGCTAATCATGCACGCCAGACTTGTTGAATCTAAGGCATTGGTACAATCCTGATGCTGAAGCATAGCTGGTGATGTGTCGATATTGAGCAGCCGACATGAGTACATCATGCGCGTGAACGACAAACGCCGTACATCGCAGGCGAGACTTGCTATGAGCCTGCATTGTTGATTGATTACCAGCAGCTCCATCGCGTCAGCCATCAATCGCTTGGCAGTGCCACTGCGCTCACCTTGTCGCCAAGCCTGGCAGCTGGTTCGTTGATAGGATGCAGTCCTTCGGTCACGTGACCAAAAGCATTGAGGAGGCAATACCTACGGTACTTTCAAAACCTGAATAAAAAGGTGTGTGAGAAGAGTGAGCAGTAAGAGAAGCAGGCGGTGTGTGTGTGCTAGTCAAGTCTCTGCCATGGCGCAAAACCAGGGTAACAATGGAGGCAACAACGGCAATGCTGCTCGCCCCAGGCACCAAGTGAACCAGCACATCGAGTTCATCGTGAAGGTGATCCTCTCGACATCGCCATTGCAGCCGGCGTGGAGCATGACTGTATTTTGGAAGTGCTCATAGATGACGTTACTGCTGGTCGCACAGTCTGAGGGCTGTAAAAGGTTAACCTGTTTTGCACCTCCCAGATTAACGTATTTGAAGTTGGCCATCGCCATTTTTATGCGCTGCAAGCGCATCTGCGCTGAGTGTGTTCATCGATACGTGGTGAATATCGTGTCGTAAGCGCTCATAAGACTTCCCAGCGAGCCTGAACCTGTTGCGACGAGAGCATTCGGCCGCCAGTGACCTGGCAGCTTCAGGTTGAAGTGCGCGATAGCCGGGCCGGGCCGGGCCGGCAAGCAGGCTTTTTTCAGGTTTCGCCGCATATCCCTCATGGCTGACGTACCAAACAGGAGCGGCATTTCCCCCGGAAAAAGATGAGCAGCTTGACCTCAATTATGGTTGTCCTCAACTTTGCCTCTGATTCCATGTCTTCACTGCGCTGCTGGCAGTCAGGCCTCCGCTTCTGTACAGCATCCACATTCAGTGGCTGCTGTCGCTGCATCGCCCCCGCCCCCCACCCCTCCTACTGAATCTCTCACCACCTTCCTCTGCGCACTCAAGATGTCTGTCGTAAGGCAGCGGAGGACCTGAAATTCCAAGAGCAAAGGCGAGCTCAGCAGCTGCCGTCACTCCCGCGGTGCTCGTGCTACGCGTTGCTCCTGCCCCCTCCCACTGACCTCCCCCCATGCCGCACACGCGCATCCCGACGCGCAGGCAGCGGAGGACCTGATCCTGGAGGGCAAGGAGAGGACGGTGACGCGCGTGCAGGCGGGCACGCCCTATACGTGCCTCATGCTCAAGAACCAGCGCTTCTCCAGCCTGTTCCGCCACTACGCCAAGATCCACGGGCTCAAGAAGGAGGACCTGACGTACTTCTTCACGGAGGGCCTGCGCAACGAGGTGAGCGCTGCCGCTTTCAGCGCCGTGCGCCGCGCGCTCGTGACAAGCGCGTCGACGAGCAGCATCGTACGTGAACGCGCGGTGCGGCGCGCGCGCGCGTGTGCGAGTCAACCGCGTGAGGAGACCGCGGCGGCGGGGCGCTGATCTGATTCACACGCGTTGGTCAACACGGTTTTCATTTAAAGTCCTGCGTACGCGTTGGGGCGTCCTCAGGTGGACGAGCGGTCCACTTTGGGCTTGTGCTGTCAGCCGCGCTCACATCGAGTGCGCTGCGCGCGAGCCACTTGTCATGACCGCTCCTCAGATCTGCGCACGCTGCGACAGACAGCGGTCATCTGAGGCCGTGCACAGCGTCACGCGCACTGTGCCCTCGTCGCAAGCACACCCCCGTGGTATTGTCGTCCGGTCTGCGTAGGCGCACAGCTCTCCACGACGCCGTCGGCGCTGGCGGGCACCCCATGGCCTTGCACTACATGCTCAATCACAGCCCGTAAAGATGCTATGTGCGTCAATGATGCCATTTAATCGACAGCAAGCACTCAGAGAGAGGCCTTGCATACGTCCTCATCTACATACTGCGTCCATGGCCTCGCATAGGTGCTCAATTACCACCTGCAAGTACATGCTAAAGGAGTCGATGATGCCATCATACCATCACTGGTAGCAGCAACTCAATCAAGTCCGGTCACGCGCCGCCGCCGCATGACACCCACTCCATGGCCTTGCTTATGTAGCCGCTCAACTACAAGCTGTAAAGGTGCCAGAGGAGTCGATGATGTCATCAAGACCATTCGCTGGCAGCAGCAACTTGCGAGCGCCGGTCACGCGCCGCCGACGTCGCAGGACACCCGAAACCGCTCAGAAAACAAGAGCAGATCTGAGCTGAACCGTTACGCTTGACAAAATACATGTTTGATTCCGGCGCCTGTGCAAAAATCATCAAGTATATGACTCAATGATTCCATCATACCATCACCGGTGGCGGTAACTTATGAGCGCCGGCCACGCTGCGCCGCCGTTGCAGGACACCCCGGAGTCCGTGTACCTGCAGGCGCGCGACGAGATCATTGTGAAGCGGCGCCGCCTCAAGTCCGCCACGGAGGACGCGGACGCGGGCGAGGACGAGGGCATCGCCAAGGACCGATACATCGCCAACGTGAGTTGTGTTCATGTGCGCTTTCGCCTTCCTTGAGCACTGCAAAGGACAGATACATGGCTGACGTGAGTGCGAGCGAGGGATGTGAGCGTCGCCAAGGACCGATGCGTCGCCAACGTGAGTGCGTGTTCGCGCGCGCTTCGCTGGTCTTTCGAGGATGGGTTGCAGGCCCCGCTTTCACACTTTCGTTCAGACTGCAGCCAGGGCTGCGTCCGAACGCTCATTCATCTTGCGTGAGCGGAGGACGCCGGTGAGGAGCGAGGGCGTCGCCAAGGACAGATGCATCGCCAACGTGAGTGTGTCTGTGCGCGCTTCGCTGATCTTTCTGGGTTGTGGGCCCCGCTTTCACGCTTTCGTTCAGACTGCGACCAGGGCTGCGTCCGAACGCTGATTCACATTGCGTGAGCGGAGGACGCGGGCGAGGGAGTGAGGGATAGATGGCCAACGTGGGTGTGTTTGTGCGCACTTCCGCCGGTCTTTGACGGACAGTTCAAGATGCGCGTGGGCCGTTGGAGTGAACCTTAGTCACTCCGATCGGTGACTCGCATTGCGCGAGCGGAGATGTACGAGCGGAGTCCGCGGGCGAGGACGTGGGCGTCGCTGAGGACAGGTGCATCGCCAAAGCGAGTATGCTCGTGCGCAACGCGCTGGTCCTTGAAGTGTTTTTCTGGGCGCCGCTTCCGTGCTCGAGACCCCGCTTTCACGCTTTCGTTCGCACTGCGACCAGGGCCGTATGTAGGGGGGAACGCCCATTTGCATGGCGAGACGGGTACATTGCCAGCGTGAGTGCTCGTGCGCGCTTCTCTGGCCCTGGAAGGGTGGTCCTAGGCCCTGCTTTTACGGTTTCACTCACGTTGCGACCGGGGCTGTTCCTAACGCTGATTCATGGATTCATGGCATGAGCGATTCGTCGCCAACGTGAAGCGCTCGTGATTCATTTACTGATTTCATTTACACATTGGTGCTCTCAAAAAGTAATGCAGTGCCCATTTACTGAACCGTTCTGTTGCTTGCACAGGAGGCATGTCACTGCTGTCCTCTGAAGGGCGCTGTCAAGGGTACGCTTTGCCGGTCATGCTGCGCGCGCTGATAAACTGCACGGAGCGCGCAAGCCCCGGAATGCATACTTCGAGCATCTCGCCGACATTCACTGCGCACAGGCCTTGCCGCGCCCTGTCACACATGGTTAACCCGCAAGGCCTACTCTCGCACTCCATGAAGCTTGTTTCAGGGTTAGGGTTAGGGTTAGGGTCAGGGTTAGCTGACACGCGGTGGAGACCGCCCTTGCCGTGCTAAAACTCGCGCTGCTTGCTTGCAGACCGGCTTCCGCCACGGCTCATGTAGCGTGGCAGGCGAGCCTTGCGCCAAACAGCCGCTGCCGCCGCTGCCTCACGCTGCTTGATGGGGATCATGACGTGCTCCTAGCGTCCTCCTAACGTTCACAACGCCGCCGCCGCGATATTGCCGCTGCTGCGTGCAGATTTCGGCCATGCGCCACCAGGAGGACCACATGGACGTCACCTTCTTCGTGGGCGAGGTGAGTCGCCAGCGCTCAGCGCGATGTTTGTTGAGTCATCAGTGCTCAGATAGTACTTGCGAAGTATGTGAGTCATCAGTGCTTAAAAAATGTGAACTCGTCAGAGCTCAGCGATGTTGAGTCATCAGCGCTCAGTATCAAGTCATCAGCGCTCAGCAAGTCAAGTCACCAGCGCTCAGCAATTTTTGTCATCAGTGCTCAGCGATTTGGAGTCATCAGTGCTCAGCAATTTTCATCATCAGCGCTCAGTGCTCAGCAATGTAAGTAGTCAAGAGTCTCAGCGATCAAGTCATCAACGCTCAGCGATGTCATCATCAGTGCTCAGTGATATAAGTCATCAGTGCTCAGCGGTGTGAGTCATCAGCGCATCAGCAATGTCAACTCATCAGCGCTCAGCGATGTCAAGTCATCAGCGCTCAGCGACGTGCAGGTCATCTCAGCGCGCTCAGCAAAATCAGTCCCCAACTATCAGCACTCTTAGCTGCGCGTCATCGGTACGGGCGACGCTCCGCTTGCGGTTGACGCTCCACGCGCTCATCACTGTCGCACCGCTGCCCCCGCGGCTCAGGGTTTCGGTCAGCGCTGCGCTTAGGGTCGTCGGGCGCGTGATTGAGGTCCATGCGCGTGTGTGCGCCCGCGTCGTCTTCGCAGGTTTCGCGTGTTGAGTACTTCAAAAACACATATCAAAACAAGCCGCCCAGCCGTAGCACCTCAACAAGCCGCCCAGCCGTAGCACCTCTGATGATAGTCCCCACCCCCCCCCCTCCCAGCCCTGTCTCACTGAATAGATCGTACAAACGCAGGCTCTACTAAGCTAAGACTTTTGTTCAGGTTCACCAAAAGCAAATTTGCAATCGAGCTTCTTTTCCTGCTCTAGCAAGTTCACTTTCATATTGCGCAATCAGTTCATTTGATTGAGATACAAAACTGGAAGCATTTGCTTCAGTTAATTCAATTGAGAAAAAAATGCTTTAAAAAGCATTTGCTAAATTTCTGCGTCATTCCCGCAGGCGCGGACGGAGGTGAAGGCCCACAAGTTCATCCTGGTGTCGCGCGTGGACTACTTCACGAACATGTTTGGCGGGTCGATGCGCGAGGCGATCACGGGCGAGGTCAACATGGAGCACCACGAGCCCCCTACCGTGCGCCTCATGCTCGAGTACCTGTACACCAACAGCATCAAGGACCTGTACAAGTGAGCCCTCCCGCAGTTGGCTCGGCGGTCAGTGACCGTTTGACAGTGTAGATGGCGCATAGGTCACACGTTTGACACAGCACATGTGCACACGAGCTGCATGTTTTGTTTTTCATAGGGTTTCCGCCCCTCCAGCGGAAGTGAATAAAGAACAAGTGAGCTCCCCCCCCCCCTCCCCCGACCCACTTCATGACCTGTTTCCAACGCCTCGTGAGCTGCCCCCCCCCCCCCGACCCACCCTTATGTGACCTGTTGCCAGCATCTTGTGTGTGGCCGAGGGGCACGCCATGGCTTCTTGCCCAGCGGCTTGTGTGCTGTTGAGGGGTTAAAACCAGGAGCATCAAGGGCCGTAAGAGTACCTGTACGCCGACAGCATTAAGGCCCTGTACAAGCGAGCTGCCTTGCTGCGCCCCGCCCGACCCACCTCATGACACTTAGTGGCGCTTTTGCCAGCGACTCGTGTGTCGTTGAGGGGTTGGCATGCGAGTGCGTACGCCAACCAACAGCATGAACGAGCGATGGCGCTGGCCCCGCCCGCCATACCATGTTGGCGATCCATACATTGAAGTACTGAAGTGCGACGTCGACAAGGCGTGCTGTGCGGGCACACCAGCAGCATCATGGAGATGTACACATTGCTCGTATAAAGTGCTCTGATGCCCCCCGCCGCACGCAAGCCGCAGTGTTTGTAGGTTGTGTACAGCGGAGGGATGACAGGTTCAAGAGCCTGGGTAACGTGCGCACCAAAAGCGTTGACAACCTGCTGAAGTGAGTGAGTGCCGCAGTTAACGATCATAGTGCCTCCTCCCCCCCATCCCTCCCCCCTACCTCCCGCCCCCCCCCCTCGGCGCAGGTGCACGGCGGACCACGTGGCAGCGCTCCTGTCCCTGGCGGACGAGTACCAGATGGCCGACATGAAGAGGGTCGTGGAGACGGTCGCCAAGGGCATGGTGACCGCGGCCAACGTGGCGCGCCTCATCTCGGCGTCCACGGAGTTCCACGCCGACGACCTGCACCGCACGTGCATGACGTTCGTGCAGAAGAACCTCAGCACGTGCTCGCGCACGCTGGTGCGTTCTCTCGTACACATGAGCATCGCGCATACTCGTAAGAAATGTGTCTTTGGATATGGTATGTAGGTTAGAAAGGGCCATGTGGCGTAGCTCATTGCGGGTTCCACAGAGTTCCATGCGGACGACCTGCATCGCACTTGCATTACGTTCGTGCAGAAGAACCTCAGCACGTGCTCGCGCACGCTGGTGCGTTCTCTCGTACACATGAGCATCGCGCATGCTTGCACGTATACGTGACGGTTTTCGAATCTGACATACATGAGTGTATTCAGGTTAGAAAAGGGCAATGTGGCATGCCTCATCTAGGCGCGTGCATGGAATTTGTGCAGAAGAACCTCAGCACGTGCTCGCGCACGCAGGTGCGCGCGCGGCTCTTATTCTCGACAGCACTGTGTATACTTGTATGTATTGTCTTCTGTTACAACAAACGGCAGTTGCATGCTGATTTCCGTTTGCACGCTTGAGAGTTACGGCAGTTACACTTGTCGGCAGACAACCACTTCTAGCAGCACATGACTGGAGTCGGTCTCTTGTTGCATTGATCATCTTGACGTCTACCTCTGTCGGTGTGGAGGAACAGGCTAGTGAGCAGCAGCTGTACGTAGCAACATCTTCAATTCAACATGCATGGTGCATGTAGTTAGAAAAGGGCGATGTGGACCTCAGCACGTGCTCGCGCACGCAGGTGCGTGCATCTGCCCTTGTTAGCGTTCACCGTTTTGAGGTGGTGGCTGTAGTAATTTTTTACCTTGAAGCTCGTAGCTTTTGTCGCTTTTGCCATGTATATACGTTAACCATGTTGCCCTCATCCGCCGCACAGCGTATCTCAGACTGGCAGCTTTCCTCCTCCAGCTGCAGCATCAAGCCTCTGAAGCCACATCTGCAAATTGCCGCACCAGCATTCTCCCCCCCCTTCCCCAACTGCAGTCTTCAGTGCCACCTCTCTTGCTCACGGCCTACTCCCCCCCCCCTCGCCCCCCCCCCCCATCTCCCCTCCTCTCAGGAGTTCGGCAGCGAAGTCAAGGCCGCCCCGGAGCTCGCCCTGAACATCATGCAGCACATAAGCGGAATGATCCCGGAGTCCGGCCCCACGAACCCCAAGAAGCGCCGCCGCGCCGACAACGAGGTGGTCGACCCCTGATCAGCGCTGCATTACTGCAATTGCGCGGCGCCGGTGGACCAGCGGGGGCAGACCCCCCCCACACCGCGCGCCACGCGCTATCAGCCCCCCCGTCCGACACCATCTCCGAGTCATCACGCCCCCTCTGTCCCCTCCCGAGAAGCGGCCGAGGCCCGCCCCCCGTGTGCGCGGGCCGTCGCCGCCGCAGGCACTGTATACAGGGACCGAGAAAAGAGCGCGGCCGTTGTGTCAGTGCTCGTCCCCTTGCGGGGCCCGCGCGCCACGGCTCGTCCAAAGAATGCGAGGAAGCTTCCTATCGCGCCGCGCAGCCGTCCGAGTGCGAGCTTCCCGTCGCGCCGCGCCGCCGTGCGCGTTTGTTGTCATATGCATGTGGAATGTTGGAACCAGTAGCTTTTGAGAGCGGATGAGTGAGCTTGGAGAGGGGGGGGCTTTACGGGGCTTTAATCGGCGAGCCGGGGGTTCAAGTATTGTTGCGTGGGCAGCAGGCAAGGCCCGGGGGCCGGTCATGCAAGCCTGCGTGCATGCAGCCCGCAGGCGCAACCCTATCGACGCTGCTGCCAGCAACCTGTTATACAAGGGCGGTGGTGTGATACGGGCGCTTGGGGGCTGGGGGGGGGCGAGGTGTGTGTGCATTGTGTGCAGAGTTGACGTAACAGCAAGGCTGGCGGTGCGGCGTGCGAACGACACGAGCAGCGGAAGAAGGCAGAGAGATGCTGGCTCCAGTCTAAGACTTTGGTGTACTGCACAATGGACCAATAGCAGTCTAGAGCTCAGGCAGCGTCTTGGTGTGGGTCGTTGTTGCTTGTGTTTGTGCAAACTTAAGCTGCTTGCTCGCAACTGCAGCTGCCTGCAAGGAATGCTGCCAACATGTACACTCATTGTTGGCCAATATGATGTAGTACACTTAGTGTCGCTGCCGGTCGCTGGTGGTTGTTGGTTCTCCGTCACGGTGGCTTACGGCCTGATTGGGAGTTGTCTTGTGCCTCTCAGCCTGAGTGTGCTGATGCTTGCGTGACATCTGATCCAGCAGTCATGTGGTCTGCATTGGGTGACAGTGAGCTTTCTTGTCAAATCACTCATCACAGCGCTTTACTTCCTCCGCCATTAGACTTTGTGAACCAATCTGCAAGTTTTGAATCCTGCTCAGCTGAGGCTCCTGCGCACTGCAGTCGCTGCCACAGTGAGCAGTTACAGCTTAATAAGCACAGACGGCCTCGTACATATCACTGATATCAGGTGATGTTGTGTGCAAAAAATTCAAAACAACAAAAACCCAAGGGCACCTGCAGTGCGCAGACTCAGTCTGCCAGACTGGCATCTATGCAGTGCCGGCGCATCTAATGCAGGCCCTACATATATATATGCCGGTGTAGCTGAGCAGCATTTATCGCGCCCACAATGTTATGATTCATTCTTGCATTGCAGCAGGGCAGTGAATTGTATTTGCTGCTGGTGCAGCTTGGTGTTCCCTATAGTTGTCATGTTTCCAGGGCCTTAATGCAAGTCATTGCGCACGTTGCATGCGAGTACTATAAATACAAGTCCATACGTACTATGTGCACATCTGCAGAGCATGAAAGGGTTCCAGTGGCTTACAGAACGCATGTGCAGATGGCATGCAAATGCCACTAGGCCATGGAATGTCACTAAGCTAGTAGTATACAACGTAACAGCATCTCATAAATTTTTATCTCGTGAACATATCGCAAAGTTGATTCATGAAGTTCATATGATCATCGCTTCGCTTCAATCAGTGAAGGTTGAAGTTTGTGATTTGTGAAAGGTTGTGAAATCAGTCCCCATGCAATTCAGGAGAGCTCTAGAGCAGCTGCATGGCCGATGAAGGTGCCGAACCTATCCCCCTCAGGCTGGCTCGCGCAGCTGCGAATGGACCTTGGGCAACGCATTTGGTCGCTGCTTCTACTTGTGGCCATCATCTCCGGAAGCTTCGTCATTTTCTTCCCACGGCAACAGTCCCACAGCGATCTGCCGTCGGCTAGTTCGAGCAAACACGAGCTGTATGTAGAGCCTGGTTTTGCAAAAGAATCTCTCCAGCTTCAGCTCCATCAATCACAGCAGGCTGCTGCACCTGAGCCCTCAGGCTTCCTTGAGGAGCTCAGCTGCGGTCCGGGGCATTGGCAGCAGGACTATGCTGATTTTCATCGCAGGACCGTCTCAGGCCAGCTGCCGCCTCGTTTCCTTGTCTCCGTTCCCCTTCGCCAGGGTCTGGCTGATCACTTGATCGGCGCCGTCAGTCAATTTTACCTCGCGGTCCTGTCTCGGCGTGCGTTCCAATTCTCCAACGTCGCCAGCACCGGGCACCACATCAAGCTGCAGCAAGCCTTCGATGCCCCCTCAATCAACTGGACCCGACACATTGACGATGATCCGTCTCTCACACAGCACCTGGAAGAAGATTACAAGGTGAGACACCTTCACAGTGTCAGATACTATCGAGTTCAACTTGTCTTGTTACAGTCTGAGAGCTGCCCAGAGAGCCTCTGAGACCCGTTCTGCACTCACTGACAGTCAGGCTGTGTGACAGCTATTTTGCGCCGTGAAATCCTGAGTCCAAGCGCAAATTTTAAATTGCGTCCTGTACAGCGCCCTAGTCTCACGTAGTACATGGCCAACGCGACGTCACTCGCAGCGCTCAGGTACAGCCCTTCAGCAAATTGCTGGGGCGCAGGCACTGCCAGCAGCTGCTGCTGCAGCTCAGTATCTAGTACTGTAGTAGTCATGGCGCAGCGCAGCCACTCAGAGTTGCCATGCCTCGGCGTGGTGGGTGACCTATGGCCAGTGACCCTCGTCCAGCTGCGCGCGACCTGCCAGTGATTGGCTGATTTCCGATTCATTCACTTCAAGTTGATTCTTCTTCACGGCCCGTCAAAGGGCGCTGTGAGTCCATCTACGATATGCCACAATATTCACGCGTTTCTCATCCATATTCATGCAATGAACACCAGCGCGGAATGGCTCTGAGTAAAAAAAAAAATCAAATGCCCATTATGATCATCATTATGATAGTGTTTTTTGGGTCAATAATGCTATGTCATACTGAGTCTTCCAGTGATTATGTTTGAAGTTGATAAAACCATGATGGTGACTGAGCTCATATTATTAAGCTCAAATAGTCACTATCCGTGACCGTAGTGCAAATTATTTCACTTTTAACAGTCATGCTGATTTTATTGTGAATCATTGCATTAAATTAGCACATTCATTATGCCGGGAAACATCCTGATGACGTCAACACGTTGTATGATTCGTAGTGCAACACGAATCCACTCTGGTAAATGTCATCAATGACACTTCTCGAAACTGTGAACGAGCAAGCTGCTTTGAAAGCTATCGCACTTCTGAATCAGAAATATAAGAATAAGGAGGCAAGACTTAGTGACCCGGAAAGGGACAGCGCCCTTTAATTGAGTGTTCAAAAAAAAAGACTAAATTTGTAACTTACAGTTACGCCAAGCCCCTTTCATTATAAAGCGCGCTCAGAGACATCGCCAACTGAGTCACCGCAGCGCAATTTAGTTTACTTGCTGAATAAGTGCATTAGCTTGATTAATTTCTAACATTATAATAATACTATGTTTAGTCAATGTAGCTGTAAGTGATTGCTGCCTTCAAATTGTGCGTTTACTAACCATTCGGTACCAGATAGTGTGATAGTAGTCACTGATGGCATGGTGCTGGTCCTGGACATCATTAACATATTATGAGTTGATTACAAAGTTGTGTGCGCCAGGGCCTGCTTGTTTCTGTATGGCTATGACAGCTGGTCAGACTCTCGGAAGTTTGGGCAACGTACTTGGGACGGAGGAAGTATCGGAAGGTGTCACACCCAACATGCTGCAGCCCTAAGGTTAAAGTTTATTAACATTTATTAATTTTTTTCTTTTGTTTAAATCATTCACTACCGCAGCGGGTGCCTGGCTTAGAACTTGCGCTACTGATATTTCTTCCTGGCCGCCAGAGGCCCGGCCTTCTAAAACTCCTGTCAGCAGTCATTTTGTGTCGGGGCCCCTTTGGAAGACGCTTCTTCTTCTCACTTATTCAATGACTCTGACCTGCACCACAATCATTCAATATTTTAGAGACTTGGGATACCTACCACCATAGTAGCAGACTTGTGGTGACTGTCACACGGTGACACTCAATCTGTCAGCTGGACTTCTGAGTCAGCGTAACACTTAGTCTAGTACTACCGGTACTATGTAGAGTATTGCTACATAGTAGTATCACAAACATTATGCTGTCAGCTGCAGTGCGCCAATCGTTGACTTCAGAATTGCAAATATCGAACTGAATGAACTCAAAGAATTTCGAAGTACAAATGCAGTTCAGCATTGAATTTGTCAATAATCTTTGGCGCATACCGGGGTGACTCAGCTCAGAGGCATGTTTTGCGACACATCAAGGTGCCGACATTGCATCATCTACAAGGTTGCCGCCCAGCATATATAAAAATCCATATACTGCGTACTACAGTATAGTATCACGTATGTAAATTACGTCTGTATAATCTATACTGCGTATGCCAGCGTATATTGATTGGCCAAATTCTGAAGACAAGCTCCGATTGAATTTCGCTCAACAGTGTCAATCTTCAAGAGTCCAACACTCCCGTCACATTCTACTAGTGCAAGCATGCCTGGCAATTTGCAGCATTGCCCCAACTTTGATGCCATACAAAACAACCGTTGACCAGCATCCACTGGCATTATGCACTCGCGCATCCAGTGTATGCGCCATGAGCTCCAGATTTCAACACGATCATCATGCTAGACTTGTTTTTATGAATATATACTGCACAAACAGTGGTGCTGCACATGATGTCATGGCATAGCAGTTGCCAATCCAAACGGTAAGACTCACTGACAGGTGCATCACACCCAGTCACCAAACCAAGAGAGTGTGTGTCAGTCCATGCAATGCAGTGCATGCTCAACATACTTGGTCCATCTGTACAGGAATGTTTACCAAGCACCATGTGCGACCTCAGAAGCTAATCCCTGCAAAATGACTGTGATGTTTACAAAGTCAGCCATACAGTACTGTGCGAATAAACAAAGTTCAAGTTTGATTTTTCTGCCAATATTCAACATCGGAAGTTGGAAGTTCTGATTTTCAATACACGCTTTGGATTATAATGCCTGTTTCGCCGCCTAGGCGTGTTTCCGTGAAGCGGAAGCAGCGCAGAGTTGCTGCCGCACGCTCCTGCGCTACACGAAGCATTTGAAGGGCAGGTACATCTTGATGACTCAACAGGTGCACGTTCTAGTCAGTGAGAAATACTCACTTGCCCATTCAATCAGCTGCAGTCGTGACCTCCCAGCACAAGCCTGGCTTGCTGTTCAACAGCTGCCTCCTTGACTCATGGTATGCGTAGTGAGTGTAAGGCTACGGTCATCATCAGCTATGCGAAGCCTCTGCAGCTATGGTGGTGTGTGGGTGTGTGTGCTGTGGTCGTGCACAGCGAAATCCATATAACGGTATATATAACGTATATATTCATATCACTTATATACTTTTATACGTTGTACGCTGCCGTCAACCCTATCATTTAATGTGTTGCAGTTTTTTGCAAACGCAAAATAAATGCAAATGCAAAAATAAATGAATCTAAATATTTTAAGTATTATGTATGATAATGATTCATAGCCATGTCGGATACATACAGTCACTCAGTCACTGTGACTCATGGTCAAGTGCTTGGCGAAATGATTGCAAAATTTCGTGTACATGTACGAGATACCAAACAGCAAAGGGAGTACTAGCAATATCATAGGGTCATCATTATTCTTACTCAGTCTGTTGTTGTACAAATTTCATATAGAGCACACCATATACATATATATTATAGTAGCACTGTAACAATGTAGTACTGTCACAGCTACAGTAACTATGATGTTGTTGCTTATCAACTGTAACAGCCTGAGCTGACGACCTTGTTTTGCTGAATTCGACATTGCAGCTGCCAAGGGTTTTTCCAGATGGTGTCAACACCACCAAGTATCACAGCTTGTTCTGGACCAGTGGCGGTGTCTCTTCTGCAACCAGATTCAGGGAGGAAGAGGCACACGACTCGGAGAATTTGAAGCAGGGTCTCTATTTTACTGGCTATGACCTGAACGACATTCCTGAGGGGCACACTGATGCGGAGACCGTATTTGTTGCGTCAAACCGCGGTCATACATTGCAGCTGTTTCGCAATCGCCATCACAGACAGGCAAGTGCTGTACCCTTACAGCTGTTGCAGTAGGCTATGATAGCTACATGCATAGTATCAGATTGCTACTAGTACTTGTTGTAAAGCCTGAAAACAAGTTGGTCAGCGAGTGCATTTTAAGTAGTCGGCAAAGTCGGGATTGAATGCACGATGACACAATGTCATGTACTCCAGAAACACCACTTAGAATGTATACATTTGTTATTTGCGCATAGGGAGTATCATGGAGTTCATCTTGGTAATGCCGGTCGGCAGCCACCATATTCAAGATACGTGTAGTCACTCACGACAGTCACTGTGGATTGGATCAATGTCATTAATCCTTGATTTTATTAAAGATAAAAGCGCAGCACTCCACTGACATGATGATTGCATGGCATTTACAGTAAGAGCTGAGCAACTTCATCAATTGCGAGTTGAAGTACCTTCAGGTAGGAGGCAGGAAAGAGTCATTCGGTGTTGAGGTAACGTTCCTGATAGAATTTGAAGTTACTGTATAAAATAATGAGCGAATTTGAGTGCACTCAATGACATGATGCCCCTAGCCAGCTACGCGGATGTCTGTTGCACGGTCGTGCCTCTTGCAGAATTTATTCACGTAGTACGAGCCTAAGGTCGGGCCACGCAGCAGCAGTGCAACACATGTTACTCTAACAAGTCTCCAGAAACTATAGGACCTGGTCTTGATGTTCTGTTCCAATTGCAAGATTTGTTGCCACCACACAGCATGCGCACTTTTAAAGGGCCCAACCCAGCTACTTGAACTTGAATGTGTGGTACGGCAATCTCGGGAATTGAACCCGTCCGATTGCTGCTGGTATTCACTAGTGGCAAGGCGCAATTGCTTAAGACAGGCTGCAACTGCTGCAACATGGTTCACTCCGAGAACCTTTATGGGACCGTTCAGCTGAGTGAGAACCTCAAATGGAAGTTGTATATTATGTCCTGGACCGCATGGGCTGGGCGCACGATAAATCGGGCAATAACTAAATCTACGGAGGGGCCGGCGGTTCGGCGCTGGCCGGCGAGGGCCGCGGCACTTGCAACAGTGCGATGCGGCGGTAAGCGCTGACGTCGCCATCAGGGGCAATGACTGCGTTCCAGTTGACGATCACGACACGTGTGAGCGCACGCTGTAGCGCGAGGGAGGTGCGGCGGCGCCAGAAGGCAACGCGCTGCGCGAGATTGTAGCTGCCCTGCGAGCTCTGCTCGGCGAGTGCGTGTAGCAGCGCTTGGGTGTCGCGTGACATAGCACCGAAGTGGTCAAAGGCTGCGGAAAATAGGGTGTGTGTAGTGGGGTCCAGGGCCCCTGAGACTAGTAGCAGGATCCGCTCCGCCCATCCGCGACCCTGAAACCCAAAAAGCAACCGAGCACTTATGCTATAGTGAGGTCAGTCAAGACCCTCAAACTGTTGAAGTTAGATAATAGTAGGTTGTTGGCCTCACTCAGACGCACCAGAAGAGCTCTTGGTTGTTGAAGTTGAGATGGGTGGAGCCGTGCTATTGCACGTTGAGCAGTGACATGACAGTTGAAGTTGGCATGAAGTTGAAGTTTGAATATCACCGTTGAAGTTCAATATCACATCAGGATCAATATCAACTTCAACAAGTGAGTAGTCAGCAGATGCCCCTGACATAGGGCTACAGCATGCCATAACCCAACTTCAATATCAGTTCTGCCCTGGAGACTTTACTACTGGACAAGGGCCTCGGTTGCTTCTTGGCTTTCAGGATCGCGGATGAGCGGAGCGGATCCTCTACGTATGTGTCTATCTTTTCCTGCGAAGCCGATTCAAGCACGCGCTGCACATCGCGCGCGCCCCCCTGAGCCTGACGGAGGCGGGAGGGACATGAGCTGTCACGTATGGTGACGTCTATGCAACAAGCTACTTCAAAGCCGCCGCGCAGTTTAGTGCACCGGCCTGCCGCTACCGCGTCGGCGCTCGGCTGCACTTTAGGAACTGGAAGGCAAACCTGGTTGCTGCCGAAGACGGTGTCCATGAACTTGTTGAACCCGTGGCGCACCGCGTAGAGGCGGAAGGGGGCAAGGGTGTCCCGGTCGAAACCGCGGAGGTGGGCCACCTGCTTGAGCAGCTGAAAAGAGCGCGTCTGCGAGCAAGTTGTGTCGCGTGACGTCAAGCCCTTGTGTGCAGCGGCGCAGGTGGGCACCTGAGTCCACTGGTTTATGGCACTTGGGGCACCGTGCCTCAGCGGGGGCGGGGTGCTCCACGCCCAGGTGGCGCCGCAGCATCTCGCGGAATTCTGGCGGCGACATGGTCTCCGCTGGGTCAGTGCTCCGCAGTTGCGCCAAGAAACCATGGCCCCCTTAGAGGCGCCGCTGCGCCACGCCGCGACTGCTTCCAACGCATTTGTTGCTTCAAGCCGGTGCAGCTGCGTGGCGGCGAGCGCTGCGTCTAGCACCCGTGATAGCGCGGCTTGACGCCACGGCAGCACGGCGGCCGGCGGGGCCTGGGCAGAGCCTGGTTCGCGCGCCGCAAATGGAAGTTGCAGTACTAGTAGTAACTAATACTATTTTGGTGATCATCCTAGATTGGTGGATCTCAGAGGCTCCTAAATATTTCAGGTTATACCAGATACTTCAAAGCCGCTCTGGCACAGTTACTGTATCTGATGATATGAGACTATGTGTACCATATGATGTTGGAGCAACTGACAGCTGCCGCAGCAGAAAATCACAACAGGACCAGGTCCACCTGCCCAACGCCCAGTCCAAGTAAGTTTTTTAATGAGTCACTGGCAGTGCATGTTACTTCTAGTGATTTCGGTTTGCATTACGATACCAATAGCAACTTCATCCATAATGATTGACAATATGTCTGCTTCTGACTTTGCGACCTGGTTTATGGTACGATGTCATCTGTCACAGTGGTGCTGAAGATGCATCATGACAAAGTACCAGCTGCTGCCGCCGGCGATGCATCAGTTCTCGTTGTGTGATTTAAAACAGTCACTGTCACATGTTGTGTGAAGCTGGTCAGCAGCTGCTACGGTGGTTGCATGAAGTTACACATTAAATTTTGCATCACATTCATCACCCTACGCTTTGAAACAGAACTGTTGAGTCATACTTGAAGTTTTCAGCGTGCAACTATTAGACTAGCAAGAACTATTTGAGAAGTTTTACGTAATTTGATAGGCCAAGTGCTCATGTCAGATAGAAGAGCAGCTGCTGCCACAGCTTGCACATTTGCATAAGTTTTGTTGTACTGTAACTGTTACACTGATCTTGAGCCTCTGAGATATATGCCTCTGCTGAGTTGCGAAGTAGTGCCTGCAGTGCAAGTAGGCAGCATCAAGCACCTGCAAATAGGCAGCATCAAAATTTTGACCTCATCGATGGCAACTTTGCCGACTGCCGTTGCAGCAACTCCTGGACATGGGCCTGCTGCCGGAGACAGCTTTTGCCTGCGCATTTCGCTTCCTTTTCAAGCCAAACGCTGCAGTAGAAAAAGCCATGGAATCGCAGTTCCGGAGGCTGCTGAAAGCGCCACCAGAGGTCCTGACGATTGCGCTGCAAGTCCGGGTTGGCGACAATGTGCTTGAGTCGGGGGATCTTCAAGCTCGTGATGATGTCAGCCTCCAGGCTGACTACCTGCGAGGGTTTACAGACTGCGCATCGGAGATTGCAGCAGCCAGAGGATTCCCCAATGACAAGGTGATTCTAGTAAATGACATGGCAACTGTTTATAGCGGTTGCCCATTGGTGTATGCCATAATGCCTGCAACTTTTCACACACCATTGGCATCAGGAACTTGAAGCATTTGGCGCCCTTCTGGGTCACTGCTAGGCTTTGCAGTGCGCTGAGTGCCCGCCAAAGATTTGCCGCAGAGCACACCGGAACAATGTTTTGCATGCAGGCACCTGCAAGCAACTATTGATATCAATATTGCAATGCTCGCAACAGCAAGACGCATCGCAGACGAGGCGCGCCTTGTTGCCTGAACCAGTTGCGGCACGTTCCAGCCTGTTTTGGCATGTTTCAGCGCTTAATTAGGCGCGGGCGAACACCTGCCAGTGGATTTCATTTATGAGATCGGACAGTTTATGACCATGATTTGTGCACAAAGACATTGCTGCTGTGTATTTGGCATGCATTCACCCACCCACTATCTAGTATCATTTCAAATAGTATCACTTCAGTCGTTGGCTGAGGCGATGTCTTGCAGATGTATGATCCACGCAGCACTAGACCAGAACTGGCCTAGTAAGTTGCTGCGTGACGAGAGGCGTGTGACCACTTGCCAGCCTGGGTACTGCGCACAATTTCCCATCAACTTCCGCACTGGTGCCATTGCGCATGTGCAGGTTCTATGGCTTCTGGCAACTGACTCCCAAGAGTTGCGGGAAGCGGCACAACAGCAGTACGGGGAGACCATCGTTACCTCATCAGTTGCGCCACTGCATGTGATCCGCTGCCAAAAGAGCATCCCAACGGGCGACGCGAGCAGCGCGTCAGACACTGAGACGAACATCACGACTGCACTGTGCGACAACGCAATTGTCACGGCTGCCGCTGATATGCTGGCGATATCTCAAACGGACTTCCAGGTGCCACAATGACTGAAGTGCCTACAAGTAGTAGTTGACATGTTGGTAGGCTAAGCGTTTATTATCATTATTGATTGAAGGTATCACTGCTGCTACTGGCATCATTCTGACCACAAATCTGTTCACTCAAGAAACAACGGTACAGTAACTCTTGTAATTTTTAAATAAATGCAAATATGGATAGCACTGGGTGTGCAGTCTACGTTAGTTGATGGCTCCAGTCAGCATGTGTCGGCAACAATGCGGCAAACCGTACACTTCATACATATAAACTTTGAAGTATATAGTTTGAAGCATATGTGTGGCTGGTCATCTTCACATAGAGCAAGTGTACATTGGGCAGGGTTTTCCTGCCACAGCAAGTTTGTTTGAAGAATGGTATTACGTGCACTTACAGCAACTTGAAGTTTGTCTCAAGCACAGCTGCTCCACGTTGTGCACTCGGAATTACCCTTGTGCGCCCAGGTGTTGTCTTTGCAACTTGAAATCATTGTACAGGTAGCAAGTAGCCGGACTTTGTGCAGTACTCTGAAAAGATAGTGGTCCTTCAAAAGTCACTTGTGAATCGTCCACTCTTGCAAGGCATGTCAATGGCCCAGGGGACCTTTCTAGACTAGGTGCTTGGCCTTGTGCTTGGCTGCGCTAACTGCCATCCGGCGCAGTGGCATGTGTGTGCCAAAATCAATGCGTACTAGCAGCTGTGCACCTTGCACTAATTTTTTCACAATTCATAAATATCCCGGGTGTTCTATATGTGCAATCAGCTTGCACACCAAAAACATGGCCAACTGGTTGCTGTCATTGAGCCTGTATTAGCAGTCGAACAAGCTCTGATAATTATGAGCGCTGTCACCAATGATGTGCTATCTGTTCTAGTGCAGACTTGACTCATTACTCGCAATAATGTCTTGCGGGCTACTGGTGCCCAGAATTGCAATCACGCCACTTATCATTTTTGGAACTTGCTGAACTCACACACTACATTCATTGCGCAACGCCTTGCGTTTAAACCAGGTGATCACGCGGAGGAGCGGTTTTGGCCGCGTGGGCGCGTGGCTCTCCTCACGCCGCGCTGCCACAGGTTTTGACAATATTCATGAGGTGGACTGCCATGGAGCGCAGTGCCGCAACTGCTCGCTGGGCTTGCACACGACACGGGGGGAAAGTGCCGGGCACTGGTCTGGGATATGAATTTGTGCTTGACGCGTTCAGAAGCGGTCAGGTGCACAGCCTGCCATTGGCTCGAAACCTTCACATTGTTACTGTAGCAGAGCACGACCAAGCACTCTTTTTGATGTACGCCCCTATTATTGGCAGTTGCTAACATCTGATGGTCTTTGCAAAGTAGGCATACGCACCAGTCATTAGGTCTGAAGCAGCCAGGTTTTGGCATTAACGTTGGTGATGCACATAATTGGTGCTTGTGCATGAGGGGTGCAGTGATTTGATGCCCTGGTGAGCCTGAGCTAGTCAGATGAACCACCAGCTACTCATGATGGCTCCCCTATCCAGGGCCGCCTCCATCAAGTACACCTGCTGGCAGGCTGCAGCAGTTGTCGAGGCTGGATCCGTTGCCCTTCTTGTCCGATGTCGCCTCTATAATGGCTTTCAGCACCTGCACTTGCGCAGTCACAGGACTTTGAGCCTACTAGGTGTTGAGCAGGGAGTCTGTGTCTGCGCCATGACGCAATTAGTAACTACTGTACAGGTGCACGAAAGTGTGCATGTTGGGTACACAGCACATGGCGATTGTCGTGGCAGCTAGCTGGAATGGCGCGGCATCACCTACAGGCAGCACAGTTCATTCTACGCAGGTCACTGACGAAGCGCATGGGCTTCTTAGCTCGGGTCGTTGACACGGCTTTGAGTGAGACATGGTTGCACGCGTTTGACGGGTTCTGTGCATGGACGCTCGAACGCATGCTGCATCTGCACGGCTGCTCTACCGCGGCAGTCATGAAGTCACACCTGCTGGCCGCCTGCACTGCTGGTGACAATGAGGAAGCCAGCAGTGGCAGCGTGCTGGTATTGCCGCGCTTGGGCCCGTAAGAACTCACGGACATCGCAGTGCCACTGCGGGCGTCACGGTTGCCGGAGCGACGAGGCGGTCTGGGCATGCCGCTTTTGGGGCTACTGGCACCAGCCGCATACACGGCCCAGGCATGCACAACACTGAGGCCGGCAATAATTCATGCCACTGTGGCAGCAGGGGCCCTGAGGCTCGGCACTGACGAACACGGCGCAGTCACCTGGTTCGCGCAGCACTCATGCGCAATACGCGAGGACCAGGGACTGCCGCCAATCATCGAGGCCGTGCGACGCCCTACGCGAGCGCTGACAGCTGATGGCGGCGAAAAATCACGCACAGCTGTGGCCGAGCAGCTCCCAGCATCGTTGCTACGGTGGGCAGCAGATACGACGGCCGCAGCGTCGACGCTCCCCACTGCGGTGCAAGCGCTCTACGCCGCAACTGCCGTCACGGAGACAGTGACCACTGAGCCAGCCCCACACACCCACGGCATTGTGCCTGGCGCCGAGGCGGCCGCTGCGGCGGCGACCGTACCTGGCCCTCAAGCCGCTGCCGCGGCTGCCCCTTCCACGCCCGCCAAAACACAAACTAGCGCGGAAGAAAGCAGCTGCAGCGGCGGGCAGGAGGACGACGACGACGACTGGGAGGCCTATGCTGACGAGATCTGCAGAAAGGTAGTGCCCCGCCGCCGGCGCGGTCACTTCACGCACGGACTACAAGCCGGCCTTTCAAATGTTCTTCGACGTCAATACGAGGATTGCCTGGTGGAGGACCTAGAGGCTGCCTCGGCTGGTGCCGTGGGCAAGCCGACGCAGGCTGCACCTATTGGTGACTCGCGCGACACCAGCCGCCGCCGCCAACAGGCTAGCGCACGGGTCCTGGCGCAGCTGCGCAGCCAGCGTGCGTCCGGGGCAATGGCGTGGATGAGCGTGCCACCCACTGCCAATGACCGCCCGGGTGCGGCGCCCATGTCCAGTATGGCAGCAGCCACGATGATTTTGATTGCGATCTTCATAGACGGGTGCGGCATACAGGGCGAGGTGTGCCCATGGCGGTGCAGTGATGTGAGCCCCACCTCCACGCATGCGATCAGCTGCCCCAGCCAGCACATACGGGGGCACAACACGACACACACTGCCCAAAAGCGGTGCCTGCAGCGCATCTTGAGACAGCACCATGTCTCTATTGTCCGCAATGAGGACGCTAGCGTCTTCAAGGTACCGGGGTATCGGGCGGACACAGTCATTGACCCAGGGTGTCTGCACTTTAGCAGTGCATACCGTAACAAGGGAATAGTGCTAGACACAAGTGTGCGCGCACCCACAGCGAGCTCGTACCTGACAGGCAAAACAAATGCCTCGAACACGGACGGCTATGCTGCTGGGGTGGGGGAGGACGCGAAGGTCAAGCACCACACCGGCACCTTGACGTCATCTTGGGCTTTTGTGCCATTCGTGCAGGAGTCGTACGGACGGCTGGGCAAGCAGACAAGCCTTTTTGTTAAGGAGTTGGCAATGCACTCAGCACTGTGCTCAGGGGGGGGGAAGGCAGATGTGTTACGCAAGGCCGGGTTAGCTAAGCGTCAGATCCTCATTGAGCTGAGCATATCGCTGGCGCGGGAGTTGGCGGAGCGCGTCATGGCGTACACACGTGGAGCGCGAATGCTGGGCTGTGTTGCGGCGCCGGTATCCAAGCTCCTAGGGCACAGCGCAGACTAGGCTGCTGCGTTGACGCAAGCTTTTCGATTGCATAGGCAATCCGGCCTCCCTTGGGCCTTTATAAATACAAGTCCATACGTACAGCAATAGTACTCAGGGACGGAGGAGCCGCTGGCGGAGCGGCGGCGCGGAAGGCGAGGATGCACAGGGGACACTGAGGGCACAGCAGCACCGCACGCTCAACCTGTCGGCCTGGCTACAGCCGAGGACTAGAGAGCGGATTTTCGCTCCACCGCGGGCCTGAGGCGAACAAGGCCAGACACGCAGCGTGGGTCGCCGGTGTAAGCAAGTAAGCCTCGCATTGATATTGCTAAAGCTACCTACGCACACAGCGACATCGGCCGAAGCACAAGAAGGGCAAACTAAAAAAAAAAAAAAAAAAAAAAAAAAAAACATCAGACGATATCGCCGTCGACGGATCGGGAGGGGGGAACCTAGGGCACACTGGATCGCAGGGCAGTAGATAGCAGTTCACCAGATTAAGGTTTGAACGCTTGCTGACCAGCTTGATTTGCAGCCGCACAAGGGACCTCGCCTGGCAGAGACTGACTGCATTCAGCACACGCACAGACACGACAGGACCACGACACTGCAGCGGCAAGGACACGAATTGCACAGCATTGCATTCAGCCCAGCTGCCTTGTGTTGGTCAGAGGCAGAGAGCTTGAGCACACCGACTCGTTCCACCACCGCTCGTTTCACGACGGCGGGAGAAGCACCTCAACAGATACACCAGAGCAGGGCGGGATCTTGAACTGAAAGTGGTATAGTTGTGCAGGGGAGTGTTCGCGGTTGGCAGCCGCGCATTCGAGACCGAGCCTGGGCTTTTTTTTTTTTTTTTTTTTTTTTTTCTCGCGCCCCCAAGTCGCCTTTCAAAGCTATGGCTCTCCACTGGCTTACCAGCCCTGCCTCACGTGGGGAGGGGTCACCTCTGAAACGCAAACGGGAACAGCGCAACCACGGGCTGAATACTGGCTTGTGGTGGTGGCAGGTCAAAGCTGCACGCCAATCTGACACACGCCGCAGACGCCGCCATGGTGTTGGCCGTTGGGTACGCCTAGTGATACCGCCGCCGCCACCGATCCCGGGCCCGCCGCCAATCCCGGGCCCGCCGCCGATCCCGGGCCCGCCGCCGATCCCGGGCCCGCCGCCGATACCGGGCCCCCCGCCGATACCGGGCCCGCCGCCGATACCGGGCCCACCGCCGATACCGGGCCCGCCGCCGATACCGGACCCGCCACCGATACCCGGCCCGCCACCACCTCAGCTGATGGCCCAGAGCTCTAGACCGCGGCCGATGCCAGAGGTGCCAGTGTGCAGTCAGGTTGCAGAGCTGTGCAGAAGCATGCGCAGACTACACTTGTCGTCAGCCGACTCGGACGAGCCTCAGGGCAGTGGCAGCCACGCGCACGTCAAGAAGCGCCGCCGCCATCTGTCTAGCCCAGGTGCCGCTAATCACTGTGACAGGGGATGCTCACAGACGAAGCGCCCGCGGCATCAGCCTGCCAGTGACTCGGAGTCTCAAGCGGCGAGTTTACGGGAGGCACTGCCGCCAGCAGCGATGATTGTACTGAGCTTGGTGGTACTACCGCCACCAGCGGCAAATAAACGCCGTCGGGCGACACTGCCGCCGGATTCACCAGTAGCGACAACGCCAATGCCAAAACGACGTTCGCGGCGGAAAATGCCTTTAGTGACGGCTGCCACTGCCGCACCAGCGGCGGGGCCCGCACCGGCCAACCCGGTGGTTGCACAGCCACGGACGACTGTTACAGCCGCCGCTGCATGCGGTCGCAAGGTTACCTCCGACTTAACGGCGGCGGCAACGCCACGTGCGGCAGACATGGTGCCAAAACCGCCGGCAGGCGCTGCCGCATCAGATGGCCAACGCGGGGCAGCTGCATCCCGGCGGGGTCGGCGTCGCGGCGCCAGCGCCGGGCCGCCCCTGGGACGCCTCGGAAGCATTGGCAGCATCAACCGCCCAGAGTCGCCGTCTGGCAAACTGAGTGCGCTGGCAAAGGCGGTCACCACGACCGTGCCCGTACCGATGGAAGTTGGCGAACCTACCAGTGGGCCAGCGGGTCACCAGAGACGGATCACGTCGCGGCCTTCGCAGCCAGCTAGCAGCGGCGCCTCTCCCCAGTGGCATCCCGGTCCTCAGCCGATGGAGGTCACCGCAGCGGAAACCCCATGTACTGCAGACATGGTGACAACAGCACCAGCGGCCGCAGCGGCTGCTGCACCGGGCGGCGAACGTGGGGCGGCTGCACCCCGGCGGGGTCGGCGCCGCGCCAGCGCCCAAAGCACTGGCAGCGTCACCCGTCCAGAGCCACAGTCTGGCGGTGCGCTGGCAAAGCCGGTCACCGTGACCATGCCTGTACCGATGGAAGTTGGCGAACCTGGGCCGGCGGGTCACCAGAGACGAATCACGTCCCGGTCTTTGCAGCCAGCTGGCAGCGTCGCCTCTCTGTCAGGCGGCAGCGTCACCTCTGACGGTAACAGTCGCAACGGGCACCCAATATCCGGCATCACCGCTATGACAGTTTTGGCGCCCGCCAAGACACCCGCTGCCAACCGGAAGGTCAATATCCCGGGGCTGGACTGCCGCATGTGCGACAAGTTCATAGTGCGAGCAAATCCTCGGGCCCCGGGAAAGAATTGCCCAGCGGCACACGCATGTGCACACCAGCGCACGCGCCACACAGGGAAAGGGAAGCAATTTGCAGAACTGCATGTTCAGCTTTTCCTAGACCACCGACCAATATACGGCGGCCTGGAGCAGGTCTGCGACGGGTGCGGCAACCTCTTCATCAGACGCACAGCAGCAAGCGCCACGACACCATCTGGTGATCTAGGGGCCCTGGACCAGTGCGACGTGTGGCGCTGCGCCGACTGCCTCGCAGGCCCGGTCGCCGCGACAGCATGCACACTGTCAGGCTGTGACCGTGCATCAGGCCATGATCACATTGCTGACATACACACCCGACCAACGACATGCGCGGCGGCAGCGGGTGGTGCAGCTGTTGGTGGGGGGAATAGCCTGAAGCCAACAGCCGCGCTGCTCGCCGCCGCTAGCAAATGTGGTCCCATACGCAAAATCCTCGGATGCGAGCACCTGGGGGTAGACCCCAGGCAAGCCCATGCATCTACGTTGGACGGTGTGGCAGATGCGCCGCTGCCGAGACTGACCCGGAGCAGCACAATGGGTGTGCTGCCTGGCGAAAGTCGTGCTAGCGATAGCGGCGCAACGATGTCAAGCACCGATCGTGTGCCCAGCACACCTGGCAGTGCCGCAGCTGCTGTCGCAGCGGGCGCTCAGTCTAGCGAATGCCCCAGGGACCCGACGGGATCACACTGGCAAGGCCTGCTGGGGGCGGCTGGCGCACTCGCGCGCAGGGTACGTGCACTGGCCCTTGCCCCCAATCGGGCACGCGTCACGGTGCTTTGCGCTTGGCCGACGGGTACCAAGCTTGGACCCTGCCGCACGTCACGCCGACTGCATATGCGGCCGGCGCCCAGCGACGCGCCAGCAACACAGACCCTGCTGGGCCGGACTTCCTGCGCACCGCTGGTGAGTCAGATGCATGACCTGACGGTCACGTTCAGCTTGCTCTCCCTCCGAGAAGAAGGTAATGACCTGGCAACGGTGTTTGACCAACTCTCCCTTAGGGAACCGGTCGTTGCCAGGTCGCCTCGCCAGCCAGCCGGGAAACGTGGTGAGTCAGACGTAACGCAGGCTGGTGATAACAGCACCCACGCAACAATGACCGAGACAGCACCTGTCACGGCTATGGTTGCCAGTGGAAAGCGCAGTCGACGCAGAGGTAAACACAGACGGCGGACGCAGGAGCGACAGGCCCAGTGCGACAATTCTCGTGCACCCCTGGCACCAGCCACCACACCGCCGAGGGGCGGTGCCTCTGCCCCCTCAGCACCAATATCCGGGCCGGCGAAGGTCACCACCGTGACGGTGGCGACCCGGATACCCTCAACCGTGTGCCATACAGTCACCGTGGAGGAGCAGCAAGACGCGCTGGCAAAAGCCACCAACTATGGTTTTTCCACTTGGCACACGGGCCTGCAGGCACTCCACAAACAGGCGCTTGGGGAAAACACAGCGACGCTAGCACGTGGTGGGGAGCTTCGCCCCGTGAGCAACGTGGGCAACGGCAACTGCCTGATTCATACAGCTCTACACGGCATAGGCAGCGTCGCAGTTGAGCACGGACTGCCGGCCCCAGCACTGGTGATTGCCATGCGAGAGGCACTGCTGGACGGGATGGTGGCATACGTCACGCAGGGGGCGGGCAAACAAGGGGCCAGCATGTCATCGATGCGTCAACTGACCGCGCATGCAGCAGCCCAACCTGCGTGTACACGTGAACAATTCGACACGTACGGGACACGCGCTCGCTGCCTCGCAATCGAGTACGGCACAAATGAAACGGACAGCGCGGACAGCGGGCACACGCTCCTGCTGCAACGCCTACAGGAAGAGGGCGTGTGGGGACGGCCCCTCGGTTTGTCTGTGTGGGCCATTGTTGCAGCGGTCTACGCGGTCTCGGTGACGGTGTGGCAGGCCGAGCCTCAGGCCACTGGCAGCACGCAAAAATCAACAGGGCTGGTGCTGGCACAACTGATGGGGCTGCCAGCGGTATTCGCACCGGCAACTCCAGCTCAGCCTGACTGCCATCTGGATGTGCTGTGGACGCCGCCTGGGCTATATACAAATGTGGGACACTTTGAACTGCTTGTCGCCCCTGCGGCAGCTCCGCCCTTGTCAACCACTATGACAGCGTCGGCGACCACTCAAGCTAACAGCACCCACATCACGGCTCCGAGTCGGACACAGCCCCGTACTGCGCTGCAGTTGCCACAGCAGCCTGAGCCACTGAGGTGTCCTTTATGCACACTGGCATTTTGGCAGCTTGGTCAGAAAGAGGACAGCAAACAGCGAGGCAAACTGTCAGCTGCGAGCCGCATGGCACCGGTAGTGGCCCACTTCAACGGTGGTAGCTGCACGAGGTCGATGCTGAACCCTGAGGCGAGCACATCACACTGTCAGCAAAATCTGGCGGCAGCATACGCCAAGGGCATCCGGCAGCAGGTTGATCACGACCCATCCGGTGACCGTGCCCCTTCAGGCAGCAGTACCTGCAACACTGGGGCACACCATGCCAAGCGTGTGCAGGAGATGAGCACCATGTATGGTTGCACGGCAGAAGACTTCCTACGGGCGGTAAGGAAGCTGAGTGCATGCACAGGTGCCTGCGGTCTGGTCCATATGTCAGCCAGCGCGGGGCAGAGGCAATGCGCGCTGACCTCGCCATGCCACACGTGTCGACGGAATGGAAGCGCCCCCACGCGCGCACGCCCGGCAGTACCCCCGGGCCAGTCCGAGGGCGGGGGTGCGGGTAGCGACGGCGCGGCCGCGGCGGCGGGGGCTGCCGCAGCGACACCTCCAAAGCCACCGGCGGTGCCGGCTAGTGGCGCTGCCAACTCAAAGTCCAGCAAGAAACGCCCGGCGGCCACGGCAACCGGCGCGCAACGCCGGCGCCGAACGGCAGCTGCTGCGGCACCGCCTGGCAGCGCCGGCAGCCGCACTCAGTGTAACAGCCTAAGGCTGCAGGACAGCAGCCCCCCCCACGGGACGGCCGTGGGATGGGCGGACATGGACTTGGACCCGCCGGACGATGCCGCGTCACCGCCCCCCCCGACCACCACCACCAGTGGCAGGCCCTCAAAGCCCCAGTCACGAGCATCCCTGGCTTGGGACCTCTCGACGCCCTCGGTCGTCCACGCACTTGACCAGACCAATGAGGCGGATCTACTGCTGCTACGGTTCACCACGACTGCCAACCCCTTCCGCACTCAGCTGCAGTGCACCCAGTGGGCACGGCTAGTGGAGCACGCCACACGACTACTGGCGGACGCCACAGACAGTGCACGTGAGGCGGCACGGGTGCGCCTCCACCATGGTGCCGGGGCGTTTGCTCATCAGGTTTCTCAGACTCTAGTGCAGCGCGGCTACAGGCTGCTGCACCTGCTAGCAGCAATGGCCTTTGGTAGGCAACCGGAGGGAACCGGTATGCCGCCTGCGGCCCGGCTGGCAGCGTTGCTGTCTGGCGACTTTGCGGAGCTACTGAGAAAGACGCTGTCAGCAGCAGCGGCGCTGCGGGCCCCCAAACCGAACAACGCAGCTACGGCGTCGGCACAAACGAACTTCGATGCCGACTGGACGGAGGCTGACTCCAGGCAGCAAACAGCATGCGCTGCCCTCTCAGGCAAGCGACGGGGGGTAGGCCTGGCTGCCGCACGACTAGAGGCGCGTGAAGCATGCGCCCCAGCAGACGAGGTCACGGCACAGGTGCTGGCAGCAAAGCACCCTGAAACTGGCACCCGGCCCGGGGTAGTCGATACGCCAATGGAGCAAGTGCGCGGCCTGGTACGCGACGCCCGGCGGCACTGCTTGCACGGCGCAGGGGTGGCAACGACCGCCGGGCCCGCTGGCAGCGGCAGTCCCGTCTTCGAATCGGGTCAGGCGCATGATCGCAGCGATAGGCCTGAGGATGCTGCCAGCGCAGCCGGACGGCGCCTCGAGGTGGAGGCGACAGACATACTGTCGACCTTGTCCGCAGCAGGGGCGGGGAAGGCAGGAGGGCTGGACGGCCTACGCTATGAACACCTCTTGATGGCCGCTGGGCCTGGTGCACCAGTGAAAGCAGCCACCCGCCCCGTGGGCAGTGCCTCGCCAGGACTAGCTGGTGATTCAGAATCGGATGTGATGGAACCGGCATTCGCCCATCACCTGGCCAAGGTGTTCACGACGCTGCTTGTTGAGCCCGAACTGCTGCCGGAGCAATCGCAACGGCTTCTCCGCGCCGCGGCCCTCTCAGGCATAGGACAGAAGCGGCGTCCGATCGCCTGCTCCAGTGTCTGGCGCAGACTCCTCGGGTCCACAGCGGCACGGGGTGTCAAGGGCAAAATATCGGGGCTGCTGGCCTCCATGTCGCAGTTTGGCGTAGGATACCGGTCTGGCGTCGAGCATGTGGCAGCGCGCGCGCGCGTGTGGCACGAGCTGTATGGCACCACAATCCAGCTGGACTGTGAGAACGCATTAACAGTGTGGATCGCGCCGCCATTGTGCGGGGACTTATGCTCTTCTGTCCGGAGCTGCTCCCGCACTTTGAGTCCGTATACTGTGGTGACACTGCCCCAGAGATGCGAGTGAAGGTGAACGGTGAAGCTCGCATTATCTGCTCCCACCTAGGGTGCCAGCAAGGGGACCCTCTAGGGCCGCTGTACTTTGCAGTGGCAGCGGCATTCCTACTCTTCTACCCTGATGGAGTGAGTGCGACGCCCGGCAGTATGCCGGCCTACGGCCACAGCACAGCGGAACCGCCAGCCCCGCACTGCGCTTTCCTGGATGACCTCAACGTGCTGCAAGCTGCCTACTTCGACGATGCAGCGGCCGCTGGGGTGGCAGAGGTGATCCGTCGGCTTGCGGCAGGGGGCCTACGCGTTCGACCAGACAAGTCGCTGGCCATTGCCATGCGCGGCACAGTGTTTGATGAAGCGGCCAGAGCACGCCTGCGCGCCCTTGACATACCGTTTGTGGACGCCACCATGCCAGAATCCAGTCAGGGCTTTACGTCGGTCGGGGTACCGGTAGGGCACCCAGCCTATGTGCATGCTGCCATGAGCAAGCATCTTGTTGACGCAGGGACATGGCGATTGTCGTGGCAGCTAGCTGGGATGGCGCGGCATCACCTACAGGCAGCACAGTTCATTCTGCGCAGGTCACTGACGAAGCGCATGGGCTTCTTAGCTCGGGTCGTTGACACGGCTTTGAGTGAGACATGGCTGCACGCATTTGACGGGTTCTGTGCATGGACGCTTGAACGCATGCTGCACCTGCACGGCTGCGCTACCGCGGCAGTCATGAAGTCACACCTGCTGGCCGCCTGCACTGCTGGTGACAATGAGGTAGCCAGCAGTGGCAGCGTGCTGGTATTGCCGCGCTTGGGCCCGCCAGAACTCACGGACATCGCAGTGCCACTGCGGGCGTCACGGTTGCCGGAGCGACGAGGCGGTCTGGGCATGCCGCTTTTGGGGCTACTGGCACCAGCCGCATACACGGCCCAGGCATGCACAACACTGCGGCCTGCAATAATTCATGCCACTGTGGCAGCAGGGGCCCTGAGGCTCGGCACTGACGAACACGGCGCAGTCACCTGGTTCGCGCAGCACTCATGCGCAATACGCGAGGACCAGGGACTGCCGCCAATCATTGAGGCCGTGCGACGCTCTACGCGAGCGCTGACAGCTGATGGCGGCGAAAAATCACGCACAGCTGTGGCCGAGCAGCTCCCAGCATCGTTGCTACGGTGGGCAGCGGATACAACGGCCGCAGCGTCGACGCTCCCCACTGCGGTGCAAGCGATCTACGCCGCAACTGCCGTCACGGAGACGGGGACCACTGAGCCAGCCCCACACACCCACGGCATTGTGCCTGGCGCCGAGGCGGCCGCTGCGGCGGCGACCGTACCTGGCCCTCAAGCCGCTGCCGCGGCTGCCTCTTCCACGCCCGCTAAAACACAAACTAGCGCGAAGAAAGCAGCTGCAGCGGCGGGCAGGAGGACGACGACGACGACTGGGGAGGCCTATGCTGACGAGATCTGCAGAAAGGTAGCTGCCCCGCCGCCGGCGCGGTCACTTCACGCACGGACTTACAAGCCGGCCTTTCAAGGTTCTTCGACGTCAATACGAGGAC